>LR778282.1:1455008-1562508 GCA_902810595.1 Coregonus sp. 'balchen'
TAAATGTCCTGGTAATCCATCTGGCCCTGCGGCTTTGTGAATGTTGACCTGTTTAAAGGTCTCGCTCACATCGGCTACGGAGAGAGTGATCACACAGTCGTTAGGAACAGCTGGTGCTCTCATGCATGCTTCAGTGTTGCTTGCCTTCGAAGCGAGCATAAAAGGCATTTAGCTCATCTGGTAGGCTCGCGTCACTGGGCAGCTCGCGGCTGGGTTTCCCTTTGTAGTCCATAATATTTTTCAAGCCCTGCCACATCCGACGAGTGTCCGAGCCGGTGTGGAAGGATTCAATCTTAGTCCTGTATTGACGCTTTGCCTGTTTGATGGTTCGTCTGAGGGCATAGCGGGATTTCTTATAAGCGTCCGGATTAGTGTCCCGCTCCTTGAAAGCGGCAGCTCTAGCCTTTAGCTCAGTGCGGATGTTGCCTGTAATCCATGGCTTCTGGTTGGGGTATGTACTTACAGTCACTGTGGGGATGATGTCGTCGATGCAATTATTGATGAAGCCGGTGACTGATGTGATGTACTCCTCATTGCCATTGGATGAATCCCGGAACATATTCCAGTCTTTGCTAGCAAAACAGTCCTGTAGCGTAGCATCTGCGAAATCAGACCACTTCCGTATTAAGCGAGTCACTGGTACTTCCTGCTTTAGTTTTTGCTTGTAAGCAGGAATCAGGAGGATATAATTATGGTCAGATTTGCCAAATGGAGGGCGAGGGAGAGCTTTGTATGCGTCTCTGTGTGTGGGGTAAAGGCGGTCTAGAGTTTTATTCCTTCTGGTTGCACGTGACATGCTGGTAGAAATTAGGTAAAACAGATTTATGTTTGCCTGCATTAAAGTCCCCGGCGTCTAGGAGCGCTGCTTCTGATGAGCATGTTCTTGTTTGCTTATGGCCTTACACAGTTCATTGAGTGTGGTCTTAGTGCCAGCATCGGTTTGTGGTGGTAAACACACGGCTATGAATAATATACATGAGAACTCTCTTGGTAGATAGTGTGGTCTACAGCTTATCATGATATACTCTACCTCAGGCGAGCAATACCTCGAGACTTCTTTAATATTAGACATCGCGCACCAGCTGTTATTGACAAATAGACACACACCCGCGCCCCTCGTCTTGACAGACGTAGCTGCTCTATCCTGCCGGTACACGGAGAAGCCAGCCAGCTCTATTCTATCCATGTCGTCGTTCAGCCACGTCTTGGTGAATCATAAGATATTACAGTTTTTAATGTCCCGTTAGTAGGATAGTCTTAATGGTAGATCGTCCAGTTTGTTTTCCTGTGATTGCACGTTGGCCAATAATACGGAGGGAAGTGGTGGTTTACCTACTCGTCTGCGAATTCTTACAAGGCACACCGCCCTCCTTCCCCCTTTTCCTCACTCTTTTCTTCATGCTGATGACGGGGATTTGGGCATTGTCTTGAGAGAGCAGTATATCCTTCGCGTCGGATTCATTAAAATAAAAAATCTTCGTCCAGTTCGAGGTGTGTAATCACTGTTCTGATGTCCAGAAGCTGTTTGAGGTGATAATGGACGGTGGCAGCAACATTAGCAGCAACATTATGTACAAGATGAGTACATGCTTCACATTTAGTTTTTGCGTCTTTTAGTTTCGGTTTTGTTCACCAGTTTCAAACAGCTGAAAATAAAAATATTTCGGGTTATTGAAAGGATATTTCACAGCAGTTTAGATGGCAGTTTGCTTGTTTAGTCACATAAACTGAAATTAGGCGAACTATTCGAATTTTAGCAAACAGGAAATGGCGAAGCGATTTCTGCACCTTTAACATTCCATGCATCATATACTGAAAATCATCATCATTTTAATGCCAGCAGCCACTCCTTTCTTCTCATACATTGTAATCCTTTGCTCTGCTGTTACAATTGCTTTCTTTAAGCAGGTCCTAATCTCACAGCACCAATGTTTTGTAAACACCAGAGAGAATCTCACAACATCAGGAAGTCACACAGGGTTTCACACCGTACAATAAACATCTGTGTCTTTGGTCCTTCCGTCTGACATCGATACTATGAACATTCGAGTCTAGTGACCCTCAACTTTGCACAAACAGACACTGAGAGAGTCATGCGTTTTACAGACAGAGAACATGCTGACGTTAATATGCATGTACTCACGCACAGTCACACTCTTATACCGGCACACACCAAGCACAACTCATATCATATCAAGCTCCCTCACGACTCCAGGACAGCGGAGTCACTCACGACCTTCCGGAGACATTTGAAACCCCACCTCTTTAAGGAATACCTGGGATAGGATAAAGTAATCCTTCTACCCCCCCAAAAATGTAAAGTGGTTATCCCACTGGCTATAGGGTGAATGCACCAATTTGTGAGTCGCTCTGGATAAGAGCGTCTGCTAAATGACGTAAATGTGCCCTTGAGCAAGGCACTTAACCCTAATTGCTCCTGTAAGTCGCTCTGGATAAGAGCGTCTGCTAAATGACTATAAATGTAAAATGTAAATATCAAATGACCTTAAACCTATGGAGTTTCACCTCCGCTAGATTCCCACTCTGTTCACAGGAGATGAACAGAGCATCACACCGTACGGAGCTCGACCGAAGTCCTTCAGTCCCTCAGGAAAACACATGGTGTTTTAACAGAACTAAAAAAAAAGGTCCTGTACTGACATAACAACAGAGACCTATTAGTCTAGACTAGACCAGTCCTTTTCTCAGTCAACATCACAGTCTCAGTCCAAAAGCGAGCGGAGATCTACTTTTTAAACATGACTTAAACAATGTAAACATGAACCTAATAAAAACAGTTCTGAAGGAATGAGGTTTGTGCAGGAGGTCTAATACATTATCACAGCATATTGGCTATATGCCTGGCCTGACAATATTCTTCTTCTCAGACCATATTATATTTCAAAACTCCAGCTTTGATAACAAATTAGGTCAGTTGGTGTAGCACTTGCGAGGCACAGCTGAGCATGAATTGAAATAATTTGCAAATAATTGTATTTTTTATTTTACTAGACTGGATGGTACCTGTCATGGTTCTTTCAAGACAACTGGGAACTCCACCCCCCAAAAAAATACAACCTATGTTTCCGACTTGGAATTCCGAGTTGGATGACCGTTCAAAACAATTTTTCCCAGTCGGATCTCGTTCTTTTAAAAAGTTCCCAGTTGTCTTGAACGCACTGAAGTCAGAAGTCTAAGATTTCCAAGTTCCGAGTTCCCAGTTGATTTGAACGTAGTCTCAGCGGATGGAGGGAGAGAGCAGCAGAGGGTCCGCCTCTCCTTCCTTTCCTCAGGTGAGACTGACCAGAGAGAGGGGACACCGTCTTCCACCTGATGGAGAAACTCGAGTCGCACCGCATCCACATCTGCCTCAAGCACAAACTCACGTTGTTCCTATGACCAGAGAAAGTGAAATATTCCTAGATATTAAAATAGACACGACGAGCTGCTAATAATAATAAAAACGTAGGCTATTATACACTTGGCTACTTATTTATTGCAGCGGGAGTGGAAGCAGGGAGAAGCACGTTTTAGGTTTTGTAATAGTGTTGAATAAAGACAGTGTTGACAGTGCTGAATAAAAACTTTAACATAAACTCACTCATAAAAACAGCAGCTCTTTGCTGTATTCTTTGACAGTCTCTCTCTGGTCATGGTTTTACTGTATCTCAAGTAGGCAAGTATCAAACTTTGCTGTGGTCGGGATCGTGGAAGCTGTAGGCACGGTGATTTGAGCTATCCGATTGGCCAGCGCAGTAGGCACACTCGATTTAGCCACAGATCTTCCGGTCCGCCAGGTAGGCTGAGTTTGTCTTTTCAGACAAATGAAATGGTTCAAAATGGGAACACTTTGCCTACCCAGTGCACAGGGCTTCTGAATCAAGTGCACCTACCGGCAACAGGGCTTCTGAATCAAGTGCACCTACCGGCAACAGGGCTTCTGAATCAAGTGCACCTACCGGCAACAGGGCTTCTGAATCAAGTGCGCCTACTGCTAACAGGGCTTCTGAATCAAATGCACCTACTGCTAACAGGGCTTCTGAATCAAATGCACCTACTGCTAACAGGGCTTCTGAATCAAATGCACCTACTGCTAACAGGGCTTCTGAATCAAATGCACCTACTGCTAACAGGGCTTCTGAATCAAATGCACCTACTGCTAACAGGGCTTCTGAATCAAATGCACCTACTGCTAACAGGGCTTCTGAATCAAATGCACCTACTGCTAACAGGGCTTCTGAATCAAATGCACCTACTGCTAACAGGGCTTCTGAATCAAATGCACCTACTGCTAACAGGGCTTCTGAATCAAATGCACCTACTGCTAACAGGGCTTCTGAATCAAGTGCACCTACTGCTAACAGGGCTTCTGAATCAAGTGCACCTACTGCTAACAGGGCTTCTGAATCAAGTGCACCTACCACCAACAGGGCTTCTGAATCAAGTGCACCTACCGCCAACAGGGCTTCTGAATCAAGTGCACCTACAGGCAACAGGGCTTCTGAATCAAGTGCACCTACCGGCAACAGGGCTTCTGAATCAAGTGCACCTACCGGCAACAGGGCTTCTGAATCAAGTGAACCTACCTCCAACAGGGCTTCTGAATCAAGTGAACCTACCGCCAACAGGGCTTCTGAATCAAGTGAACCTACCGGCAACAGGGCTTCTGAATCAAGTGAACCTACCGGCAACAGGGCTTCTGAATCAAGTGAACCTACCGCCAACAGGGCAAAACGAATGCAAAAAATGTATTTATTTTCTCCAGAAAGGTTTGGTGATCGACTAGGAATGCCTTGAAGATTGACCGGTTGGTGACCCCTGGACTGACCCCTGGACTGACCCCTGGACTGACCTCTGGACTGACCCCTGGACTGACCCCTGGACTGACCCCTGGACTGACCCCTGGACTGACCCCTGGACTAGACCTACTTTACTGATAAAGATGAGCAAAAATGAATATTGTATGCTAAAAATAAATTATATTATTTTATAGTAATACAATTGCTCAGAGGAAGAGATTTTGTTTAACAAGTAATATGTTTTTCCTCAAAAAGGTAGGGGTCAAAATGATTGACACCCCTGTTTTCAATACCTTTCAATACCTCACCTAGCAAGGGTAACGGCACTAAGCCTTTTTCTAAAATGTTTTGGTATTTTTGGTATTTTATTAGGATCCCCATTAGCTGTTGCAAAAGCAGCAGCTACTCTTCCTGGGGTCCACACAGAACATGAAACATGACATAATACAGAACATTCATAGACAAGAACAGCTCAAGGACAGAACTACATACATTTTAAAATGGCACACGTAGCCTACATATCAATACATACACACAAACTATCTGGGTCAAATTGGGGAGAGGTGTTGTGCCGTGAGGTGTTGCTTTATCTGTTTTTTTAAACCAGGTTTGCTGTTTATTTGAGCAATATGAGATGGAAGGGAGTTCCATGCAATAATGGCTCTATATAATACTGTACGCTTTCTTGAATTTGTTCTGTATTTGGGGACTGTGAAAAGACCACTGGTGGCATGTCTGGTGGGGTAAGTGTGTGTGTCAGAGCTGTGTGTAAGCTGACTACGCAAACAATTTGGGATTTTAAACACATTCATGTTTCTTAAAGAAAGAAGAAGTGATGCAGTCAGTCTCTCCTCAACTCTTAGCCTAGAGAGACTGGCATGCATAGTATTTATATCAGCCCTCTGATTACAATGAAGAGCAAGACGTGCCACTCTGTTCTGGGCCAGCTGCAGCTTAACTAGGTCTTTCCTTGCATCACTGGACCACACGACTGGACAATAATCAAAGATAAGACAAAACTAGAGCCTGCAGAACTTGCTTTTTGGAGTGTGGTGTCAAAAAAGCAGAGCATCTCTTTATTACGGACGGACCTCTCCCCATCTTTACAACCATTGAATCTATATGTTTTGACTATGATCATTTACAATCTAAGGTAACGCCAAGTAATTTAGTCTCCTCAACTTGTTCAACAGCCACACCATTCATTACCAGATTCAGCTGAGGTCTAGAACTTAGGGAATGATTTGTACCGAATACAATGCTCTTAGTTTAAGAGATGTTCAGGACCAGTTTATTAGTGGCCACCCATTCCAAAACAGACTGCAACTCTTTGGTTAAATCATCAGCATACATTTGTATTTATTTTTTTCACCTTTATTTAACCAGGTAAGCCAGTTGAGAACAAGTTCTCATTTACAACTGCGACCTGGCCAAGATAAAGCAAAGCAGTGCGATAAAAACAACAACAGAGTTACATATGGGGTAAAACAAAACGTACAGTCAATAACACAATAGAAAATATATATACAGTGTGTGCGAATGTAGTAAGTTATGGAGGTAAGGCAATAAATAGGCCATAGTGCAAAATAGTTACAATTTCGTATTAACACTGGAATGATAGATGTGCAAAAGATGATGTGCAAATAGAGATACTGGGGTGCAAATTAGCAAAATAAATAACAATATGGGGATGAGGTAGTTGGGTGGGCTAATTACAGATGGGCTGTGTACAGGTGCAGTGATCGGTAAGTTGCTCTGACAACTGATGCTTAAAGTTAGTGAGGGAGATAAGAGTCTCCGGCTTCAGAGATTTTTGCAGTTCGTTCCAGTCATTGGCAGCGGAGAACTGGAAGGAATGGCGGCCAAAGGAGGTGTTGGCTTTGGGGATGTCCAGTGAGATATACCTGCTGGAGCGCAGACTACGGGTGGGTGTTGCTATGGTGACCAGTGAGCTAAGGTAAGACGGGGATTTGCCTAGAAGTGATTTATAGATGACCTGGAGCCAGTGGGTTTGGCGACGAATATGTAGTGAGGGCCAGCCAACGAGAGCGTACAGGTCACAATGGTGGGTAGTATATGGGGCTTTGGTGACAAAACGGATGGCACTGTGATAGACTACATCCATTTTGCTGAGTAGGGTGTTGGAGGCTATTTTGTAAATGACATCGCCGAAGTCAAGGATCGGTAGGATAGTCCGTTTTACGAGGGCATGTTTGGCAGCATGAGTGAAGGAGGCTTTGTTGCGAAATAGGAAGCCGATTCTAGATTTAACTTTGGATTGGAGATTCTTTATGTGAGTCTGGAAGGAGAGTTTACAGTCTAACCAGACACCTAGGTATTTGTAGTTGTCCACATACTCTAGGTCAGACCCGTCGAGAGTAGTGATTCTAGTCGGGCAGGCGGGTGCAAGCAGCGTTCGTTTGAAGAGCATGCATTTAGTTTTACTAGTGTTCAAGAGCAGTTGGAGGCTACGGAAGGAGTGTTGTATGGCGTTGAAGCTCATTTGAAGGTTTGTTAACACAGTGTCCAATGAAGGGCCAGATGTATACAAAATGGTGTCGTCCGCATAGAGGTGGATCCGAGCGTCACCAGCAGCAAAAACGACATCATTGATATACACAGAGAATAGACACACATGCTTTGTTTAATTCCAGTGGTAGGTCATTGGTAAAAATAGAAAAGAGTAGAGGGCCAAGAATGCTCTGTGGTACACCACACTTCACATGCGTGACATCAGAGAAGCTTCCATTAAAGAAAACCCTTTGAGTTATATTAGATAGATAGCTCTGAATCCACGATATGGCAGAGGTTGAAAAGCCATAACACATACGTTTTTTCAACAACAGGTTATGGTCATAAATATCAAATGATGTACTGAAATCTAACAGTACAGCTCCCACAATTTTCTTATTATCAATTTCTTTCAACCAATCATCAGTCATTTGTTTCAGTGCAGTACACGTTGAGTGCCCTTCCCTACAAGCATGCTGAAAGTATGTTGTTAATTTGTTTACAGAGAAATAGCATTGTATTGATTCAAACACCATTTTTTCCTACAATTTCCTAAGAGCTGGCTGCAAGCTGATAGGTCTACTGTTAGAACCAGTAAAGGCCGCTTTACCATTCTTGGGTAGCAGAATTACTTTGGCTTCCCTTCAGGCCTGAGGACAAAGACTTTCCTCTGGGCTCAGATTAAAGATATGACAGATAGGAGTGGCTATAGAGTCAGCTACCATCCTCAGTAGCTTTCCATCTAAGTTGTCAATGCCAGGAGGTTTGTCATTATTGATCAATAAAAATAATTATTCCACCACTCCCACACTAACTTTACAAAATTCAAACTTGCAATGCTTTTCTTTCATTATTAGTTTTTTTTTTATGCATGAATACGATGGCTCACTGTTCATTGTTAGCATTTCCTGCCTAAGTTTGCCCACTTTGCCAATGAAGTAATCATTAAAATAATTGGCAACATCAAATGGTTTTGTGATGAATAAACCATCTGATTCAATGAAAGATGGAGTTGAATTTGTCTTTCTGCCCATAATTTCATTTAAAGTACTACAAAAAAAAATTCTCCCATCATCCTTTATATCATTGATCTTGGCTTCATAATACAGTCTCTTCTTCGTTTGGTTGAGTTTAGTCACATAATTTCTCCATTTGCAGTAAGTCAGCCAGTCAGATGTGCAGCCAGACTTATTAGCCACTCCTTTTGCCCCGTCTCTTTCAACCAGACAGTTTTTCAATTCCTCATCAATCCATGGAGCCTTAATTAACCTCTTAAGCATCTGACCCTTTTTTTCAATTTTCAACCTAAAACGACATACCCAAATCTAACTGCCTGTAGCTCAGGACCTGAATGCAAGGATATGCATATTCTTGATGCCATTTGAAAGGAAACACTTTGACGTTTGTGGAAATGTGAAATGAATGTAGGAGAATATAACACATTAGATCTGGTAAAGGGTATTAAAAACAAAAAACATTCGTTTTTTTGTTCTGTTCATTCATATTTGAAAGGCAAGAGAAAGGCCTTTATTATATAATATTGCAGTTTAGGCGCAATTTAGATTTTGGCCACTAGATGGCAGCAGTGTGCGCGCAAAGTTTCAGATTGATCCAGTGAAGCGTTGCAATACTGGACTATTTTGTTTCAAGTCTGCCCAAATGTGATGAATTGGTCAACTGATACATTTGTAAAGTGGTTATCCCACTGGCTATAGGGTGAATGCATCAATTTGTGAGTCGCTCTGGACTAGAGCGTCTGCTAAATGACGTAAATGTGCCCTTGAGCAGGGCACTTGGCCCTGGTTGCTCCTGTAAGTCGCTCTGGATAAGAGCGTCTGCTAAATGACTAAAATGTAAATGTAAATTTTCAAGTACATAACTATAGAGAACATACAAAAATAATATGGTAATACTAAATGTAAGTTTACACACTCCCAGGAATGTCATACATGATGGTCCATTAGTTTATACACTAACTTTCACACATCTAGATGGCAGGGCGGAGTGGGTGTGGAGCCAGAGGGTTTCAAACTATAGAACCAAGTTCCTACATTTGAATATAAAAATGGATTTTATCACACAAAACTATGCTACATTTTATCTCTGGGACGCTTAGGATGACAAATTAGAGCAAGATTACTGAATGTAAGTACATTATTTACCTTCAGAGGTGAATGTATCAAACCAGTTGCCGTGATACGTTTTCTGTTGTTGTGCACTCTACTCAAACAACAGCATGGTCTTTTTTCACTGTAATAGCTACTGTAAATTGGACAGTGCAGTTAGATTAACACGAATTAAAGCTTTCTGCTCATATAAGACATGTCTATGTCCTGGAACATATGCTGTTACTTACAACAGTCATGCTAATCACATTAGCGCACGTTAGCTCAACCGTCCCGTATACGGGACACCGATCCCATAGAGGTTAACAGCTCTATCAGTCAGTTTCCTAAGAGGTGCATGTTTATCAGTGATTGGAAGAAGCAATTTTATGAATTGGAGAACAAATTGGGAGGGATCTTAGACCATTCCCACATATAGAATCCTTCCAGATCCTTGATATCCTTTGTCTGCGCTTACGGACTGCCCTCTTCAATTCAAACCACATGTTTTTTATGTGTTTCAAGTCCATAGACTGAGATGGCCATTACAAAATGTTGATTTTGTGACTAATTAACCATTTCTTTTTGGATTTTGATGTGTGCTTGGGTAATTGTCTTGCTGGAAGATCCACTTGCGGCCAAGTTCCACTTGGGGTTTTCTTTTCTGCTCATGCATTCTCATTTCGAAGTCAAACCCACCATATGCGTGGCGAAATAACTGAATATTCATGTCATTTAAGAAATGCGAATGTCTGGAGTTTGCTAAACGGAAATGGCACTTGGATTGGAACCAGTGTTTTGATCAGATGACATGAAAATAGAGCTCTTTGGCCTCACACACCCGTGGTGGTTTTGGCATCGAAATGAGAATGCATAAGCAGAAGAAGAAAAAAAAATCCTATTGCAAAATATGGTGGTAGATCTTTAATGTGGATCTTTGATGTTATGGGGCTATTTGGCTTCCACTGGTGTTGGGGTCCCCTTTCCATCAGACATTTCAATACGTTCTCCCTCACCGCTCCAACAACCCAACACCAGAGCCACTGACTTTCTCCAATCTGAAGCTGACAACATCCCCTCCTCTCCGGGTCGTCGTGCGGCAAGCGGGGGGGTGGGGGGGGGGGGGGGGGGGGGGGGGGGGGGGGGGCAACCAAACAGACACTCTTATGACCTTTTCTGTCTGGTGTCTAAGTGCCGATAGCCAGACGGAAGAAAACAGGTTTTATGACTACAAGGTGTTCCAGAGTGCATAATCTGTCTCCATGGCAGCCGGCTCCTCTACAAGGTTCCGTGGTAATGTCAGTATTAGATAGAACGTCGCGGCACTTCCCGCCTGTGGAAAAAACAATGTGTGGTTACCTTGGTTACCCCATTGCCTCACAGCAAAAAACTTAACCTTTTTCAAACACCATTTTCTTGTTGTCTGCTTGCTTATGTCAATTACACAACTACGTTTAAGAAAAATACAACATGTCTAAAGACAAACAGACTATACTAAACAAGTTAAATGTCTTACCTGTTTTTTTATTTTTATTTCACCTTTATTTAACCAGGTAAGCCATTTGAGAACAAGTTCTCATTTACAACTGCGACCTGGCCAAGATAAAGCAAAGCAGTGTGATAAAAACAACAACACAGAGTTACATATGGGGTAACCTGTGATTAAATGTTTTCCACACACATAGCTACGTGTAGCCTACTTGGACACCGGGTCCCCACATCTCCGACTCTCCCTACGCCGAATACCCTGAAGCCACAGGGCTCTTCTCGCAGGCTCTATTTCCCTACGTGGGAGCATTGGGAACCGCAGGCTCTATTTCCCTACGTGGGAGCATTGGGAACCGCAGGCTCTATTTCCCTACGTGGGAGCATTGGGAACCGCAGGCTCTATTTCCCTACGTGGGAGCATTGGGAACCGCAGGTCAGGATCTTTGACCTGGTTACATGTACATTGAAAAGCACAGAAGCTTTTCGCCATGTTTTGTTATTTCTGTATAACAAAAAATCAATGGCAAAGTTGGGTCTTTAAAATGGGGGTCAAAAGGAAAGAATGTTTGTTTTCCCCAATTTGTGGGCGTGGTCGAGGGGAATTCCTTATTATTAGGTGAATATGGACTGGGACTATTTCTCACTTTTTCCTCTGGCTGTGGCTATGACTGTGTAAACTCTGTTGAACTTGCGTTGGCCTTTCTCTCTCTGCTAGCGCTGTCTGCATCCATCAAACAATGATTTATCCTGTTTCCGATTTCTGTCCTCGATATATTGCAGTGTTGTTAAATTCAAACCATCAATATATTGATGTGGAGATGAAACCCTGATGAGGGCAGCCTAGCTGTTGAAACGTTCAATGCATTATTACATCGGCTTGGCCTTTTCTTTGCCATTATACAGCACCAGTCAAAAGGTTTGGACACACCTACTCATTCAAGGGTTTTTCTTTATTTTTTACTATTTTTTACATTGTAGAATAATAGTGAAGACATCAAAACTATGGCCTCCGCTCATGGGAGTTGTTTTGGTGTTCCTTTTGAAGTAACTTTCCTTCTGATCTCTTTGTTATTCATGTTTGTTGATTTTGATGTTCCTTTTGAAGTAACTTTCCTTCTGATCTCTTTGTTATTCATGTTTGTTGATTTTGATGTTCCTTTTGAAGTCACTTTCCTTCTGATCTCTTTGTTATTCATGTTTGTTGATTTTGATGTTCCTTTTGAAGTAACTTTCCTTCTGATCTCTTTGTTATTCATGTTTGTTGATTTTGATGTTCCTTTTGAAGTCACTTTCCTTCTGATCTCTTTGTTATTCATGTTGGTTGATTTTGATGTTCCTTTTGAAGTCACTTTCCTTCTGATCTCTTTGTTATTCATAGTTGTTGTTTTGGTGTTCCTTTTCCAGATCTGGTCACTTCTAATACGACAACACTAGAAGACAGGACTAGAGGAAGACAGACGTCTCTTTCACCCTCCACCCACCCACTCCCCACACCCGCAGAGGTCTCTACAGCAACACGATGTGTTAGTTACCAAGGGAACCGTAGCAGTACGTGGTGCTTGGGTGACCAGGTATGAGAGCGGGGAGGGGACGGCTATTTGAGCTTCTGATTATAATCCTGAAAGGACCTGGAGATAAATAAAATAATAATAATAAATAATATAAAATAAATAAATATTCTTGTTATGTGCTTAAAGGCACTGGAACACTCAAAATAATACAAACCAGGGATTTCCTTCATCTGACAATGCTCAGGATTTATGCCATTAGATGAATAGAACAGATATGTAATCATTTATGTATCAGCTGAAAAGGGAACTAATGTTATGATTGCCACAGGAGCTCATCTTCAGCTCTGAACCTGGCCCTGGATGCATTTCTCTATACAACAGAAAGTCTGATTGTTTACCACCCAGTCTTCACCCTTCATACAAGGGTCTTTCTCGGCTTACACGTCATTGAGACTAAAATCTAATGCTTGCTTTGGTAAATGCAGGACCAAGTCAACGTTTTATCCCCCCCCTTCCCTGTCTCCTTGGCAGTGCTTCCAGACCCGTCGCCAGACCTCAGTCTTAAGGGGGGCATATGAAATGCATGGGAGGGCAGGGCACAATTATTATTAGCCTACAGTACGTATATTTAATAATACATTCCCTCAAGTGGGGGGGCGACGGGTGTGAGTGCTTCATTTGTAAATCGGGAGGTGCCAGAACAAAAAGTGGGCATGAGAGGGGGAGTTCTGAGGTACCGGAATGCATGAAAAAAGAAATCTCCTTCATAATAAAGCATTGCATCCATATCATCACATTTGCGTAGTGGCACAGAGCAGTAGAGTTGAGGCACTTACATGGGGAAAATTTTTAGTAGCATAATGTCTGGGAAAATGTTGGCCTTTTATAAACGCATTTCATGCAATTCTATGTCATTTTACATGACTGGAGATTTTGGCAGAATCTTTGTTAAAACCACACAAATGATCGAAATGGCAGGCTACTCTGACTCTGTCAAACTGAGAATCAGAGATCAATAAAAACGACCTTGTCTTGAATCCATCAATAGCCTAGGCCTGGGTGTGTGGAGGCACATATTGTAGGCTACAATATGAGGAGGTAATTATAGTCCTAAAAATGCTTTCCTGTTTCACTGACTCACCCAATGATGTGCATCTCACTCACTGGTGATAGCCGATGCACTCGTGCCAAAAGCCTATCTCTCTCTCTCTATTTTTAAAACAATATTTGGAAGTTGATCTAATATTTTGGTGGCCTACAGCATAGAGTCTAAATAAATTATTAAGTGCAACGCTGGAGATGAGAGTTCAGAGAGAGAGAGAGAGAAGAGAGAGACGGAGAGAGAGAGGAGAGAGAGAAGAGAGAGAGACAAGAGCTAGAGAGAAGAGAGAGAGAGTGATAGAGAGGGCTATAGCTCGCGAGAGAGAGCATCTCCTCTGCTCCTTCGTCCTCTCTCCTCTCCTCTCGCTCTTCTCTCTCTCTCTGTTTCTCTCTTTCTCTCGTTCTCTCTCTCTCTCTCTCTCTCTCTCTCGCTCCTTCCTCTCCTTCTCTTCTTCTCTCCCTTCTCATTCTCCCCAACACCGCCATGCGTTGGTCTCCAACATGCCCACGTACCCTAGTGTAGCTGTGGGGCTTACAGGTCTGAATTTCTTACAGCCAGTTCTGTCGCTGCAGAACACCCGCCATATGAACACATACTCAGCTGTGGCGCTTACAAGACTCACATTTCATATACTTTACGAGACATCAGTGTAGCAGTAGAACAAACATATCACAATCATTTGATTTGATATCAGAATATACTTCAAAAAAATTATATAATTTGTAGGCTACAACAGAACACATATTATAATATATAGGCCTCCTGCCTATGTGATAATATGAAGCGCAGATTCAGATTAAAATCACAGTACAGAACAAGTTAGTAAAGGAAGAATATGTTCCTGCCTTAGTTTTCCAAAAAACCTCCCACAACACGACCATTTCCTGGTGAGACTCCTCCTCCCTATCTCTTGTTTTTGCTCCTGGTGTCTGTGACACGTCTGTGTCCTTTAACAGTCTGTGACGTCACATAGGGGGGCTGGGTTGAATTTGGTCAGGGGTGGGCCAAGTAGCCCTGATATGGTGAAGGTATGCAGAGAGGCGCAGGTTGACGTGCAAATCAGATTCATTTTGAGAAAATCCCCACTTGCATTCTGCACTGGAGATGAGGGTGGTGCTGACCGCCATCAACATCTCTTTAAGTCCATCTGGAGATGAGGTGGAGCTGACTGCCATCAACATCTCTTTTAGTCCCTCTGGAAAGTCTCCTTTATCATTACCATCAGTGTCCCTGTACTGCCTGTAGGCCCGTATGATAGTATGTGGACTGTCAATGCCAAACCTCTGGCAGAGAGATTCTATCACTGTTTCTCCATACAGTGCTCCTCCATAAAGCACCTTCAGCTCCTCTATGAACTGGCTCTATCCTGTATTGTCCACCGCCCGTCCTCCTTGAGAGAACATTCTAGCCTCCATGTTCCACGCCAAGCTCTCAAAAAACTCCCTCTGATTAAGGACTCTGTCGCTGGGTCTTCCACCATTCAGTTTGACGCCTTGGAAAGAGTTCTCCTGAATCCCTCTCTGGCTGACTTGTGTGTGTCGGCCTGGCTGCTCTGCCATGGCACTGAACACCCTCGCTTCCCTGGTGATTGAACACCCTCGCTTCCCTGGTAACTGAAAACGCTCGCTTCCCTGGTGACTGAACACCCTCGCTTCTCTGGTGACTGAAAACCCTCGCTTCCCTGGTGACTGAACACCCTCGCTTCCCTTGTGACTGAAAACCCTCGCTTCCCTGGTGACTGAAAACCCTCGCTTCCCTGGTGACTGAACACCCTCTCTTCCCTGGTGACTGAAAACCCTCGCTTCCCTGGTGACTGAACACCCTCGCTTCCCTGGTGACTGAAAACCCTCACTTCCCTGGTGACTGAAAACCCTCGCTTCCCTGGTGACTGAAAACCCTCGCTTCCCTGGTGACTGAAAACCCTCGCTTCCCTGGTGACTGAAAACCCTCGCTTCCCTGGTGACTGAAAACCCTCGCTTCCCTGGTGACTGAAAACCCTCGCTTCCCTGGTGACTGAAAACCCTCACTTCCCTGGTGACTGCCCTGTGTGCAGTAATAATTGTGCAGTCTCTCTTTTGGAGCTCGAGTGACAATTCAGATAGTTCTTGAAGTGCGTCACACATAAGGCCTAGATTGTTAACAAACGCATGCAAGGATATCCGCATGGCAAGGCCACTACAGCTCTTACTGGTCACACCATCGCGGGAGAAATGCGTGTGAAGAGCCGGGTAATTTTTCCACACAGACTCTACAGCTCTAAAACCGGATGCCACCCATCTAGAGTCCAAAATCCTGCCGATGTTGCACAGCTGAATGTCTAACCTCCCTGTGCACTCCCTCAGCTCCATTCGGGTTTTTGTTGGACACGCTATGAAGCGAATATACCTTGTCCATAAGTATTTTTAAATGATTGATAGCTCCTATCTCTCTTACCACATCACCTACTGGGAGCTCAAGCCTGTGTGCCGAGCAGTGCCAAAACAGTTATATTAGGGAAGAGGGCCTGGATCCTTGTTGCTACTCCGCTCTTGCGTCCCAGCGTGACAGACGCAACATCAAACGTAATTCCAAATGACGGTTTTTGGAGAGAAAGTCCTCAGTAAACTTCACAACCTCTACTGCAGATAACAGATATATACGGACAATTCCCCCAGCAGATGAAATCCTCCAGTTCCATAAGATCAACAGAAATGTTTTCTGGTACGTCCATGTCTGCCGTAGACAATCAAGGCACTCTTTTTTTTTGTTCAAACTAGCAGCCTCGTCGAGCATTAGGCTGATTTTTGGGAAGAGCACTGTACTATTCTTTCAAATAGTTTTCGCTTAATTTTTGGATTAAATATGCTGCTGTATGTCGGAGCAAGCAACATTGGAATGGAGAATTCTCCCCCACGTCAAGTCCATTTAACTCCCGACAGTCCAATTTCTTGCTCAAAACCGTGAGCGGGGTCTGTCACATTTAGCCTCCTTGTAAGCTGTTCGGAAGACTCTGGCTGTAGCGTCTATGTGTTTGTTTTGAGCGTTAACTACAACCTGTGTTAAGTTGTCTTCTTTGGCCTTGTCTGGAATGTTTGCTGCCGCTAAATGGGCCTTGGTTTTGGGCGTGTTCAAAAACCTTTTTTTCTGAGGGCTCTTCGTTGTTTTTTTACGTCGGAGGCAGAGGATGCTACTGTACATTCCACCCACTCTTTTACTAGTTTCGTTCCCTCCAGTCTTTTCCGGGTCCAAACTCCCTTCCTTTTTTGCATGTTGAACAGCCCAGCTTTGAATGTTGCTTGACAAGCCAGGGGTCATACATTTACATTTACATTTTAGTCATTTAGCAGACGCTCTTATCCAGAGCGACTCACAGGAGCAATTAGGGTTAAGTGCCTTGCTCAAGGGCACATTTACGTCATTTAGCAGACGCTCTTATCCAGAGCGACTCACCAATTGGTGCGTTCACCCTATAGCCAGTGGGATAACCACTTTACAATTTTTTTTTTGGGGGGGGGGGGGGGGGGGGGGGGGGGGGGGGGGGGGGGGGGTAGAAGGATTACTTTATCCTATCCCAGGTATTCCTTAAAGAGGTGAGGTTTCAAATGTCTCCGGAAGGTGGTGAGTGACTCTGCTGTCCTGGCGTCGTGAGGGAGCTTGTTCCACCATTGGGGTGCCAGAGCAGCGAACAGTTTTGACTGGGCTGAGCGGGAACTATGCTTCCGCAGAGGAAGGGGAGCCAGCAGGCCAGAGGTGGATGAACGCAATGCCCTCGTTTGGGTGTAGGGACTGATCAGAGCCCGAAGGTACAGAGGTGCCGTTCCCCTCACTGCTCCATAGGCAAGCACCATGGTCTTGTAGCGGATGCGAGCTTCAACTGGAAGCCAGTGGAGTGTGCGGAGGAGGGGGGTGACGTGAGAGAACTTGGGAAGGTTGAACACCAGACGGGCTGCGGCATTCATACGTTTGCCTGGTCTTGAACTTAAGCCTCCGTCCAAATTGCACCTGCTCCGGGCACTTTGTCGGTGGATGCATTGCCGGAACAAATAGGTGCAGGATCCAGCTCAAATTGTAAGTGTTTGGGCGCAAAGCCTATGTATAAATGTTTATTTAAATGGTGTAGTATGAAAAATGTATGTACCCACTAACCGGAAGTCGCTCTGGATAAGAGCGTCTGCTAAATGACTAAAAATGTAAATGTCGAAATGTAAATGAAGCACTGCTCCTTGGTCTATTGAAGGGGTGATACTCTTTGTTTAGATCAGTTACATCTATCCACCCCAAAAAAAAAATTTGGTCGTTAGATTTATTCATTCCAGGTACAATGCTAATGCTAATTAGCTAGCTGTGAAGCACCCAGTGCATGAGACAGACAGGATACAAGTTAAGAGCTTGTCTTTTATCAGTCTACTGGACTACAGTACCCTTGTACTACGGACTACTCTATTAGTGAACTGCACACTACACTATTACCGACTCAGAATGTACAGGAGAGTAAGAGTAGAGAGAGAGAGAGAGAGAGAGAGAGATAAAGGAGAGAAGAGAGTACAGAGAGAAGAGAAGAGAGAGAAGAAGAGTAGATAAGAGATAGAAGATAGAGCCATTCCTCTCTCTCTTCTCTCGCTCGCGTCGAGCATCGCGCGCTCCGCCTCCTCTCTCTCTCTCTCTCTCCCCTCCCCTCTCTCTCTCTCTCATCTCCTCACTTGCTCCTCCCCTCCTCTCCTCTCTCCTCCTCTCTCCTCTCTCTTCTCTCTCTTCTCCTCCTCTCTCTCCTCTCTCCTCGTCTTCTCTCCTCCCTATCTTCTCATCCTATCTCTCTTCCTCTCTCCTCTCTCTCCTCTCCTTCTCTCTCTCTATTCTCACTATTCTCTCTGCTCTCTCTATTCTCTCTTCTCTCTCTCCCTCGCTCTCCTCTCTCTCTCTACTTCTATCTCTCTTTCGCCCCTCTCTCTCTCCTTCTCTCCCCCCCTCTCTCTCTCTCTCTCTCATCTCTCTCTACTTCTTCTCTTCTCTCCTCTCTCTCTCGCTCTCTCATCATCGCTTCTACTTTGAGAGAGAGCATCGTCCATCCTGTAATTTACTACGTGAGTGTCTCTGCCTGAGCAGTACTGAGATACCAGATTGTTTCACACACTGATGTGTACATGGGGGTGGTGAGGGGATGTTTAGATGCACGAGATGCTGTGTGTTGTTGTGTGTGTCAATGAGTGGAGTGGATGTGACACACACCCCCCACACACACACAACACACACCACACAACACAACACCAACACACAAACAAACACACACAAACACACAAACACACACAACACACACACACCACACATCACACAACACACAACACACACACAAACACACAACACCCACACAACAACCCAACACACCACAACCACACACACACACACCAAACACACACACACACCCCACACCACAACACACACACACACACACACACACAACACACACACACACACACACACACACACCCACACACACACCACACAAACACACACCCACACCACACCACCCACACACCACAACACACCCACACACACCCACAACACACCAACACACACACACACACACACTCACAAACACACACACACCACACCAAACACACACACACACACGCCACCACACACACACCCACCACACACACACACACACACACACACACCACACACACACACACACACACACACACACACACACACACACACACACACACAAACACACACACACACACACACACACAAACACACACACGAGCGTTGATGGTGCTTCGTTTGGAGGACAGACTCGCCGTAATGGTTTTAAAGCAGGGTTTGTTAATTTCTGTGAATGTCCTCCTGCGTCTTATTTTAACAACATAATATAATTCTCACAGGACAAGCTCTGCTCTCCAGAAAACATTGATTTGACATCTCCATAGTGTTTCATTTGTAGTACTGAAGTGGAAGTTAGTTTGCAGTGTGTGTTTGTGTGTTTGTGTACCCTTGTGTATGTTCCCGTTGCACTTGTGTGTGTGCAGGTTGTAGGGTGTGTATGTGGGGCTACAGTGTGTGTGTGTGTGTGTGCAGGTTATCAAATCAAATCAAATTTTATTTGTCACATGCTTACTTACAATTCACTTTAAATAGCACAAATAGCACACCTGTTAATTGAAATGCATTCCACCTCATGAAGCTGGTTGAGAAAATGCCAAGAGTGTGCAAAGCTGTCATCAAGGCAAAGGGGTTGCTATTTGAAGAATGTCAAATATAAAATATATTTTGATTTGTTTAACACTTTTTGGTTACTACATGATTCCATATGTGTTATTTCATAGTTTTGATGTCTTTACCATTATTCTACAATGTAGAAAATAGTACAAAATAAAGAAAGACCCTTCAATGAGTAGGTGTGTCCAAACTTCCCTTAAATAATGTGCAGCTTTTTTCCAAAGTACGATCCAAGTACTAAAATACTGATTTATCATCATTTGATTTAGTATAATTTAGTTTTTACAATTTTGAAGAATATACAAATGTTGTCATATTTACAGTGCATTCTGAAAGTAGTCAGACCCCTTGACATTTTCCACATTCTTATCTTATCTTATCTTATGCTTATCCTAAAGATTTATTAAAATAAAATAAAATCCTCATCAATCTATAAACAATGCCCCATAATGACATAGTGAAAACAGGTTTTTAGACATTTTTGCAAATTATAAAAAATAAAAAACATAAATACCTTATTTACATAACTATTCAGACCCTTTGCTATGAGATTTGAAATTGAGCTCTGGTGCATCCTGTTTCCATTGATCATCCTTGAGATGTTTCTACAACTTGATTGGAGTACACCTGTGGTAAATTCAATTGATTGGACATGATTTGGAAAGGCACACACCTGTGTCTATTTAAGGTCCCACAGTTGACAGTGCATGTCTGAGTAAAAACCAAGCCATGAGGTCGAAGGAATTGTCCGTAGAACTCCGAGACAGGATTGCGTCGAGAAACAGATCTGGGGAAGGGTACCAAAAAAATTCTGCAGCATTTAAGGTCCCCAAGAACACAGTGGCCTCCATCATTCTTAAATGGAAGAAGTTTGGAACCACCAAGAGTCTTCCTAGAGCTGGAATTGGGGGAGAAGGGCCTTGGTCAGGGAGGTGACCAAGAGCCCGATTTTCACTCTGAGAGAGCGCCAGAGTTCCTCTGTGGAGATGGGAGAACCTTCCAGAAGGACAACCATCTCTGCAGCACTCCTCCAATCAGGCCTTTATTGTAGAGTGGCCAGACAGAAGCCACTCCTCAGTAAAAGGCACATGACAGCCCGCTTGGAGTTTGACAAAAGGCACCTAAAGACTCTGAGACCATGGGAAACAAGATTCTCTGGTCTGATGAAAAAAATATTGAAATCTTTGGCTTGAAACCTGGCACCATCCCTACGGTGAAGCATGGTGGTAGCAGCATCATGCTGTGGGGATGTTTTTTAGCGTCAGAGACTGGTTGACTAGTCAGGATTGAGGGAAAGATGAAAGGAGCAAAGTACAGAGAGATCCTTGATGAAACCTGCTCCAGAGAGCTCAGGACCTCAGACTGGGGTGAAGGTTCACCTTCCAACAGAACAACGACCCTAAGCACACAGCAAAGACAATGCAGGAGTGGCTTCGGGACAAGTCTCTGAATGTCCTTGAGTGGCCCAGCCAGAGCCTGGACTTGAACCTGATCGAACATCTCTGGAGAGACCTGAAAATAGCTGTGCAGCGACGCTCCCCATCCAACCTGACAGAGCTTGAGATGATCTGCAGAGAAGAATGGGAGAAACTTCCCAAATACAGGTGTGCCAAGATTGTAGCATCATACCCAAGAAGACTCGAGGCTGTAATCGCTGCCAAAGGTGCTTCAACAAAGCACTGAGTAAAGGGTCTGAATACTTATGTAAATGTGGTATTCCAGTTTTTGCAAAAGTTTCTACAAACCTGTTTTTACTTTGTCATTATGGGGTATTGTGTGTAGATTGATGAGGGGGAAAAAACTATTTATCCATTTTTTGAATAAGGCTGTAACGTAACAATGTGGAAAAAGTCAAGGGGCCTGAATACTTTCCGAATGCACTGTATATGGATGAGCTATGTCCAGAATACAGTTTGTAAAGCAGTAGTTATATGGATTTGCTATGTCCAGAATACAGTATGTACAGCAGTAGTTATATGTGGAAGAGTTATGTCCAGAAAACATTATGTACAGCAATAGGTATATGGGATGAGTCTTGTCCAGACTACAGTATGTAAAGTGAGTAATCAATTGGTAAAATTTTTCTCAGATCAAATACAATTTTAACAGAATAATGTTGCAGGAATGTTAATTGTATTTGATGATCTTCTTGGCTTTTCCTGTGACACCGGTGATGCCTTGGGCTGACCGCACCACCCTCCGGAGAGCCCTGTGGTTGTGGGCAGAGAAGTTGCCGTACCAGTCTGTGATACAGCACGACAGAATGCTCTCGATCGTGCATCGGTAGAAGTTTGCGCAGGTCTTAGGGGCCAAGCTGAATTTCTTCAGCCTACTGAGGTTGAAGAGTCACTGTTGAGCCTTCTTCACCACGCTGTCTGTGTGAATGGACCATTTGAGGTCCTCAGTGATGTGCACGCTGAGGAACTTGAAGCTTTTGACCGTCTCCACTGTGGCCCCGTCGATGTGGATGGGGGTGTGCTCTCTCTGCTGTCTCCTGTGGTCCACGATAAGTTCCTTCGTTCTGTTGACGTTGAGGGAGAGGTTATTTTTCTGGCACCACTCTGCCAGGTCTCTCACCTCCTCCCTGTAGGCTGTCTCATCGTTGTTAGTAATCAGGCCCAACACTGTTGTGTCATCAGCAAACTTGATAATTGAGTTGGAGACATGCATAGCCACGCAGTCATGGGTGAACAGGGAGTACTGGAGGGGGCTGAGCACGCACCCTTGTGGAGCCCCCGTGTTGAGGATCAGCATAATATAATAATAATAATAATAAATAATAATAATATGCCATTTAGCAGACGAGGTGTTGGTTCCTATCTTCACCGCCCGTCAGAAAGTCCAGGACCCAGTCGCACAGGGAGGGGTTCAGACCCAGGGCCCTAAACCTAGTGATGAGGCTACTATGGTGTTGAAAGCTGAGCTGTAGTCATGCGAACAGCATTCTTACATAGGTATTCGTATTGTCCAGGTGGGATAGGGCAGTGTGCAGTGCAATGGCGATTGCGTCGTCCGTGGATCTGTTGAGGCGGTATGCAAATTGTAATGGTTCGAGGGTGTCGGATAAGTTGGAGATGAAATGGTACTTTACTAGCCTCTCAAAGATGACAGAAGTGAGTGCAACGGGGCGAGGCCGCAAAATGGCTCACTCAACTAAGACCGCTCTCCTTTGTGTCACAGAGGCTCTCTGCTCTGCCAAAGCTGACTCTCTCTCTCCTCTGTTCTCATCCTCCTAGATCTATCCGCTGCCTTCGACACTGTG
Organism: Coregonus sp. 'balchen'; assembly: GCA_902810595.1. Lineage (NCBI taxonomy): Eukaryota > Metazoa > Chordata > Actinopteri > Salmoniformes > Salmonidae > Coregonus > Coregonus sp. 'balchen'. The sequence continues at coordinate 1,477,985 of LR778282.1, forward strand.
AACCATCAGATCCTCCTCTCCACCCTCTCAGGGCTGATCCTCCTCTCCACCCTCTCAGGGCTGGGCATCTCAGGCTCTGCACAGTCCTGGATTGCATCCTACCTGGCAGGTCGCTCCTACCAGGTGTTGTGGATAGTATCTGTGTCTGCACCACGTACTCTCACTACTGGTGTCCCCCAGGGCTCGGTTCTAGGTCCTCTCCTCTTCTCTCTGTACACCAAGTCACTCGGCTCCGTCATATCCTCACATGGTCTCTCCTATCATTGCTGTGACTTTTCTCCTTCCCGCTTCTGACACCGAGGTGGCAACACGCATTTCTGTGTGCCTGGCAGACATCTCAGCTTGGATGACGGCCCACCACCTCAAGCTCCTGCATGTTACTGCTCTACAACTACCGTAGACTACGACCCTACTTCACACAGGAAGCGGCACAGGTCCTAATCCAGGCACTTGTCATCCCCCATCTGGACTACTGCAACTCTCTGTTGGTTGGGCTCCCCACTTGTGCCATCAAACTCCTGCAACTTATCCAGAATGCCGCAGGCCGCCTGGTTTTCTACCTTCCTAAATTGACCCCGCTCCTCCACACACTACACTGGCTTCCAGTCGAAGCTCGCATCATCTTAAAAAAAAGCACTGACTTTGCTGATAAATACTGTGTTAAGGAAAAATTTACTTGTTATGATTGTGATGTGTTGTCTCACCTAGCTATCTTAAGATGAATACACTAATTGTAAGTCGCTATGTATAAGAGTGTCTGCTAAATGACTTAAATCTACATGTGTACATTTGAAGTTGGAAGTTTACATACACCTTAGCCAAATACATTTAAACTCAGTTTTTCACAATTCCTGACATTTAATCCTAGTAAAAACGTCCTGTCTTAGGTCCATTAGGATCACCACTTTATTTTAAGAATGTGAAATGTCAGAATAATAGTAGAGAGAATGATTTATTTCAGCTTTCATTTCTTTCATCACATTCCCAGTGGGGTCAGAAGTTTACATACACTCATTTAGTATTGGGTGGAATTGCCTTTAAATTGTTTAACTTGAGTCAAACGTTTCGGGTAGCCTTCCACAAGCTTCCCACAATAAGTTGGGTGAATTTTGGCCCATTCCTCCTGACAGAGCTGGTGTAACTGAGTCAGGTTTGTAGGCCTCCTTGCTCGCACACGCTTTTTCAGTTCTGCCCACACAATTTCTATAGGATTGAGGTCAGGGCTTTGTGATGGTGCTGATGTCTTGAGATGTTGCTTCAATATATCCACATAATTTTCCTTCCTCATGATGCCAACTATTTTGTGAAGAGCACCAGACCCTCCTGCAGCAAAGCACCCCCACAGCATGATGCTGCCACCCCCGTGCTTCACGGTTGTGATGGTGTTTTTCGGCTTGCAAGCCCGCCCCTTTTTCCTCCAAACATACCGATGGTCATTATGGCCAAACAATTCTATTTTTGTTTCATCAGACCAGAGGACATTTCTACAAAAAGTACGAACTTTGCCCCATGTGCAGTTGCAAACCGTAGTCTGGCTTTTTTGTGGCGGTTTTGGAGCAGTGGCTTCTTCCTTGCTGAGTGGCCTTTCAGTGACCTTTCAGGTTATGTCGATATAGGACTCATTTTACTGTGGATATAGATACTTTTGTACCTGTTTCCTCCAGCATCTTCACAAGGTCCATTGCAGTGTCTGAATCTTGGCTTAGGAAGCACCAAAAACTCTGAAATGTCCATCCCCAACTACAACATTTTCTGTCTAGATAGAACTGCCAAAGGGGACAGAGTTGCAATCTACTGTAGAGATAGCCTGCAGAGCTCTATCATACTATCCAGGTCTGTGCCCAAACAGTTTAAGCTTCTACTTCTAAAAATCCACCTCTCCAGAAATAAGTCTATCACTGTTGCCGCTTGCTACAGACCCCCCTCAGCCCCCAGCTGTGCTCTGTACACCATATGTGAATTGATTGCCCCCCATTTATCCTCAGAGTTCGTACTGCTTGGTGACCTAAACTGGGATATGCTTAACACCCCGGCCGTCCTACAATCTAAACTAGATGCCCTCAATCTCACACAAATTATCAACGAACCTACCAGGTACAACCCTAAATCCGTAAACATGGGCACCCTCATAGATATCATCCTGACTAATATACCCTCTAAATACACCTCTGCTGTCTTCAACCAGGATTTCAGCGATCACTGCCTCATTGCCTGCGTCCGTAATGGGTCCACGGTCAAACGACCACCCCTCATCACTGTCAAACGCTCCCTAAAACACTTCAGCGAGCAGGCCTTTCTAATTGACCTTGCCCGGGTATCCTGGATGGATATTGACCTCATTCCGTCAGTAGAGGATGCCTGGTTGTTCTTTATAAGTGCTTTCCTCTCCATCTTAAATAAGCATGGCCCATTCAAAAATGTTGAACTAAGAACAGATATAGCCCCTGGTTCACCCCAGACTTGACTGCCCTTGACCAGCACAAAAACATCCTGTGGCGTACTACATTAGCATCGAACAGCCCCCGCGATATGCAACTTTTCAGGGAAGTCAGGAACCAATATACACAATCAGTTAGGATCTCTCTCTCTCTCTCTCTCTCTCTCTCTCTCTCTCTCTCTCTCTCTCTCTCTCTCTCTCTCTCTCTCTCCCCCCTTTGTTTGTTAGTTCAGTTCTCTACCCTCCTACATATCCCTCTGCCTGCACCCTCTGTACTCCTCTCTCTCTCTGCCCTCCTATATATTCCTCTGCCTCCACCCTCTGTATATCTGTCTCTCTCTGCCATCTGGTTACGCTCAAAGTGATTGGAAGAGTCAGAAACAAGATTTCTTTCACAGAGCAATTTAAGACATTCAGAACCACTGATGTCTTTTTTAGTGACAGTTCACTCCTACGGTAGGCTACGGGTGGGTGACGAATCCAAATCGAATTTCAAAGCTTCAGACCTCAGAGTCCACCCAACAGAGCTGGCTCTACGGGGTGAAAAAGCTGGGCATGGACCCCCCAAATATAATTTTTGCCCCCCAGTTTTGTTTTCTTGTCGTGATGTGTTGCTGCCATGCTATGTTGTTGTCTTAGGTCTTTCTTTATGCAGTGCTGTGGTGTCTCTCTTGTCGTGATGTGTATTTTGTTCTACTGTTTTATTTTTAATCCCAGCCCCCGTCCCCGCAAGAAGCCTTTTGCCTCTTGGTAGGCCTTCATTATTTTATTTAAAGAGGCAAGTCAGTTAAGAACAAATTCTTATTTACAAATTATTTTATTTATTTTATTTCACCTTTATTTAACCAGGTAAGCCAGTTGAGAACACGTTCTCATTTACAACTGCGACCTGGCCAAAATAAAGCAAAGCAGTGTGATAAAAACAACAACACAGAGTTACATATGGGGTAAAACAAAACATACAGTCAATAACACAATAGAAAATCTATATACAGTGTGTGCAAATGTAACAAGTTATGGAGGTAAGGCAATAAATAGGCTATAGTGCAAAATAATTACAATTTAGTATTAACACTGGAGTGATAGATGTGCAGAAGAAGATGTGCAAATAGAGATACTGGGGTGCAAATAAGCAAAATACAGTGGGGAAAAAAAGTATTTAGTCAGCCACCAATTGTGCAAGTTCGCCCACTTAAAAAGATGAGAGAGGCCTGTAATTTTCATCATAGGTACACGTCAACTATGACAGACAAATTGAGAAAAAAAATCCAGAAAATCACATTGTAGGATTTTTAATGAATTTATTTGCAAATTATGGTGGAAAATAAGTATTTGGTCACCTACAAACAAGCAAGATTTCTGGCTCTCACAGACCTGTAACTTCTTCTTTAAGAGGCTCCTCTGTCCTCCACTCGTTACCTGTATTAATGGCACCTGTTTGAACTTGTTATCAGTATAAAAGACACCTGTCCACAACCTCAAACAGTCACACTCCAAACTCCACTATGGCCAAGACCAAAGAGCTGTCAAAGGACACCAGAAACAAATTTGTAGACCTGCACCAGGCTGGGAAGACTGAATCTGCAATAGGTAAGCAGCTTGGTTTGAAGAAATCAACTGTGGGAGCAATTATTAGGAAATGGAAGACATACAAGACCACTGATAATCTCCCTCGATCTGGGGCTCCACGCAAGATCTCACCCCGTGGGGTGAGCAAAAATCCCAGAACCACACGGGGGGACCTAGTGAATGACCTGCAGAGAGCTGGGACCAAAGTAACAAAGCCTACCATCATTAACACACTACGCCACCAGGGACTCAAATCCTGCAGTGCCAGACGTGTCCCCCTGCTTAAGCCAGTACATGTCCAGGCCCATCTGAAGTTTGCTAGAGTGCATTTGGATGATCCAGAAGAGGATTGGGAGAATGTCATATGGTCAGATGAAACCAAAATATAACTTTTTGGTAAAAACTCAACTCGCCGTGTTTGGAGGTCAAAGAATGCTGAGTTGCATCCAAAGAACACCATACCTACTGTGAAGCATGGGGGTGGAAACATCATGCTTTGGGGCTGTTTTTCTGCAAAGGGACCAGGACGACTGATCCGTGTAAAGGAAAGAATGAATGGGGCCATGTATCGTGAGATTTTGAGTGAAAACCTACTTCCATCAGCAAGGACATTGAAGACGAAATGTGTCTGGGTCTTTCAGCATGACAATGATCCCAAACACACCGCCCGGGCAACGAAGGAGTGGCTTCGTAAGAAGCATTTCAAGGTCCTGGAGTGGCCTAGCCAGTCTCCAGATCTCAACCCCATAGAAAATCTTTGGAGGGAGTTGAAAGTCTGTGTTGCCCGGCGACAGCCCCAAAACATCACTGCTCTAGAGGAGATCTGCATGGAGGAATGGGCCAAAATACCAGCAACAGTGTGTGAAAACCTTGTGAAGACTTACAGAAAACGTTTGACCTGTGTCATTGCCAACAAAGGGTATATAACAAAGTATTGAGAAACTTTTTTTATTGACCAAATACTTATTTTCCACCATATTTTGCAAATAAATTCATAAAAAATCCTACAATGTGATTTTCCGGAAAAACAAATCTCTTTTTGTCTGTCATAGTTGACGTGTACCTATGATGAAAATTACAGGCCTCTCTCATCTTTTTAAGTGGGAGAACTTGCACAATTGGTGGCTGACTAAATACTTTTTTCCCCCACTGTAAATAACAATATGGGGATGAGGTAGTTGAGTGGGCTAATTACAGATGGGCTGTGTACAGGTGCAGTGATCGGTAAGCTGCTCTGACAACTGATGCTTAAAGTTAGTGAGGGAGATAAGAGTCTCCAGCTTCAGAGATTTTTGCAGTTCGTTCCAATCATTAGCAGCAGAGAACTGGAAGGAATGGCGGCCAAAGGAGGTGTTGGCTTTGGGGATATCCAGTGAGATATACCTGCTGGAGCGCATACTACGGGTGGGTGTTGCTATGGTGACCAATGAGCTAAGATAAGGCAGGGATTTGCCTAGCAGTGATTAATAGATGACCTGGAGCCAGTGGGTTTGGTGACGAATATGTAGTGAGGACCAGCCAATGAGAGCGTACAGGTCACAATGGTGGGTAGTATATGGGGCTTTGGTGACAAAACGGATGGCACTGTGATAGACTACATCCAATTTGCTGAGTAGAGTGTTGAAGGCTATTTTGTAAATGACATCGCCAATGAAGTCAAGGATCGGTAGGATAGTCAGTTTTACGAGGGCATGTTTGGCAGCATGAGTGAAGGAGGCTTTGTTGCGAAATAGGAAGCCGATTCTAGATTTAACTTTGCATTGGAGATGCTTAATGTGAGTCTGGAAGGAGAGTTTACGGTCTAATCAGACACCTAGGTATTTGTAGTTGTCCACATATTCTAAGTCAGACCCGCCGAGAGTAGTGATTCTAGTCGGGCAGGCGGGTGCAAGCAGCGTTCGTTTGAAGAGCATGCATTTAGTTTTACTAGCGTTTAAGAGCAGTTGGAGGCTACAGAAGGAGTGTTGTATGGCATTGAAGCTCATTTAGAGGTTTGTTAATATAGTGTCTAATGAATGGCCAGATGTATACAAAATGTTGTCGTCTGCGTAGAGGTGGATCTGAGAGTCACCAGCAGCAAGAGCGACATCATTGATATAAACAGAGAATAGAGTCGGCCCGAGAATTGAACCCTGTGGCACCCCCATAGAGACAGCCAGAGGTCTAGACAACAGGCCCTCCGATTTGACACATTGAACTCTATCTGAGAAGTAGTTGGTGAACCAGGCGAGGCAGTCATTTGAGAAACCAAGGCTATTTAGTCTGCCAATAAGAATGCGGTGATTGACAGAGTCGAAAGCCTTGGCCAGGTCGATGAAGACAGCTGCACAGTACTGTCTATTATCAATCGCGGTTATAATATCGTTTAGGACCTTTAACGTAGCTGAGGTGCACCCATGACCAGCTCGGAAACCAGATTGTATAGCGGAGAAGGTACGGTGGGATTCGAAATGGAAGGTGATCTGTTTGTTAACTTGGCTTTCAAGTTAACAAACAGGTTAGGGGGGGGGGGGCAGAGCTGGTGGCCGGAGTAGCAGGTGGAAAGGTGTGTGAGATTGGTTTGCCAGGTGGAAAGCATGGCCAGCCGTAGCAAAATGCTTATTGAAATTCTCGATTATCGTAGATTTATCGATGGTGACAGTTTTTCCTAGCCTCAGTGCAGTGGGCAGCAGGGAGGAGCACTTTTTGGAGTTAGTGCTACAGGATGCAAAATTCTGTTTGAAAAAGCTAGCAAAGGGATATATAGGAGGGTAGAGAGAGAGAGAGGAATACAAAGGGTGCAGGCAGAGGGATATATAGAGGGCAGAGAGAGAGAGGAGTACAGAGGGTGCAGGCAGTGGGATATGTAGAGGGCAGAGAACTGACCTAACAAACAAAGGGGGAGAGAGAGAGAGAGAGAGAGAGAGAGAGAGAGAGAGAGAGAGAGAGAGAGAGAGAGAGAGAGAGAGAGAGAGAGAGAGAGAGAGAGCGAGAGACCGAAAACAAAGATAGGAATAGAGAAAGAGCAAGCAGAAGAGGCTTTTATTCTCATCTGAGAACAATCATCCATTGAAACGTCACATCATTTGAGTCATTTATCAGACGGTCTTACCCAGAGTGACTTACAGCACAGTAGTGCATGCATTCATTTTCTTACTTTTTCATACTTGGTCCCCCGTGGGAATCTAACCCACAACCCTGGCACTGCAAGCACCACGCTCTACCAACTGGGCCACACCGGACATCAATCAACAGCCATCACTACAGTGGGGAGAACAAGTATTTGATACACTGCCGATTTTGCAGGTTTTCCTACTTACAAAGCATGTAGAGGTCTGTAATTTTTATCATAGGTAAACTTCAACTGTGAGAGACGGAAAAAAATTCCAGAAAATCACATTGTATGATTTTTAAGTAATTAATTTGCATTTTATTGCATGACATAAGTATTTGATACATCAGAAAAGCAGAACTTAATATTTGGTACAGAGATCATACGTTTCCTGTAGGTCTTGACCTAGTTTGCACACACTGCAGGAGGGATTTTGGCCCACTCCTCCATACAGACCTTCTCCAGATCCTTCAGGTTTCGGGGCTGTCGCTGGGCAATATGGACTTTCAGCTCCCTCCAAAGATGTTCTATTGGGTTCAGGTCTGGAGACTGGCTAGGCCACTCCAGGACCTTGAGATGCTTCTTACGGAGCCACTCCTTAGTTGCCCTGGCTGTGTGTTTCGGGTCATTGTCATGTTGGAAGACCCAGCCACGTCCCATCTTCAATGCTCTTACTGAGGGAAGGAGGTTGTTGGCCAAGATCTCACGATACATGGCCCCATCCATCCTCCCCTCAATACGGTGCAGTCGTCCTGTCCCCTTTGCAGAAAAGCATCCCCAAAGAATGATGTTTCCACCTCCATGCTTCACGGTTGGGATGGTGTTCTTGGGGTTGTACTCATCCTTCTTCTTCCTCCAAACACGGCGAGTGGAGTTTAGACCAAAAAGCTCTATTTTTGTCTCATCAGACCACATGACCTTCTCCCATTCCTCCTCTGGATCATCCAGTGATCATTGGCAAACTTCAGACGGGCCTGGACATGCGCTGGCTTGAGCAGGGGGACCTTGCGTGCGCTGCAGGATTTTTAATCCCATGACGGCGTAGTGTGTTACTAATGGTTTTCTTTGAGACTGTGGTCCCAGCTCTCTTCAGGTCATTGACCAGGTCCTGCCGTGTAGTTTTGGGCTGATCCCTCACCTTCCTCATGATCATTGATGCCCCACGAGGTGAGATCTTGCATGGAGCCCCAGACCGAGGGTGATTGACCGTCATCTTGAACTTCTTCAATTTTCTAATAATTGCACCAACAGTTGTTGCCTTCTCACCAAGCTGCTTGCCTATTGTCCTGTAGCCCATCCCAGCCTTGTGCAGGTCTACAATTTTATCACTGATGTCCTTACACAGCTCTCTGGTCTTGGCCATTGTGGAGAGGTTGGAGTCTGTTTGATTGAGTGTGTGGACAGGTGTCTTTTATACAGGTAACGAGTTCAAACAGGTGCAGTTAATACAGGTAATGAGTGGAGAACAGGAGGGCTTCTTAAAGAAAAACTAAAAGGCCTGTGAGAGACGGAATTCTTACTGGTTGGTAGGTGATCAAATACTTATGTCATGCAATAAAATGCAAATTAATTACTTAAAAATCATACAATGTGATTTTCTGGATTTTTGTTTTAGATTCCGTCTCTCACAGTTGAAGTGTACCTATGATAAAAATTACAGACCTCTACATGCTTTGTAAGTAGGAAAACCTGCAAAATCGGCAGTGTATCAAATACTTGTTCTCCCCACTGTATACGCAGTGTGACCCAGCACACCCCCTCAAAAACCCTGTCACTAACAATGACCCAGCACACAGCCCTGTCACTACCCAATGACCCAGCACAGAGCCCTGTCACTACCCAATGACCCAGCACACAGCCATGTCACTACACAATGACCCAGCACACAGCCCTGTTACTAACAATGACACAGCACACAGCCCTGTCACTACCCAATGACCCAGCACACAGCCCCGTCACTACCCAATGACCCAGCACACAGCCCTGTCACTACCCAATGACCCAGCACACAGCCCTGTCACTACCCAATGACCCAGCACACAGCCCTGTCACTACCCAATGACCCAGCACACAGCCCTGTCACTACCCAATGACCCAGCACACAGCCCTGTCACTACCCAATGACCTAGGTCGTTATCAATAAATCGTCACAATAAGGTGCAGAACATTCGATTTGCCTGCTTGGGGAAAAGAAGACCCCAAGCTTCGCTTAAAACATTGACAACTGCTTGCCAGTTTCAAGAGATTGTTAAATAAATGTTAACTCTTTGGTTGTAATATCATCACCTCTTGAAGAGCACAGTCAGAACTAAACATTTTCGATTAAACATTTTGTATTTGTCAATAGTTTTAGTGGGGCTGGGGGTCTCATTGCCCCCCAGCAGCCAAATTGAACGCTCTACACCGTATTGTGACATTTTATTTATAACTACCTAGTGTTCCATCATTCCAATGACCCTCTAGTGTTCCATCATTCCAATGACCCTCTAGTGTTCCATCATTCCAATGACCCTCTTGTGTTCCATCATTCCAATGACCCTCTAGTGTTCCATCATTCCAATGACCCTCTAGTGTTCCATCATTCAGGGCGGCAGGTAGCTTAGTGGGTAAGAGCGTTGTGCCAGTAACCGAAAGGTCGCTGGTTCTAATCCCCGAGCCGACTAGGTGAAAATTCTGTCGATGTGCCCTTGAGCAAGGCACTTAACCCTAATTGCTCCTGTAAGTCGCTGTGGATAAGAGCGTCTGCTAAAAATGACATAAAATAAATAAATAAAAAATTCCAATGACCCTCTAGTGTTCCATCATTCCAATGACCCTCTAGTGTTCCATCATTCCAAGACCCTCTAGTGTTCCATCATTCCAATGACCCTCTAGTGTTCCATCATTCCAATGACCCTCTAGTGTTCCATCATTCCAAGACCCTCTAGTGTTCTATCATTCCAATGACCCTCTAGTGTTCCATCATTCCAATGACCCTCTAGTGTTCCATCATTCCAATGACCCTCTAGTGTTCCATCATTCCAATGACCCTCTAGTGTTCTATCATTCCAATGACCCTCTAGTGTTCCATCATTCCAATGACCCTCTAGTGTTCCATCATTCCAATGACCCTCTAGTGTTCCATCATTCCAATGACCCTCTAGTGTTCCATCATTCCAATGACCCTCTAGTGTTCCATCATTCCAATGACCCTCTAGTGTTCCATCATTCCAATGACCCTCTAGTGTTCCATCATTCCAATGACCCTCTAGTGTTCCATCATTCCAATGACCCTCTAGTGTTCCATCATTCCAATGACCCTCTAGTGTTCCATCATTCCAATGACCCTCTAGTGTTCCATCATTCCAAGACCCTCTAGTGTTCTATCATTCCAATGACCCTCTAGTGTTCCATCATTCCAATGACCCTCTAGTGTTCCATCATTCCAATGACCCTCTAGTGTTCCATCATTCCAATGACCCTCTAGTGTTCCATCATTCCAATGACCCTCTAGTGTTCCATCATTCCAATGACCCTCTAGTGTTCCATCATTCCAATGACCCTCTAGTGTTCCATCATTCCAATGACCCTCTAGTGTTCCATCATTCCAATGACCCTCTAGTGTTCCATCATTCCAATGACCCTCTAGTGTTCCATCATTCCAATGACCCTCTAGTGTTCCATCATTCCAATGACCCTCTAGTGTTCCATTTTCCAGTTACCCTCTAGTGTTCCATCATTCCTATGACCCTACAGGGTTCAGAGTGGTGTGGGTTCAGAGTGGTGTGGGTTCAGAGTGGTGTGGGCTCAGAGTGGTGTGGGCTCAGAGTGGTGTGGGTTCAGAGTGGTGTGGGCTCAGAGTGGTGTGAGTTCAGAGTGGTGTGGGTTCAGAGTGGTGTGGGCTCAGAGTGGTGTGGATTCAGAGTGGTGTGGGTTCAGAGTGGTGTGGGTTCAGAGTGGTGTGGGTTCAGAGTGGTGTGGGCTCAGAGTGGTGTGGGCTCAGAGTGGTGTGGGTTCAGAGTGGTGTGGGTTCAGAGTGGTGTGGGTTCAGAGTGGTGTGGGCTCAGAGTGGTGTGGGCTCAGAGTGGTGTGGGCTCAGAGTGGTGTGGGTTCAGAGTGGTGTGGGTTCAGAGTGGTGTGGGCTCAGAGTGGTGTGGGCTCAGAGTGGTGTGGGCTCAGAGTGGTGTGGGCTCAGAGTGGTGTGGGTTCAGAGTGGTGTGGGCTCAGAGTGGTGTGGGCTCAGAGTGGTGTGGGCTCAGAGTGATGTGGGCTCAGAGTGGTGTGGGTTCAGAGTGGTGTGGGCTCAGAGTGATGTGGGTTCAGAGTGGTGTGGGCTCAGAGTGGTGTGGGCTCAGAGTGGTGTGGGTTCAGAGTGGTGTGGGTTCAGAGTGGTGTGGGCTCAGAGTGGTGTGGGCTCAGAGTGGTGTGGGTTCAGAGTGGTGTGGGTTCAGAGTGGTGTGGGTTCAGAGTGATGTGGGTTCAGAGTGGTGTGGGTTCAGAGTGGTGTGGGCTCAGAGTGGTGTGGGCTCAGAGTGGTGTGGGTTCAGAGTGGTGTGGGTTCAGAGTGGTGTGGGCTCAGAGTGGTGTGGGCTCAGAGTGGTGTGGGCTCAGAGTGGTGTGGGCTCAGAGTGGTGTGGGTTCAGAGTGGTGTGGGCTCAGAGTGGTGTGGGTTCAGAGTGGTGTGGGCTCAGAGTGGTGTGGGCTCAGAGTGGTGATAATAACTATTCTGCGTGCGTGTGCGTGTGCGTTTGACTGATTCAGAGTGTGAAGAATCCCTTCCCGGGGAGATTAAAGAGCGATGTCACACTCCTTTGGGTGTTCCCATCAGAAGTGTGTGAGAACCGTGACCAGTACGAATCACAAATGTTCTAGTCTGTGATAGCAACACCGACACATTACTCAGTAGTCAGCTTTTATTACTCTATGATACCATGTCTTGATACTATTGTGGTAACGTCATTTCATCCCCATTACTGGCGTGCGTTCAACAAGGGAAATAGTTTGCGAACGTTAGCTTATGTTTGCTAACACATTCCATTCGTTTTTTGTTGTTAATCGTGAACATTATAGCTAACTTTTGTAAACAGGGGTCATTTATCTGCTTCCTTTTCTAAGCAAGTTGTTTTAGTGTCACGCCCTGACTCTGATGACTCTTATTTGTTGAGTCAGGGTGTGATTTTCCTTGTTGTGTTTGTTCATTGTTGTAGAATCTAGTATGTCTAGATCTATGTTGGCCGGTGTGGTTCCCAATCAGAGGCAGCTGTCGCTCGTTGTCTCTGATTGGGGACGGTACTTAGGCAGCCTATTTGGCACTAGTTAGTTGTGTGATCTTGTTCCGTGTTAAGGTATGTTGTGTTGTGCTGCCTTGGACGTTTAGTTTTGTTTGTTATTTTGTCGTTGTGTTTGATATTTAATAAACATTTACGCATATCACGCTGCGCCTTGGTCCGTCCCGTCTGTAAGCAATCGTGACATTTAGACTCCTGCATCGTTAGTTTCATGTTTCAAGTTTTAATGTCACATGCATAAGTACAGTGAAATACCTTTTATTGCAAATTCAAAACCCAACAACGCAATAATCAATAACAATGTAATACTAGAAAAAAATAACACACAAGACATAAGAAGAAATATGAAGATCACAATAAGTAAGTAAGCATACTATATATCGGGCAGTTCAATACCATATTTCAATGTGCAGGGATACTGGAGAGATGGAGGTACAGTTGAAGTCGGAGGTTACATACACCTTAGTCAAATACATTTAAACTCAGTTTTTCACAATTCCTGACATTTAATCCTGGTAAAGATTCCCTGTCTTAGGTCAGTTAGGATCACCACTTTATTTTAAGAATGTGAAATGTCAGAATAATAGTAGAGAGAATGATTTATTTCAGCTTTTATTCCTTTCATCACATTCCCAGTGGGTCTGAAGTTTTCATACACTCAATTAGTATTTGGTAGCATTGCCTTTAAATTGTTTAACTGGGGTCAAACGTTTCGGGTAGCCTTCCACAAGCTTCGCACAATAAATTGGGTGAAATTTGGCCCATTCCTCCTGACAGAGCTGGTGTAACTGAGTCAGGTTTGTAGGCCTCCTTGCTCGCACATGCTTTTTCAGTTCTGCCCACAAATTTTCTATAGGATTGAGGTCAGGGCTTTGTGATGGCCACTCCAATACCTTGACTTTGTTGTCCTTAAGCCTTTTTAACTCCACTTTGGAAGTATGCTTGGGGTCATTGTCCATTTGGAAGACCCATTTGCGACCAAGCTTTAACTTCCTGACTGATGTCTTGAGATGTTGCTTCAATATATCCACATGATTTTCCTTCCTCATGATGCCATCTATTTTGAGAAGTGCACCAGTGCCTCCTGCAGCAAAGCACCCCCACAGCATGATGCTGCCACCCCCGTGCTTCACGGTTGGGATGGTGTTCTTTGGCTTGCAAGCCCGCCCCTTTTTCCTCCAAACATAACGATGGTCATTATGGCCAAACAGTTCTATTTTTGTTTCATCAGACCAGAGGACATTTCTCCAAAAAGTATAATCTTTGTCCCCATGTGCAGTTGCAAACCATAGTCTGGCTTTTTTATGGCGGTTTTGCAGCAGTGGCTTCTTCCTTGCTGAGTGGCCTTTCAGGTTATGTCGATATAGAACTCGTTTTACTGTGGATATAGATACTTTTGTACCTGTTTCCTCCAGCATCTTCACAAGGTCCTTTGCTGTTGTTCTGGGATTGATTTGCACTTTTCGCTCCAAAGTACGTTAATCTCTAGGAGACAGAACGAGTCTCCTTCCTGAGTGGTATGATGGCTGCGTGGTCCCATGGTGTTTATACTTGCGTACTATTGTTTGTACAGATGAACGTGGTACCTTCGGGCGTTTGGAAATTACTCCCAAGGATGAACCAGACTTGTGGAGGTCTACACATTTACATTTTTACATTTTAGTCATTTTAGCAGACGCTTTTATCCAGAGCGACTTACATGTGCATACATTTTTTTTTTTAAATTTATTTTCTGAGGTCTTGGCTGATTTCTTTTGATTTTCCCATGATGTCAAGCAAAGAGGCACTGAGTTTGAAGGTAGGCCTTGAAATACATCGACAGGTACACCTCCAATTGACTCAAATGATGTCAATTAGCCTATCAGAAGCTTCTAAAGCCATGACATCATTTTCTGGAATTTTCCAAGCTGTTTCAAGGCACAGTAAACTTAGTGTATGTAAACTTCTGACCCACTGGAAATGTGATAGAGTGAATTATAAGTGAAATAATCTGTCTGTAAACAGTTGTTGGAAAAATGTCTTGTGTCAATGACAAAGTAGATGTCCTAACCGACTTGCCAAAACTATAGTTCGTTAACAAGACATTTGTGGAGTTTTAATGACTCCAACCTAAGTGTATGTAAACTTCAAACTTCAACTGTAGATGTCCTGGATGGCAGGGAGCTCAGTACAGTGATGTACTTTGCTGTCCGCATCACCCTCTGTAGCGCCGTGCGATCGAGGGCGGTGCTGTTGCCATACCAAGCAGTGATGCAGCCAGTCAAAATGCTCTCAGTGGTACAGCTGTAGAACTTTTGAGGATTTGGGCCCATGCCAAACTTTTTCAACTTCCTGGGGGGAAGGAGCGCTGTCGCGTCTTTTTCATGACTGTGCACGTGTGTTTGGACCATTTTAAGTTTTTTATGATTTGGACACCGAGGAACTTGAAGCTCTCGACCTACTCCACTGCAGCTCCGTTGATGTGGATGGGGGCGTGCTCTCCCCTCCGTTTCCTGTAGTCCACGATCAGCTCCTTTGTGTTACTGACGTTGAGGGATAGGTTGTTGTCCTGGCACCACACCGCCAGGTCACTGACCTCCCCTCTTCTGTAGGCTGACTCATCGTCGCCGGTGATCAGGCCTACGACCGGCGTGTCGTCAGCAAACTTGATGATGGGTGTTGAAGTCGTGCGTGGCCACGCAGTCGTGGGAGAACAGGGAGTATAGGAGGGGACTAAGCACACACCCCTGTCGGGCCCATGTGTTGAGAGTCAGCGTGGCGGATGTGTAGTTGCCTACCCTCACCACCAGGGGGCGGCTCGTCAGGAAGTCCAGGATCCAGTTGCAGAAGGAGGTGTTCAGACCCAGTGTCCTAAACTTGGTGACGAGCTTGAAGGGGACAATAGTGTTGAACGCTGAGCTGCAGTCAATTAACAGCACTCTCACATAGGTATTCCTCTTATCTAGGTGGGTGAGGGCAGTGTGGAGAGCAATTGAGATTGCTTCATCTATGGATCTGTTGGGGCGGAATGCAAATTGGAGTAGGTCTAGGGTGTCTGGGATGGTGGAGTTAATGTGTGCCATAACCAGCCTCTCAAAGCACATCATGATTACAGATGTGAGTGCTAAAAGGGTGGTAGTCGTTGTGGCATGAAGCCTTAGAGTTCTTGGGGACAGGAATGATGGTGGTCATCTTAAAACATGTGGGGATTACAGACTGGAACAAAGAGAGGTTGAAAATGACCGTGAATATGCCTGCCAGCTGTTCTGCACAGCATGCTCTGAGAACACGCCCTGGAATACTGTCGGGCCCCGTGGCCTTGTTGACGTGATTAAAGACCTTTTTCACGTCGACCTCGGAGAGCGAGATCGCCCGATGTTGTTGTTGTCGTCAAAGCGTGCATGAAATGCATTGAGTTCCTCTGGTAGAGAGGCATCACTGCTGGGTCTTCCTTTGTAATCCGTAATGGACTGTAGCTCCTGCAACATGCAGCGGGCGTCGGAGCCTGTGTAATATGATTCCACCTTATTCCTATATTGTCCTTTTGCTCGTTTGATGACTCTGCGGAGGTCGTAGCAGGACTTCCTGTCCTTGTTCCTGTCCTCGGCCATAGCCTCAGGGTTGTTTACGATAGCTCTGTGTGCGGTAGCTCTGTCCTTTAGTTTAGTTTAGCGCCAACCTCGGTGTTAACTGAAAAAGTTAAGATTTAATCAGCATTTTATCTCAGCTGGTTTCTTATTTGAAAGAAATGGTGGTCATACTGGTCTTGGCCTGTCAGTTGACTGTTCTTCTTCCCACATACAGCCTCCAGTTGACTGTTCTTCTTCCAACATACAGCCTCCAGTTGACTGTTCTTCTTCCAACATACAGCCTCCAGTTGACTGTTCTTCTTCCCACATACAGCCTCCAGTTGACTGTACTTCTTCCCACATACAGCCTCCAGTTGACTGTACTTCTTCCAACATACAGCCTCCAGTTGACTGTTCTTCTTCCAACATACAGCCTCCAGTTGACTGTTCTTCTTCCAACATACAGCCTCCAGTTGACTGTTCTTCTTCCAACATACAGCCTCCAGTTGACTGTTCTTCTTCCCACATACAGCCTCCAGTTGACTGTACTTCTTCCCACATACAGCCTCCAGTTGACTGTACTTCTTCCCACATACAGCCTCCAGTTGACTGTTCTTCTTCCAACATACAGCCTCCAGTTGACTGTTCTTCTTCCAACATACAGCCTCCAGTTGACTGTTCTTCTTCCCACATACAGCCTCCAGTTGACTGTTCTTCTTCCCACATACAGCCTCCAGTTGACTGTACTTCTTCCCACATACAGCCTCCAGTTGACTGTTCTTCTTCCCACATACAGCCTCCAGTTGACTGTACTTCTTCCCACATACAGCCTCCAGTTGACTGTTCTTCTTCCCACATACAGCCTCCAGTTGACTGTTCTTCTTCCCACATACAGCCTCCAGTTGACTGTTCTTCTTCCCACATACAGCCTCCAGTTGACTGTTCTTCTTCCCACATACAGCCTCCAGTTGACTGTACTTCTTCCCACATACAGCCTCCAGTTGACTGTTCTTCCCACATACAGCCTCCAGTTGACTGTTCTTCCCACATACAGCCTCCAGTTGACTGTTCTTCTTCCCACATACAGCCTCCAGTTGACTGTTCTTCCCACATACAGCCTCCAGTTGACTGTTCTTCCCACATACAGCCTCCAGTTGACTGTTCTTCTTCCCACATTCAGCCTCCAGTTGACTGTTCTTCTTCCCACATACAGCCTCCAGTTGACTGTTCTTCTTCCCACATACAGCCTCCAGTTGACTGTTCTTCTTCCCACATACAGCCTCCAGTTGACTGTTCTTCTTCCCACATACAGCCTCCAGTTGACTGTTCTTCCCACATACAGCCTCCAGTTGACTGTACTTCTTCCCACATACAGCCTCCAGTTGACTGTTCTTCCCACATACAGCCTCCAGTTGACTGTTCTTCCCACATACAGCCTCCAGTTGACTGTTCTTCTTCCCACATACAGCCTCCAGTTGACTGTTCTTCCCACATACAGCCTCCAGTTGACTGTTCTTCTTCCCACATTCAGCCTCCAGTTGACTGTTCTTCTTCCAACATACAGCCTCCAGTTGACTGTTCTTCTTCCCACATACAGCCTCCAGTTGACTGTTCTTCCCACATACAGCCTCCAGTTGACTGTTCATCCCACATACAGCCTCCATTTGACTGTTCTTCCCACATACAGCCTCCATTTGACTGTACTTCTTCCCACATACAGCCTCCAGTTGACTGTTCTTCCCACATACAGCCTCCAGTTGTCTCGATGGATGATCAGTCAACCTTACGTGACTTGGGAAATGGTAGTCAGGATTTTTCTTTTTCGGCAACTCACAGAAACATAAGTTATTGCTGCCTTATTAGCTATTGAAACCAAGAAGTAATTAGGGTCTGACAATTTTAACCCGTCTTTGCTTAAGTATGCAGCGCCCCTCATTGCTGGCTCAGTAACACATGTTTTTTATTTAACTTTATTATCAGATTTTGTGCTATAAGGGAGGGGATAGTAGTGATCTCAATAATTATCGACCAATTTCTAAAATCCTAGAATCATTGTTAAACAAACAGCTACGTTATTTTCTATCTGTAAATGGTATAGTTAATGTTAATCAATCCATATTCAGACCTAAACATAGTACCACTACGGCTGAAGCTTAAGGTATTGTGTTTTGGTCTTCCTGGTATTATATGTGATGTTCATTTCCTTTTTATTAGAGTTATCGGTCTTCTGTGTGGAGCTGCTAAATGTTAGCTTTCAGGTGTACAAATAGGCAGGCAAACACACACACACACACACACACACACACTCAAAAACACACACACAAACAAACACGCAGACACACACACACACACACACACACACACACACACAAACAAACACACAGACACAAACACACACACACACACACACACACACACAAACAAACACACAGACACACACACGCACACACACACACACAAACAAACACACAGACACACACACACACACACACAAACAAACAAACAAACACACAGACACACACACAAACAAACACACACACACACACACACACAGACACACACACAAACAAACACACACACACACACACACACAGACACACACACAAACAAACACACACACACACACACACACACACACACAAACAAACACACACACACACACACACACACACACAAACAAACACACCGACACCCAGACACATTCTGTCCCAAGGAAAAGAGAGTGCATATTGGAGCAATAATACATTGCCAGGCTCTGGTCTAATGGGAAGCAGGAGCTAGTTTTCTCTTCCTCAAATCTTTTTTTTTTTTTTTTTTGTGTTCGATATAAAAGTAATTTCATGTAGAATAGATTTACCAACTTTTGTTTACTGGAGATTGAAAAACATAGGGGGAGAGTGGGGTAAGTTGAGCAATTCTTTACATTCAGCATCACCCCATCAAGGGGAACATTGTATTCTTTCTAACAAAAATATCTACATATATTTCAGGATCTTGTGTATCCCTGGAAATAATCAGAATTCATACAAACAGTACAGTTTTGAAAACATAGTGTTTCATGGTCTCATGGCACACTTTACCCCGGGTATGGGGTGAGTTGAGCTGCAGGACAGGGTAAGTTAAGCCTGGGTATGGGGTGAGCTGAGTATAGGGACAGGGTAAGTTAAGCCCGGGTATGGGGTGAGTTGAGCTGCAGGACAGGGTAAGTTAAGCCTCCTAAACATTTCTGTATATTACCACTACCTTTTTTAAACCATGTCTATCTCTATTTCTCAAACACAATTCAACACAATCACAATTAATTGTTAGCAACTTGTAACACAGGCTTTACTCCTAACAAACACTTTGTACTTTTCTTTTAACACTTTTAACATTGTCCCTGTTGTTAACTCATATTTACATTTACATTTACGTCATTGAGCAGACGCTCTTATCCAGAGCAACTTTTTATTTCTTTTGATCTTTTTTTTCATTTTTTTCCATTTTTTTTTTGGGGGGGGTGGGTTGGGGTAAGGGGGGGGGGTAGAAGGATCACTTTATCCTATCCCAGGTATTCCTTAAAGAGGTGGGGTTTCAAATGTCTCCGGAAGGTGATGAGTGACTCCGCTGTCCTGGCGTCGTGAGGGAGCTTGTTCCACCATTGGGGTGCCAGAGCAGCGAACAGTTTTGACTGGGCTGAGCGGGAACTATGCTTCCGCAGAGGTAGGGGAGCCAGCAGGCCAGAGGTGGATGAACGCAATGCCCTCGTTTGGGTGTAGGGACTGATCAGAGCCTGAAGGTACGGAGGTGCCGTTCCCCTCACAGCTCCGTAGGCAAGCACCATGGTCTTGTAGCAGATGCGAGCTTCAACTGGAAGCCAGTGGATTGTGCGGAGGAGCGGGGTGACGTGAGAGAACTTGGGAAGGTTGAACACCAGACGGGCTGCGGCATTCTGGATGAGTTGTAGGGGTTTAATGGCACAGGCAGGGAGCCCAGCCAACAGCGAGTTGCAGTAATCCAGACGGGAGATGACAAGTGCCTGGATTAGGACCTGTGCCGCTTCCTGTGTAAGGCAGGGTCGTACTCTCCGAATGTTGTAGAGCATGAACCTACAGGATCGGGTCACCGCCTTGATGTTAGCGGAGAACGACAGGGTGTTGTCCAGGGTCACGCCAAGGCTCTTCGCACTCTGGGAGGTGGACACAACGGAGTTGTCAACCGTGATGGCGAGATCATGGAACAGGCAGTCCTTCCCCGGGAGGAAGAGCAGCTCCGTCTTGCCAAGGTTCAGCTTGAGGTGGTGATCCGTCATCCATACTGATATGTCTGCCAGACATGCAGAGATGCGATTCGCCACCTGGTTATCAGAAGGGGGAAAGGAGAAGATTAGTTGTGTGTCATCAGCATAGCAGTGATAGGAGAGGCCATGTGAGGATATGACAGAGCCAAGTGACTTGGTGTATAGCGAGAATAGGAGAGGGCCTAGAACTGAGCCCTGGGGGACACCAGTGGTGAGAGCACGTGGTGCGGAGACAGCTTCTCGCCACGCCACTTGGTAGGAGTGACCGGTCAGGTAGGACGCAATCAAAGAGTGAGCCGCGCCGGAGATGCCCAGCTCGGAGAGGATGGAGAGGAGGATCTGATGGTTCACAGTATCAAAGGCAGCAGACAGGTCTAGAAGGACAAGAGCAGAGGAGAGAGAGTTAGCTTTAGCAGTGCAGAGAGCCTCCGTGACACAGAGAAGAGCAGTCTCAGTTGAATGACCAGTCTTGAAACCTGACTGGTTTGGATCAAGAAGGTCATTCTGAGAGAGATAGCAAGAGAGTTGGCTAAAGACGGCACGCTCAATAGTTTTGGAGAGAAAAGAAAGAAGGGATACTGGTCTGTAGTTGTTGACATCAGAGGGATCGAGTGTTGGTTTTTTGAGAAGGGGTGCAACTCTCGCTCTCTTGAAGACGGAAGGGACATAGCCAGCGGTCAAGGATGAGTTGATCAGCGAGGTGAGGTAAGGGAGAAGGTCACCGGAGATGGTCTGGAGAAGAGAGGAGGGGATAGGGTCAAGCGGGCAGGTTGTTGGGCGGCCTGCCGTCACAAGTCGCAAGATTTTATCTGGAGAGAGAGGGGAGAAAGAAGTCAAAGCATAGGGTAGGGCAGTGTGAGCAGGACCAGCAGTGTCATTTGACTTAACAAACGAGGATCGGATGTCGTCAACCTTCTTTTCAAAATGGTTGACGAAGTCATCCACAGAGAGGGAGGGGGGAGGGGGGAGGAGGATTCAGCAGGGAGGAGAATGTGGCAAAGAGCTTCCTAGGGTTAGAGGCAGATGCTTGGAATTTAGAGTGGTAGAAAGTGGCCTTAGCAGCAGAAACAGAGGAAGAAAATGTAGAGAGGAGGGAGTGAAAAGATGCCAGGTCCGCAGGGAGTCTAGTTTTCTTCCATTTCCGCTCAGCTGCCCGGAGCTCTGTTCTGTGAGCTCGCAATGAGTCATCAAGCCACGGAGCTGGAGGGGAGGACCGAGCCGGCCGGGAGGATAGGGGACATAAAGAGTCAAAGGATGCAGAAAGGGAGGAGAGGAGGGTTGAGGAGGCAGAATCAGGAGATTGGAGGGAGAAGGATTGAGCAGAGGGAAGAGATGATAGGATGGAAGAGGAGAGAGTAGCGTGATTGAGAGAGCGAAGGTTGCGACGGCGCATTACCATCTGTGTAGGGGCAGACTGAGTAGTGTTGGAGGAGAGGGAGAGAGAAAAGGATACAAAGTAGTGGTCGGAGACATGGAGGGGACTTGCAGTGAGAATAGTAGAACAACAGCATCTAGTAAAGATGAGGTCAAGCGTATTGCCTGCCTTGTGAGTAGGGGGGGACGGTGAGAGGGTGAGGTCAAAAGAGGAGAGGAGTGGAAAGAAGGAGGCAGAGAGAAATGAGTCAAATATAGACGTAGGGAGGTTGAAATCCCCCAGAACTGTGAGGGGTGAGCCATCCTCAGGAAAGGAGCTTATAATAATAATAATAATAATAATAATAATAATAATAATAATAATAATAATAATAATAATAATAATAATAATAATAATAATAATAACTTATCAAGGTGTCAAACTCATTGATGAACTCTCCAAGGGAACCTGGAGGGCGATAGATGACAAGGATATTAAGCTTAAATGGGCTAGTGACTGTGACAGCATGGCATTCAAATGAGGAGATAGACAGATGGGTCAGGGGAAAAATTGAGAATGTCCATTTGGGAGAGATGAGGATTCCTGTGCCACCACCCCGCAGACCAGATGCTCTCGGGGTATGCGAGAACACATGGTCAGACGAGGAGAGAGCAGTAGGAGTAGCAGTGTTTTCAGTGGTAATCCATGTTTCCGTCAGCGCCAAGAAGTCGAGGGACTGGAGGGTAGCATAGGCTGAGAAGAACTCTGCCTTGTTGGCAGCAGAACGGCAGTTCCAGAGGCTGCCTGAGACCTGGAACTCCACGTGGGTGGTGCGTGCAGGGACCACCAGGTTAGAGAGGCAGCAGCCACGCGGTGTGAGGCGTTTGTGTAGCCTGTGCGGAGAGGAGAGAACAGGGATAGGCAGAGGCATAGTTGACAGGCTGCAGCAGATGGCTACAATAATGCAGAGGAGATCGGAATGAAATGAACTAAACATCTGGGAAAGGAGAGAGCGGGGCCTCCCTCACCACAACTCCCAAATATAACTCTCCCAACTTCCACCTCAGAAACTATAATTGTTGTAAACTACAGCGGTTCAATGTTTTCTAGGAATAGACTAACTTAGTTTATTCAGCTAGCTAACTAGTTGCAGTATTATTCCGTGAAAATCGTCCGGGCACATATCTCAGCGATAATGGGGCGGCAGGTAGCTTAGTGGTTAAGAGCGTTGTGCCAGTAACCGAAAGGTCTCTGGTTCTAATCCCTTAGCCAACTAGGTATAAAATCTGTCGATGTGCCCTTGAGCAAGGCACTTAACCCTAATAGCTCCTGTAAGTCGCTCTGGATAAGAGCGTCTGCTAAATGACTAATTAATTAACATGTATAGTATACAACTGATGGATATAACATTCTTTGTTTTAGATACATACGTCATGTCCCGTGTAGCTCAGTTGGTAGAGCGTGGCGTTTGCAACACCAGGGTTGTGGGTTCGTTTCCCACGGGGGACCAGTATGAAAAAAAATGTATGTATGCGTTCACTAACTGTAAGTCGCTCTGGATAATAGCGTCTGCTAAATTACTAAAAAAATGAAACCTCTAACACAATGAATTCATTTGACTTCATGAAAATAATTTGCTCACCACTGTTTTTTCATGAAATGATGACCTCTTCCTAAATATTTGGTAAAATTATACATTTTGTGAATGGCTTCCTAGAAGCACGGGTGGCTCCACTTACCCCTTTACTCAACTCACCCCACTCTCCCCTAAATTGATTGCAGCTGAATAGTCTCAATCAGTAACTATTAAGAGAAACGATGGGTGATTCCCAAATGGCCCCCTATAACCAGTAGATAGATTGTTATGGTTCGATGGGTATCATTACGAACCTGCACAGGGTTGGAATGCGGTAGCTTTGAAGTTCAGTAGCTTTCTCCTCTCCTCCTCTCTCCTCTCCTCCCCTCTCCTCTCCTCCCATCATTCCCCTCCCATCTCCTCCCCACCCCTCTCCTCCCCTCTCCTCTCCTCTCCAAAAATTTAGCTTTTTGGCCATCAAGGAAAACGCTATGTCTGGCGCAAACCCAACACCTCTCATCACCCCGAGAACACCATCCCCAGAGTGAAGCATGGTGGTGGCAGCATCATGCTGCGGGGATGTTTTTCATCGGCAGGGATTGGGAAACTGGTCAGAATTTAAGGAATGATGGATGGCGCTAAATACAGGGAAATTCTTGAGGGAAACCTGTTTCAGTCTTCTAGATATTTGAGACTGGGATGGAGGCTCACCTTCCAGCAGGACAATGACCCTAAGCATACTGCTAAAGCAAAACTCGAGTGGTTTAAGGGGAAACATTTAAATGTCTTGGAATAGCCTAGTCAAAGCCCAGACTTCAATCCAATTGAGAATCTGTGGTATGACTTAAAGATTACTGTACACCAGCGGAACCCATCCAACTTGAAGGAGCTGGAGCAGTTTTTCCTTGAAGAATGGGCAAACATCCCAGTGGCTAGATGTGCCAAGGTTATAGAGACATACCCCAAGAGACTTGTAGCTGTAATTGCTGCAAAAGGTGGCTCTACAAAGTATTGACTTTGGGGGGGTGAATAGTTATGCACGCTCAAGTTTTCAGTTTTTTTGTCTTATTTCTTGTTTGTTTCAGCCCCAAAAATTATTTAGCATCTTCAAAATGGTAGGCATGTTGTGTAAATCAAATGATACAAACCCCCCAAAAATCAATTTTAATTACAGGTTGTAAGGCAACAAATTAGGAAAAATGCCAAATGAGGTGAATACTGATGCTGCAGTGCGCTTTCCTGCCTGCCTTTCTACTTGCCTGCCTGCAAGTTCAAGTTTCAAGTTTTATTGTATTCAAGTTTCATATGTAATACATATGGTATACACCGTCCAACAACTTGCAGGATCCTTCTGGACAATGCAACAACAACGAGAAATAATAAAATATAAGAATATGAACATTAAGTAAATAGCTCAGTAGAATAGCATAAATGTTTTAGCATCAATACAGGAAGACAATTTATAGTCCAATATTTACATGTTTTGGGAAAGGGGGGGGATGGGTGTAAGTATTTAAACCGAGCAGTATAATAAGAGTCTGGTAGCAGCGGTTGTGATGTGTGTGTGAGTGTGTATGTGTGTGTGTACGTCTGTGTGGGTGTGTGCAAGAGTGAGTGCATGTTTTATTTTTTATTTTTTAATTTTTTTTAAACGTTTTTTTATTATTATTATTATTATTATTTATTTATTTTCGGGGGGAATGGATCAGCTTACTATTGCAGATAGATTGTATCTTCTATCAATGTAATTGTCTGCATCACTTCCAATCCCCCATGTTTATTTTTATTTTTTATATATATACTCCCCTTTATTACTTTTCAACCCCACCATCCTTTCCCTACTTGGAGTAAATTAGTGAACAACAATGCCCAGGCCTCTACTTCCGGTCTATACTTACTATCTACACCTTATGGACAGAGTTAATTTTACAATAATTATATTATATATATATATTTATTTTTTTGCTCCTGAACTTCTTCTACTCTCAACCTCTCCGATCATTTTCATGGTGTCCATCCGGTTTGCTTCTATGTGGCATATCTTTTTAACTCCTTCCCAAAAGCTCCCAACATACAACCTATATACTTATTATGGACACAGTATGCTTACATTATTAGCTATCTTTGTTATTATTTGTTGTTATTTGTTATTAGTCCCATCCTTCAACTCTATTCAATACCTCCCATCTATCACTTAACACCATCCATAAAGGATTTCTATTTGCCATATATATTTCAACCGTACTGTGATGTTTTACAAAAATTCTGAACCTTTCTATTCTCATTGCTTCTACAGATTGTGAATTAAACATAAACATTTTTGCTAAAAGTATTATTATATTATTGATTGATTGACTATGACTTTTCAGATCACCCAGTAATGCTATCTGCAAGGTTAGTTCCAGGTAAATATTGCAATCCTTTAGCCATTCCTGGACCTGTGTCCAAAAACAAGCTACAAATGGACAGAACCAAAACAAATGATCTAATGATTCTGTCTCTTCACAGCAAAACCTGCAGAGCTGGGAAGATTGTATCCCCCATATAAATAACATTCTATTGGTAGCAAGAATGTTATATAATAATTTAAATTGAAAGATTCTAATTTTTGAATCCGGTGTCGTTTTGCGTGTCAGTTCATAAACACTATGCCATGGGATCGGTACGTCAAAGATCTCTTCCCAACTATTTTGTAATCTATATGGGACGGCTGTCAATCCTTTGGTCCTTAAGTGAAACTGATATACTTTTTTATTTATCACAGTTTTCCTTAACCAATTATGTTCTTTAATGCAAGGCCGACAGACAAGTTCCTTACTTTCTCCCCTTTCCACTTTCCTCTTCCACTTTTGCGGTGAGGCTGCAATTATTTGGTTGTAATTTTGGGTAGAGCAGACATTTCCATATGTTTTTGTTAGCTGCATGTGTGACATAACTCCACCAGTCCTACCGATGATATAATTTACGAAGATTATACCTTTTTTAAACAATCTGTCAAAAAATAAAGGTTTTTTGTCAATTAGTATATTTGAATTTAACCACAATATTTGTTGCATTATTTGTTCTGTCGTTTCTGGAGGATTAAATTGAAATTGCAACCAACTTTCTATGGCTTGTTTTAGAAATAGTGACATTTGGGAGATTATTTCCTTTTCAAATAACTGAAAGTGAGAGGTTGTAATCTGAATAAAGGGAAAAAGGCCTTTCTTGAACATTGGGTGAGACAATCTTACTAATTTGCTTGAGAACCAGTTCGGATTTAAGTATAACTTTTGTATGACTGAAGCTTTTAGTGATAGGTCTAATGCTTTAATATTTAATAATTTCTGTCCTCCGAATTCATATTCATTATATAAATATGCTCTTTTAATTTTGTCTGGCTTGCCGTTCCAAATAAAATTTAATATTTTTTTCTCATATAATTTAAAAAACTGTTAGCTAGGCGTAGGCAAGACCATAAGCAAATAGGTAAACTGGGATAATACTAAAGAGTTAATCAGGGTGATTTTTCCACAAATTGACAGGTATTTTCCTTTCCATGGTAGTAAGATCTTATCAATTTTTGCTAACTTTCTATTAAAATTTATTGAAGTGAGATCATTTATTTCCTTTGGGATATGTATTCCGAGTATATCCACATCACCATCAGACCATTTTATTGGTAAACTACATGGTAATGTAAAAATTGTATTTTTTAGTGATCCAATATGTAATTTGTCATAATTTGGTTGTAATCCAGAGAGGTTAGAAAATGTATCTAGATCCTCTATGAGGCTGTGGAGGGATTCTAGTTGTGGATTTAAAAGAAAACATGAATCATCAGCGTACAATGACACTTTTGTTTTTAAAACCTGTATTTCTAATCCTCTGATATTATTATTGGATCTGATTTTAATAGCTAACATCTCGATGGCCACAATAAATCGATATGCCGATAGTGGACATCCTTGTTTCACTCCTCTTGACAGTTTAAAACTTTCTGAGAAATAGCCATTATTTAATATTTTACACCTAGGGTTACTATACATGATTTTGACCCATTTTATAAGAGATTCTCCAAAATTGAAATGCTCCAGGCATTTATATATAAACCCCAGTCGAACTTTATCAAATGCCTTTTCGAAGTCTGCTATGAATAGCAGGCCTGGTTTCCCATATTTTCCATAGTGTTCTATTGTTTCCAATACTTGCCTTATATTATCTCCAATGTATCTTCCATGTAAAAAACCTGTCTGATTAGAATGAATAATATCCGACAATACCTTTTTAATTCTATGCGCTATACATTTTGCTAGGATTTTTGCATCACAACACTGAAGTGTAACGGGCCTCCAATTTTGTAAATGGACTGGATCTTTATATTTTCCACTTGTATCCTGTTTCAGTAGTAATGAGATCAGACCTTCTTCTTGAGTGTCAGATAATCTACCATTTACATAGGAGTGGTTAAAACATGCTAATAACGGTCCGCTTAGTATATCAAAAAAGGTTTGGTATACCTCGACTGGTATGCCATCCAACCCTGGAGTTTTCCCGGACTTAAAGTCTTTAATTGCATCCAGAAGTTCCTCCTCTGTAATTTCACCTTCACATGAGTCTTTCTGTGTGGCTGTTAATTTGACATTATCAATAGAAAAAAAATCTCTACAATTAGCTTCAGTTAGAGGAGATGGAGGCGACTGAAAAGAAAACATATGCTTAAAGTACTTTGTTTCTTCCTTCAAAATATCATTTGGTGAATTATGGGTGACTCCGTCAATTGTAACCAGTTTCATTAAGTTCTTTTTGGTAGCATTCCTATGTTGAAGATTAAAAAAGAATTT
Organism: Coregonus sp. 'balchen'; assembly: GCA_902810595.1. Classification (NCBI taxonomy): domain Eukaryota; kingdom Metazoa; phylum Chordata; class Actinopteri; order Salmoniformes; family Salmonidae; genus Coregonus; species Coregonus sp. 'balchen'. The sequence goes on from LR778282.1 coordinate 1,505,929, forward strand.
TGTGCATTTTTCCCCATATTCCATCCAGTTTGCTTTATTTTTATAATATATTACATTTGATCTTTCTTGAATAAGTTTCTCAATTTCTTTTTGTTTTTCCTCTAATTAATTCTGAGCTTCTATGTTACAGTTTTTATTGCCATCTATCTGTTCTGTTAGACTTTCTATTTCCTTTCTTAGTATAAACTCTTTTGACCTAAATTGCTTTTGTTTTCAAGATGAGTACTGAATTGCATGGCCTCTAAAGGCACATTTAAAGGTGTCCCATACAATAAGGGGATTCGCTGTACCTATGTTATGTTGGAAAAAGTCAGTTATAAATTCCTTTGTTCTAATTATGAATAAATTATCATCCAATAGGCTTTGATTACATTTCCAATATCCTCGCCCACGTGGAAATTCAGTAAGAGTAATGTATATGCCTATTATATGATGGTCCGACCGCATTCTGTCCCCTATCAACACTTTTTTTACTTTTGGTGCCAACGAGAATGAGATAAGAAAGAAGTCAAGACGACTAGCTTGATTCAGTCTCCGCCATGTATATCTCACTAGATCAGTATATTTAAGCCTCCATATATCTACTAGTTCTAATGTATCCATGACATTCACGATTTCCTTAAGAGCATGTGGGTGATTGTTTGTGGTGTGATTTCCTTTACGGTCCATTGAGCTATTTAAAACAGTATTATAATCCCCCACCATAATAATATTGTCTTGAGTTGCTTGCAGGCTTGATAATGTATTATATATATTGTCAAAGAATTGTGGATCATCATTATTTGGTCCGTAAAGGTTAATGAGCCATATCTGTTTATGGTCCAATAACATATTTAAAATAATCCATCTGCCTTGCGTATCTATTTGGACAATTTGCACATTCGGATCGAAATTACTATTAATTAATATCATCACCCCTTTTGAATTTCTTTGCCCATGGGAGAAGTATATTTCCCCCCCATTCTTTTTTCCACGCTACTTCATCTCGAATTGTTGAATGAGTTTCCTGTATACAATAGATATTATATTCCTTCTCTTTGAGCCATGTAAATATTGTTCTTCTTTTGTTATTATCAGCTAAGCCATTACAATTATAACTGGCTATACTTATTTCACCATACACCATAATGAGATACAAGTTTCAAGTCTATTTATCATTTTATATGTTTGTACATTTACCAATAAAAAATAGCGTAATGATTGAGTGTCCATATAGCTGTACCATGATATTTGCATTGCTACGGAGTAACCCTTCAATTGTTCTCCACTAATTCCCCCGCTAAAGCCCCTGCCCATTCCAAGTTGAGCCGTCATCCAAGTGATCGACATCCCACCCACGTACCTCCGGATCCCTAAGGCCCCGAGAGGCCAGGACCCATCCATCGAAAACAGCACACAGTGGCACCCACAAAACAGAAGCAGATTAACTGCCAAAAGCATTTCCAATGCTTTCACCTCTACATATATATATATATATATATATATATATAAATATATATATATATATATATATATATATATATATATATATATTATTTATTTAATTATGCATATCCTATTTTCCATCATTATCAATTAATATGCGTAATAATGTCGGCAGTTCACGCGTAGGATTCCAACATATAACCCGGATTGCCATTGTATTACACTTAATTCATTGACAAGCAATTATTATCCTAGCAAATAATCCCCGCGGTCCATCCCATACCCTCCCCCCCAACATCCCCACCCCCCCACAACAGATGCCAGACAAGCACACACGCACATACTCACATACTCCAACACACTCAACCCCCCTCCTCCACAATCCACCATAAAATCAGATACTCAACAGCTGTTATATCCCAGAGCCCAACTCGAGAAATAACTTGATTTACGAGTGCACATACAGTTAAAGCTGATTGAGAAAGCATGCAGATTGAGCAGAAATTGATAACAATGTGAGATTTGATTAATCTACTTAATCTATGTCAAGTCCTAGGTGATGGAGATCAGATCCACCCTCTTCACCTGAGACACAAACACTCTGATCCCCTGTTGTAACCATTTTCCCAAGCATCTCCATGCGGTCAGACCTTTGATTATTTTGTGCCACCTGGGCCACAATGATAAACCCCCTTTCTGATTGTCCGAGTGTGACCCCCTCCCCATGGGTTACTGCAGCCAGTGTTGCCAGCACTGCCACTACCTGGGTGGGCGTACCCCACCGGAATCCCCACCGGCTAGGTAAAAAGGTCGTAAAGGTTCTCATTAGCAGCTTTGAGAATGTCCTTGTATATTATGCTCTCCCATCAGGGGGCTCTGGCTTTGTAGGACCAACCCTGCCAGGCAGGCTCAGAATCTTAAGGGGGCGGTGCTGCTCAAGTAGGTCTCTGACCGCATTTATTTCTCTGTTTAGGCTGCATATTCACAGCAGGTCCATAAAAGAGATGGGAACTTCTCTTTGGTGTATGGGTTGCTCAGTTGGGTGTCCAGGTTATAGGGTTAGGGATCTTTCCATCATGATAGGACAATGAAAAATTAGATTAGATGTATACTATATTTAAAAATGTATATCCCTCATATACACAAAATTGAAAGCTCTCTCTCTCACTACCCCTGCTCATAGACCCCCGGTCGGCTCTGGGATATGCAACCATTTCCCCTCTCACTCACTTAACGCCGCACCTTTTCAAACACAAAAATGCACACCACATGGTTGACTGCGGAAGAAATGGGCCGAGCATGCAAACGCACCCGCATCCACATCTGCCTCAAGGGGGAAAGGACGCCAGAGAGAACACAGGACCAACCACAACAACCATCCGCCAAAACAACAACCTCCCGCCAAAAAAGCCATGTTCTAATTATTTGTATTATAAGATGTATTATTCTGCTTGTTATATCGTTTTATCCTTTTATAAAATACTATACTTACTATAAATGTTATTTAATATTACAATCCCTATCATTGCTAGTATCAGGTGCTCCAATATTTGACTCCTCTATTACAACTTTTAGAATAGCCATGGAGTAGTCTTTGTGTCTCTGAACATTTGGTTGTCAATATATAATTTATCCACCACTAGTGCAACACGTTTCCCTTTTAATCTGTTTTCCTTGAAGATTGGATACAGAACTTTGCGCCTTTCTACAATCTCCCTCGGGAACTGATCAGTCATGCCTATTTTCGTGCCAGCAAGTCTTTTTCCTAGGCTTTTCACCATAGCTTTATCCTTAAAAAAAGCAAATTTGGCAACGTTGCTGAGAATCAGAGCAGGTGGTCAGTCAAGTTCAAGTGTCTCTGAGCGTCTCTGAGTCTGTTGGTATCAGACCTCATGCTCCGATACCGTCTGCCCTACAGTAAGGGAGTGAACAGATCGTGGCTGGGGTGTGTGGGGTCCTTGATGATTCTGCGAACCTTCCTCAGGCACCGTTTCGAGTAGATATCCTGGATGGGTGGGAGCACGGTCCCAGTGATGTCCTGGATGGGTGGGATTACGGTCCCAGTGATGTACTGGGCCATCTTCACCACCCGCTGGAGGGGCTTGCGGTCATGAACGTTATTCCCGTACCAGGCCGTGAAGCAACAGGTCATGATTGTCTAGATGGTGCAGCGGTAGTATTTGGAGAGGACCCGGGGCGGCATGCTGAACTTCTTCTGCCGCCTTAGGAAGTAGAGACGCTGTTGCACCCTCTTGACAAGAGTGTTGGTGTTGGTCCATGACAAGTCCTCAGTGATGTGGACACCCGAGGAATTTAAAACTGCTGACTCTCTCTACTGCAGTCCCGTTGATGTGGATCGGGGCATGTTTCCTCCACTGCTTCCTGACGTCAAAAAACTATTTTGTTTTGCTTACATTGAGGGAAAGGTTGTTGTCATGACACCACAATGCAAGTTCCCTTTCCTCCTCCCAAAAGGCTGACTCGTCATTGTCGGTTATCAGGCCTACAATCGTGGTGTCGTCATCAAACTTGATGATGTAATTGGTGTCGTGCAAAGCCACGCGGTCGTGGGTGAACAGGGAGTACAGCAGAGGACTGAGGACACACCTTTGGGGGGGGGGGGGGGGGGGGGGGGGCGTGTTAAGAGTCAGCGGTCTGCCCGTCAGGAAGTCCAGGATCCCAGTTGCAGAGGGTGGTGTCCAGACCCAGGGGCTCTGAGCTTGGTGTCCAGCTTGGAGGGAACAACAGTGTTGAATGCTGAACTGTAGTCGATGAACAGCATTCTCACATAACTGTTCCTCTGGTCCGGGTGTGCTACGGCCGTGTTAATAGCGATGGAAATGGCATCTTCTGTGGATCTGTTGGAGCGGTGGGCAGATTGGAGTGGGTCCAGTGAGCCTGGTATGCTGCCCTCGATGTGGGTCATGACCAGCCTCTCCAAGCGCTTCCTGATGTAGGTGAGAGCGACGGGGCAATAGTCATTTGGGCATGTCACCTTGTTTTTCTTGGCACTGGGACGATGGCGGTCTCCTTAAAGCAGGTGGGGACTACAGCCTGGGACAGGTTGAAGATGTCAGTACACACTCTGAGGACGCGGCCGGCTTCGTGACTCTTTTGAGAGTTTTTCTCACTTCAGCCTCGGAGAGTGAAAGCACCTGGTCGTCCGGAGCAGCGAGATTCTTCCTGGGTGGCTCTGTATTGCCTGCCTCGAAGCGAGCGTAGAATGTGTTAAGCTCGTCTAGGAGGGAGGCTTTAGTGGGCAGCTGGATTTGCCTTTATAGTCTGTGATAGTCTGTAGTCCTTGCCACATGCGTCGCGAGTCTGAGTTGTTGAACATCAATTCAAGATTGAGTCTGTATTGTCTTTTTGCTAATGGATTTGCGGAGCTCGTACCTGCTTGCCTTGTAAGCGTCGGGCACCACATAGTCATTGGGGTTCATTCTGCTGACATTGAATGCTGCAGTACGGGCTCTCAGCATTGTACGGATGTCTCCGTTCATCCAGGGTTTTTGGTTGGGGTTTGTCCGGATTGTTATTGTGGGTACAACATCATCAACACATTTCCTGATGAAGCCTGTGACTGACGATGTATAGTCTTCAATGTGGATGGATGAGTCCTGAGTGGATGAATCTTTGAAAATAATCCAATCAGTATTCTCAAAACTGTCCTGAAGCATTGAGTCTGCCTCCTCTGTCCAGCGCCTCACTATTCTCTGTGTTGGAGGCTCCCTCTAGAATTGCTGATTTTAGGTGGGGAGTAAGAACAGAGAGACGTGATCTGATTGGCCGAAGTGGGGGCGGGGGATGGCTTTGTACGTGTCACGGATGTTTGTGTATATATGGTCAAGCACGCTGGATCCTCCTGTGGGGCAGGATACATGTTGGTGATATTTTGGGAAAATCTGCCTCTCCGTCTGTCCGTCAGTCTCCGTATGTCTGTCTGTATGCATGTATGTCTGTCAGTCAGTCAGTCTGTCACCCTTTCTCTGTCTATCCCCTAACTGTACCTAGCCTCAGCTCTGCTCCAATCACATCCCATCCAGAAAAAGAGAGAGGTGATAGAGTGATGGTGGTGGGTAGAAAAAGGTCAGAAGAGATGAGAGTGAGAGAGAGAGAGAGGAGAGATAGAGAAGAGAGAGAATAGAGAGAGAGAGAGAGAGAGAGAGAGAAGCAGCGCGCGGACGAGGACGTCTTCTCATCGCCTTCACTGCGATCTCCTCGCTCCTCTCTTCGCGCTGCCTCTCGGCATCTCTCTCTGCTCCTCTCATCTCTTCTCTCGCCTTTTCTCGCGCTCCTCGTGCGCGTCTTCTCGTCGCGTCGGGGGAAATTTTCCCTCCCCTCCCTCCCCCCCTTCCTCTCATCTTCTCTTCCCCTTCCTCCTCTCTCTCCTCCTCTCTTTTGCTCTCCTCTCTCTTTCTTATTTTTTTCCATCTACCTTATTTCCCTTTTTTTTTCATATCTTTTTTTTTAAAAATTTTAATTTTTCATTTTTCTTTGGTTGGCTGTTTCCTTTGGTTTTTTTAAAGTTGGTGCTTTTGTTGATTTTGAAACAATTGGTGGGTGGCCAAGTTGAAAATGTTTTTTATAAGAAAGGGTTTGGTCTTTTTTTTTTTAACCATTCTCCTGGTTTTTCGAAAACTTTGAAAAGGGGGAAAACTTGGGGTTTTTTTTTTTCCAAAAACAATAAAAACCCTAGCGATTAAAAATGGAAAATTAAAAAATGGAAATTTTTTCCCCAACCGTTAAAACCCCTTTCCCCCTTTTAAAAAAAAAAAGAAGCACTTTTTTTGGGGGGGGGGGTGGGGCGTCGTCCCTGCCTCAGGGAGAGGGTTGTTTCAGATCAAATCAGATGGTCTCCTCTCTTCCTCGCTCTCCAACACAGTCTCTCTCATTCTCTCTCATCTCTCTCTCTCTCCTCTCTGCTCCTTCTCCTCTCTCTCTCTCTCTCTCTCTCTCTCTCTCTTCTTTCTCTCACATACACTATCCCATGGTTTTCTTATTTTAATAATTTTAGTCAGACAATCATATTGGTTGGATTAGACAGAAATGGTGTCTGTTGTCATGTTGTATTCCCTCAACACTGTCTCGGTTGCTGTGTCTCTCAGGTGAGATTTTTAATATCCAGTCTCTGCTTTGGGTTTGTCTGCTAATATGAAAGACAGATTGTGGATCGGGTTGGACGAAAAGAGAATATAGGGAGGACTGTTTTTTTTTTTTTCTGTTATAAGTACATACATGCAGTAGCGGTGCATAGTGGGTAAAATCACTGGTGAAACCATATTACAACCTATGTGTTGTGATAATTGCGTTTGTTTGCTCTATAACCTGTTAGTTCATATGCCTTGCGACCGTGATATATAGGCCTAAAGGCCGAGACAATAAGAAGACACAGTGGCAGAATAAATTCAACCACACCTTTGTTTTATCACAAAACCGGATAACAACCTCTTTCCAGTGAAGTCCACAAAGCATATAGCATGTAACACACAGTTACATGACCTACATCATGGTCAAGCAAGTTAATGGTTCCGACATTATCGGACCACTAAACAACTATTGATTTAGAACCACAGAGAGTTACCGCAATTCACAAAGAAAACAGGAGCTGCCTCCACTATTCCAACACCATTTCTACTTCAACATTTCAACATCATCAAATCACCGCTGCTTAGTCTAATACAGTGACAACTAAAAGATAATATTTGTTTTGGGTCCAATCAAAGTAAACTAAATATGATGTAGCTTTCCATGGTTCTGATTTCTGTGTGCGTGTGTGCATGTTCGTGTGCGTTCGTGAAAGTAGAAAACATGTTGACTCACCCTACTTGTAGAGAAATGCTAATGCCATCCTCCTCTCTTTCATGTTGACGTAACGGTCTATCACTCTGTCATACAGCACACGCTTGTATTTTCTGTTGTCCTAGACGACTTGGCTAAAATGCTTTCTCGCTAGCCTAACTTCCATTTATGGGCAACATTAGATAGTTAACATTAGCCTTCTACATTTAGCTACATATTTAATTTCCATCCTATCAGGCCAGGGGCACAACGATGTATGAATTAATGGTTGGATCAGAATCGCCATTATAATAATTGGCCAGTACGGAGAATTAAGTAAAACCCTATCTCCATCCATGGCTAATTTAGGAAAGGGCCTATTTTAGCTAGCTGGCTAGTTAGCCACCGATGGACAACAGCACAACGAGATGCAACAATTCAAGTTTTTCTGTCAATGACGCATGCTCTCAATGGGATTTTAAAGGAGTGACGCCAAATCCAAACTGGCTTCCCTTGACGCTTTTTTTGTGGTGCGCCAGGACCATTCAAAGTTGAGCTCGCTCAGTTTAGCTCAACACTGATTGACACATTTTTTATAATTTTTTTGTCAAGGGAAGCCAGATGCTCGCTGGCTTCCCTTGCCTTCAATGCTACGGGCGGCAACAATGTCATACTGGTTTGGACCAGACAGCATCAGATAGATGGCCTACACGTAGAGAGACAGAGGGGGCGCTGTTTCACTCGCTCAGATGCTTTCTCCTGTTAGATACAGGAAGCCTCTTGTAAATTCAAGGAAAATGATCAAAGATAGAGAGACAAAATATAAAATATTGTTTTTCTTTCTTTTTTTTGGTGTGTGTGTGGGGGGGGGGGGGGGGCATCCCTTGGCAGCCATGAATACCCACCACTGCATTCATGGTATCAAAGGGCTGCTTCACTTCTGTTATAAATACATGGTATCAAAGGGCTGTTTCACTTCTGTTATAAATACATGTTATCAAAGGGCTGCTTCACTTCTGTTATAAATACATGGTATCAAAGGGCTGCTTCACTTCTGTTATAAATACATGGTATCAAAGGGCTGCTTCACTTCTGTTATAAATACATGGTATCAAAGGGCTGCTTCACTTCTGTTATAAATACATGGTATCAAAGGGCTGCTTCACTTCTGTTAAAAATACATGGTATCAAAGGGCTGCTTCACTTCTGTTATAAATACATGGTATCAAAGGGCTGCTTCACTTCTGTTATAAATACATGGTATCAAAGGGCTGCTTCACTTCTGTTATAAATACATGGTATCAAAGGGCTGCTTCACTTCTGTTATAAATACATGGTATCAAAGGGCTGCTTCACTTCTGTTATAAATACATGGTATCAAAGGACTGCTTCACTTCTGTTATAAATACAAGGTATCAGAGGGCTGCTTCACTTCTGTTATAAATACATGGTATCAAAGGGCTGCTCATTGGAAACAAGATAGAATAGAACAAAAACAAAATGGAGAATAATATGTATTAAAAAAACTGTACACCTGAAAGACTGCAACAAATAAACAAAATAATAGTTTTTGATCAAGAGAAGACCGTGGTTAGATGGATCACACAGAGAAGACATGTTAGATGGATCACACAGAGAAGACAGGTTAGATGGATCACACAGAGAAGACAGGTTAGATGGATCACACAGAGAGGACAGGTTAGATGGATCACACAGAGAAGACAGGTTAGATGGATCACACAGAGAAGACAGGTTAGATGGATCACACAGAGAAGACAGGTTAGATGGATCACACAGAGAAGACAGGTTTGATGGATCACACAGAGAAGACAGGTTAGATGGATCACTCAGAGAAGACAGGTTAGATGGATCACACAGAGAAGACAGGTTAGATGGATCACACAGAGAAGACAGGTTAGATGGATCACACAGAGAAGACAGGTTAGATGGATCACACAGAGAAGACAGGTTAGATGGATCACACAGAGAAGACAGGTTAGATGGATCACACAGAGAAGACAGGTTAGATGGATCACACAGAGGAGACAGGTTAGATGGATCACACAGAGAAGACAGGTTAGATGGATCACACATAGAAGACATGTTAGATGGATCACACAGAGAAGACAGGTTAGATGGATCACACAGAGAAGACATGTTAGATGGATCACACAGAGAAGAGAGGTTAGATGGATTTTTTTTTTATTTTTTTTTATTTAACCTTTATTTAACCAGGTAAGCCAGTTGAGAACAAGTTCTCATTTACAACTGCGACCTGGCCAAGATAAAGCAAAACAGTGTGATAAAAACAACAACCCAGAGTTACATATGGGGTAAACAAAACATAAAGTCAAAAATACAACAGAAAATATATATACAGTGTCTGCGAATGTAGTAAATTATGGAGGTAAGGCAATAAATAGGCCATAGTGCAAAATAATTACAATTTAGTATTAACACTGGAATGACAAAATATATTGTGCAAATAGAGATACTGGGGTGCAAATTAGCAAAATAAATAACAATATGGGGATGAGGTAGTTGGATGGGCTAATTACAGATGGGCTGTGTACAGGTGCAGTGATCTGTAAGCTGCTCTGACAACTGATGCGACGAATATGTAGTGAGGGCCAGCCAACAAGAGCGTACAGGTCACAATGGTGAGTAGTATATGGGGCTTTGGTGACAAAACGGATGGCACTGTGATAGACTACATCCAATTTGCTGAGTAGAGTGTTGGAGGCTATTTTGTAAATGACATCGCCAAAGTCAAGGATCGGTAGGATAGTCAGTTTTACAAGGGCATGTTTGGCAGCATGAGTGAAGGAGGCTTTGTTGCGAAATAGGAAGCCGATTCTAGATCTAACTTTTGATTGGAGATGCTTAATGTGAGTCTGGAAGGAGAGTTTACAGTCTAACCAGACACCTAGGTATTTGTAGTTGTCCACATACTCTAGGTCAGACCTGTCGAGAGTAGTGATTCTAGTCGGGCGGGCGGTTGCAAGCAGCGTTTGGTTGAAAAGCATGCATTTAGTTTTACTAGTGTTTAAGAACTTTCGAAAGGCAGGGCAGGATGGATATAGGTCTGTAACAGTTTGGATCTAGAGTGTCACCCCCTTTGAAGAGGGGGATGACCGTGGCAGCTTTCCAATCTCTGGGGATCTCAGACATTACGAAAGAGAGGTTGAACAGGCTAGTAATAGGGGTTGCAAAAATTTCGGCGGCTAATTTTAGAAAGAAAGGGTCCAGATTGTCTAGCCCAGCTGATTTGTAGGGGTCCAGATTTTTCAGCTCTTTCAGTACATCAGCTGTCTGAATTTGTGTGAAGGAGAAGCGGGGGGTGCATGGGCAAGTTGCAGCGGAGGGTGCAGAGCTGGTGGCCGGGGTAGTGGTAGCCAGGTGGAAAGCATGGCCAGCCGTAGCAAAATGCTTGTTGAAATTCTCGATTATTGTAGATTTATCAGTGGTGACAGTGTTTCCTAGCCTCAGTGCAGTGGGCAGTTGGGAGGAGGTGCTCTTATTCTCCATGGACTTTACAGTGTCCCAAAACGTTTTGGAGTTAGTGCTACAGGATGCAATTTTTCTCTTTGAAAAAGCTAGCCTTTGCTTTCCTAACAGATTGTGTATATTGGTTCCTGACTTCCCTGAAAAGTTGCATATCGCGGGGGCTGTTCGATGCTAATGCAGTACGCCACAGGATGTTTTTGTGCTGGTCAATGGCAGTCAAGTCTGAGTTGAACCAGGGGCTATATCTGTTCTTAGTTCTGATTTTTTTGAATGGGGCATGCTTATTTAAGATGGAGAGGAAAGCACTTTTAAGAACAACCAGGCATCCTCTACTGACGGAATGAGGTCAGTATCCATCCAGGATACCCGGGCCAGGTCAATTAGAAAGGCCTACTCGCTAAAGTGTTTTAGGGAGCGTTTGACAGTGATGGGGGGTGGTCGTTTGACCGTGGTACCCATTACGGACGCAGGCAATAAGGCAGTGATAGCTGAGATCCTGGTTGAAGACAGCGGAGGTGTATTTAGAGGGTACATTTGTCAGGATGATATCAATGAGGGTGCCCATGTTTACAGATTTTGGGTTGTACCTGGTAGGTTCGTTTTTTTTGGTGTGAGATTGAGGGCATCTAGTTTAGATTTTAGGTTGGCCGGGGAGTTAAGCATATCCCAGTTTAGGTCACCAAGCAGTATGAACTCTGAGGATAGATGGGGGGCAATCAGTTCACATATGGTGTCCAGGGCACACAGAGAAGACAGGCAAGATGGATAATTTACATTTACATTTTAGTCATTTAGCAACGCTCTATATCCAAGCGTTACAGTTAGTGAGTGCATACATTTTTAGACTGATCACACAGAGAAGACAAGGTTAATGTATCACAACGAGAGACGGTTAGAAGTGGATTACACAGAGAGAGACAGGGTGCCAGTATCACAGGGAATAGGAGGGTTAGATGGATCCAAAGATCAGACAGGTTGGGTTTGGACACAAGAGAAGACAGTTTAGAGGGCACACAGAGAAGAAGTTCGAGATCCAAATGGGAAAGACAGGGTTATATGGGTCACACAAGAAAGACAGGCAAGATGGATATTCACAGATTTAGCAGGTTGAGATGTATCCAAGATTGAAGGTTAGTGGATCAGAGAGCAACATGTTATATGGTTCACACAGAGAAGACAGGTTAGATGGATCACACAGAGAAAGACAGGTTAGATGGATCATACAGAGAAGACAGGTTAGATGGATCACACAGAGAAGACAGGTTAGATGGATCACACAGAGAAAACAGGTTAGATGGATCACACAGAGAAGACAAGTTAGATGGATTACAAAGAGAAGACAGGTTAGATGGATCACACAGAGATGAAGGTTAGATGGATCACACAGAGAAGATAGGTTAGATGGATCACTGAGCGAATACATTTTAGATGGATCACACAGAGACGACAGGTTAGATGGATCACACATAGAAGACAGGTTAGATGGATCACAAAGAGAAGATAGGTTAGATGGATCACACAGAGAAGACAGGTTAGATGGATCACACAGAGGAGACATGTTAGAAGGATAACACAGAGAAGACAAGTTAGATGGATCACAAAGAAAATACAGGTTAGATGGATCACACAGAGAAGACAGGTTAGATCAATCACACAGAGAAGACAGGTTAGATGGATCAATCAGAGAAGACAGGTTATATGGATCGACAGAGAAGACAGGTTAGATGGATCACTCATTGAAGACTGGTTAGATGGATCACACAGAGAAGACAGGTAAGATGGATCACACAGAGAAGACAGGTTAGATCAATCACACAGATAATACAGGTTAGATGGATCACACAGAGAAGACAGGTTAGATGGATCACACCGAGAAGACAGGTTAGATGGATCACACAGAGAAGACAGGTAGATGGATCACACAGAGAGAAGGACAGGTTAGATGGATTACAAAAAGAAAGACCTGTTAGATGGATCACACAGACAAGACAGGTTAGATAGATCACTCAGCAAAGACAGGTTAGATGGATCACACAGAGAAGACAGGTTTAGATGGATCAACAGAGAAGACAGGTTAGATGGATCACACAGAGAAGACAGGTTAGATGGATCACACAGAGAAGACAGGTTAGATGGATCACTCAGCGAAGACAGGTTAGATGGATCACACAGAGAAGACAGGTTAGATGGATCACACAGAGAAGACAGGTTAGATGGATCACACAGAGAAGACAGGTTAGATAGATCACACAGAGAAGACAGGTTAGATGGATCACACAGAGAAGACAGGTTAGATGGATCACACATAAAAGACAGGTTAGATGGATCACACAGAGAAGAGAGGTTAGATGGATCACACAGACTTGTCCTCTGTAGCTCAGCTGGTAGAGCACGGCGCTTGTAACGCCAAGGTAGAGGGTTCGATCCCCGGGACCACCCATACACAAACATGTATGTACACATGACTGTAAGTCGCTTTGGATAAAAGCGTCTGCTAAATGGCATATTATTATTATTATAGACGGATTACACAGAGAAGACATGTTAGATGGATCACACAGAGAAGACATGTTAGATGGATCACACAGAGAAGACAGGTTAGATGGATCACACAGAGAAGAGAGGTTAGATGGATCACACAGAGAAGACATGTTAGATGGATCACACAGAGAAGAGAGGTTAGATGGATCACACAGAGAAGACAGGTTAGATGGATCACACAGAGAAGAGAGGTTAGATGGATCACACAGAGAAGACAGGTTAGATGGATCACACAGAGAAGACATGTTAGATGGATCATACAGAGAAGACAGGTTAGATGGATTACAAAGAGAAGACAGGTTAGATGGATCACAAAGAGAAGACAGGTTAGATGGATCACACAGAGGAGACATGTTAGATGGATCACACAGAGGAGACATGTTAGATGGATCACACAGACAGGTTCGATGGATCACACAGAGAAGACAGGTTAGATCAATCACACAGATAATACAGGTTAGATGGATCACACAGAGAAGACAGGTTAGATGGATCACACCGAGAAGACAGGTTAGATGGATCACACAGAGAAGACAGGTTAGATGGATCACACAGAGAAGACAGGTTAGATGGATTACAAAAAGAAGACATGTTAGATGGATCACACAGACAAGACAGGTTAGATAGATCACTCAGCAAAGACAGGTTAGATGGATCACACAGAGAAGACAGGTTAGATGGATCACACAGAGAAGACAGGTTAGATGGATCACACAGAGAAGACAGGTTAGATGGATCACACAGAGAAGACAGGTTAGATGGATCACTCAGCGAAGACAGGTTAGATGGATCACACAGAGAAGACAGGTTAGATGGATCACACAGAGAAGGACAGGTTAGATGGATCACACAGTAGAAGACAGGTTAGATAGATCACACAGAGAAGACAGGTTAGATGGATTCACACAGAGAAGACAGGTTAGATGGATCACACATAGAAGACAGGTTAGATGGATTCACACAGAGAAGAGAGGTTAGATGGATCACACAGACTGGTCCTCTGAGCTCAGCTGGTAGAGCACGGCGCTTGTAACGCCAAGGTTAGAGGGTTCGATCCCCGGGACCACCCATACACAAACATGTATGTACACATGACTGTAAGTCGCTTTGGATAAAAGCGTCTGCTAAATGGCCATATTATTATTATTATAGACGGATTACACAGAGAAGACATGTTAGATGGATCAACAGAGAAGACATGTTAGATGGATCACACAGGAAGACAGGTTAGATGGATCACACAGAGAAGAGAGGTTAGATGGATCACACAGAGAAGACATGGTTAGATGGATCACACAGAGAAGAGAGGTTAGATGGATCACACAGAGAAGACAGGTTAGATGGATCACACAGAGAAGACAGGTTAGATGGATCACACCGAGAAGACAGGTTAGATGGATCACACAGAGAAGACAGGTTAGATGGATCACACAGAGAAGACAGGTTAGATGGATCACACAGAGAAGACAGGTTAGATGGATTACAAAAAGAAGACATGTTAGATGGATCACACAGACAAGACAGGTTAGATAGATCACTCAGCAAAGACAGGTTAGATGGATCACACAGAGAAGACAGGTTAGATGGATCACACAGAGAAGACAGGTTAGATGGATCACACAGAGAAGACAGGTTAGATGGATCACACAGAGAAGACAGGTTAGATGGATCACTCAGCGAAGACAGGTTAGATGGATCACACAGAGAAGACAGGTTAGATGGATCACACAGAGAAGACAGGTTAGATGGATCACACAGAGAAGACAGGTTAGATAGATCACACAGAGAAGACAGGTTAGATGGATCACACAGAGAAGACAGGTTAGATGGATCACACATAGAAGACAGGTTAGATGGATCACACAGAGAAGAGAGGTTAGATGGATCACACAGACTGGTCCTCTGTAGCTCAGCTGGTAGAGCACGGCGCTTGTAACGCCAAGGTAGAGGGTTCGATCCCCGGGACCACCCATACACAAACATGTATGTACACATGACTGTAAGTCGCTTTGGATAAAAGCGTCTGCTAAATGGCATATTATTATTATTATAGACGGATTACACAGAGAAGACATGTTAGATGGATCACACAGAGAAGACATGTTAGATGGATCACACAGAGAAGACAGGTTAGATGGATCACACAGAGAAGAGAGGTTAGATGGATCACACAGAGAAGACATGTTAGATGGATCACACAGAGAAGAGAGGTTAGATGGATCACACAGAGAAGACAGGTTAGATGGATCACACAGAGAAGAGAGGTTAGATGGATCACACAGAGAAGACAGGTTAGATGGATCACACAGAGAAGACATGTTAGATGGATCATACAGAGAAGACAGGTTAGATGGATTACAAAGAGAAGACAGGTTAGATGGATCACAAAGAGAAGACAGGTTAGATGGATCACACAGAGGAGACATGTTAGATGGATCACACAGAGGAGACATGTTAGATGGATCACACAGACAGGTTCGATGGATCACACAGAGAAGACATGTTAGATGGATCACACAGACAGGTTCGATGGATCACAAAGATAAGACATGTTAGATGGATCACACAGAGAAGACACGTTAAATGGATCACACAGAGAAGACATGTTAGATGGATCACACAGAGAAGAGAGGTTAGATGGATCACACAGAGAAGAGAGGTTAGATGGATCACACAGAGAAGACAGGTTAGATGGATCACACAGAGAAGACAGGTTAGATGGATCACACAGAGAAAACAGGTTAGATGGATCACACAGAGAAGACAGGTTAGATGGATCACACAGAGAAGACATATTAGATGGATCACACAGAGAAGACAGGTTAGATGGATCACACAGAGAAAACAGGTTAGATGGATCACACAGAGAAGACAGGTTAGATGGATCACACAGAGAAGACATATTAGATGGATCACACAGAGAAGACAGGTTAGATGGATCACATAGAGAAGCCAGGTTAGATTGATCACATAGAGAAGCCAGGTTAGATGGATCACACAGAGAAGACAGGTTAGATGGATCACACAGAGAAGACAGGTTAGATGGATCACACAGAGAAGCCAGGTTAGATGGATCACTCAGAGAAGACAGGTTAGATGGATCACAAAGAGGAGACAGGTTAGATGGATCACAAAGAGGAGACAGGTTAGATGGATCACAAAGAGGAGACAGGTTAGATGGATCACAAAGAGGAGACAGGTTAGATGGATCACAAAGAGGAGACAGGTTAGATGGATCACAAAGAGGAGACAGGTTAGATGGATCACAAAGAGGAGACAGGTTAGATGGATCACAAAGGTTAGATGGATCACA
This sequence comes from Coregonus sp. 'balchen', assembly GCA_902810595.1. NCBI lineage: Eukaryota > Metazoa > Chordata > Actinopteri > Salmoniformes > Salmonidae > Coregonus > Coregonus sp. 'balchen'. The sequence continues at coordinate 1,522,493 of LR778282.1, forward strand.
AGAGGAGACAGGTTAGATGGATCACAAAGAGGAGACAGGTTAGATGGATCACAAAGAGGAGACAGGTTAGATGGATCACAAAGAGGAGACAGGTTAGATGGATCACAAAGAGGAGACAGGTTAGATGGATCACAAAGAGGAGACAGGTTAGATGGATCACAAAGAGAAGACAGGTTAGATGGATCACAAAGAGGGTCAATACATATCTGCTGGGCTGGGTTTCCTTTACGTCCCAAATGGCACCCTATTTCCTCCATAGTGCACTACTTTGATAGGGTACCATTTGGGAAGCAGAATGATCAGTATTGGATGGTGTGTCCTGTTCTGTCCTCACAGGGACATTGTTTAAGTGACCAGGGGAGGGAGACTAACACACAACACACACACACACACACTGCTACACACACACACACAGACACAGACACACACAAACTCACACACACACAGAGGAAATGATCCTTGAGACTGTACGTTTCCTAGCAGCTTCAGCTGCATGTTAGATCGATGAAAACTATGTTTCTTTATAACCATAATAACTAATAATTGCTTGTGCACTGTCATACAGACAGGACCAGAGAGCATAACAATGATCTCACACACACACACACATCGGGACCAGGATCTGCTGTGTGTGTGTATGTGTGTGTGTGTGTGTGTGTGTGTGTGTGGGTGTGTGTGCATGTCTGCTTGCCTGTGTGTCTTACAAAAACCTGAATACACTCCCAGAGACTCATTGCAGTATATTTGTATGCAGTGAGGTGATTTCTGATGAATCAGTGAAAACAACGCTGTGTATTTACGGTCAACACTGAGATCTAGTTTAATAGATGGCTATGACCTAATGTCCTCTGACACACACACACACACACACACACACACCACACACACACACACACACACACACACACACACACACACACACACACACACAGCAGATCCTGGTCCCGTGTCATTGTTATGCTGCTGATATCCTCTCTGGTCGTCTCTATGACAGTCTCTCATCGGGAATACCTCGCAGAAGTATCGCTGAATCCTGCGTCCTGCAAGAGCACAAAGGCTAGAAATGAAGAACGAAATAACAGTTAAACCCCCACCCGAGAAAAACGCTCGCCGCTCTGGGGAGCCTGTCTCGCGTGTATCGCTCCGTTCCATCCGCTCCCAGCTATCAGAAATGCGGCAGGATCGAATCAGGACCACGCTTTGCTCAACAGTCAGATCGTATACACGATGCCTCGCACCCGACTAACCCCCTCACCCACCACCCAACCACCCCCCAGCTCCGCCTCGTCAGTGCACTCCAGTCTGTCCTGCGAGCACCGCCCTCCGCCCACGCGCGTCCCTCTGCAACAGAGCCGACAGGACAGCGGACGCTAAAACATACTCCAGAGGCGGCGGAGAGGTTGACCCTCGACCCCACGCCCGTGCCACCCGATCTCACTCCAACGCCCATGAACTCCACGAACATCTCTCTCCAGCCTCACTCCCTCCTCTCTCTCGATCTCTCACCCATCTCTCTCTCTCATCTCTGTCTCGCTCTGATCTGCTTTTTTTTCTCATCTACATCCTACTCTCTCTTCTCTCTCTCTCTCTCTCTCTCTCTCTCTCTATCTCTCTCTTCTCTCTCTCCTCTCTCCTCTCTCTTCTCTCTCTCTCTCTGTCTCTCTCTCATTCCATTTCTACTCCTGCTTAACTCAGTGACCTAGGTATTGGCAGTATTGGTGGTCAGGGTATTGTGTATTGGCAGGTGTTTTCCAGGAATGATTAATTATTCTAGTTCAAGGTTTTTTGTCCCCCAGCAACAGGGGATTAGATAAACCTCCCCAACAGCAGGTCAAATAATTTTCTGAATTTAAACAATGCTATGTACAAGATTCAAAATTCTCGTCATGAGTGGAAAAATGGAATGCTCATATGGGCTAACATGGCGTCCGTATGAATATGCTAATGAAATTATTGACACATTGTTATTTCCAAACCACAAGTTAGTGTTAACCCTCCCTGTGTCACTGAATGCCTTTTAACACAGTTTGTATACTTTTTTGGTGAAAGACTAAATATTTATGTTTTAATTTATTTTATTTATTATCGTCTGCTTTCCAGTAACCATTTTCCGTTCTTCAATTTTTCAAACTTTAAATCTGTGATCACGACTCAGGAAATACATTTTACCCAAGAGAGTGGCCGTGGCCCAAATCTGGCTTGTTACTTACTTAAACTGCATACTGTGTACTACTGTGTACTACTGTGTACTATAGTACTACGTACTATTTAGAATGTACAGTTTAGTAAAAACTATGCAGTATCCCACAGCCAAAACAAATTACTTTGGTGCATTCTGGGAATTCAGAAACAAAATGACACAGGAAGAAGGAGGTGAGCAAGTGTTCGCTCTAAAAAAAAGGCAGGAGTATTTCCTTTCAGTTTTATTTTTATTTTGGGGAATATTGACCAAGGTTCGGCCCAGTAGACCCGCTTTTTTAATAGATTTATGCACCTTGTAAGCCAGCCATTTACGTATAGTTGTGGTCCTCTGTAGCTCAATTGGTAGAGCATGGCGCTTGTAACGCCAGGGTAGTGGGTTCGATCCCCGGGACCACCCATACCTAAAAATGTATGTACACATGACTGTAAGTCGCTTTGGATAAAAGCGTCTGCTAAATGGTATATTATATTATTATATGCAAATGTGACCGCGCAGTACTGCTGAAATACAAGGCAAACGCCAAATGCGCAATAGCCCACTTACTTATGTAGCCTGCAATCACGGTTCAAATACAAAACGTACATTCATTTATATTCAATTTAAGTGAAACCTGAGCTTCTCATCCTGGAGAACGAGACTGAATTAGGGACAGATCAAAATGTACTGGGGGGAAGGAGTGGTCGAAAATAGGGTTGTGAAACTTTTCTTTTTGCTTTGGGGAGGGTAGTGCGTTTTTATTGGTCACAAGGGAGGGTAGTGCGTTTTTATTGGTCACAGGGGAGGGTAGTGCGTTTTTATTGGTCACAGGGGAGGGTAGTGCGTTTTTATTGGTCACAGGGGAGGGTAGTGCGTTTTTATTGGTCACAGGGGAGGGTAGTGCGTTTTTATTGGTCACAGGGGAGGGTAGTGCGTTTTTATTGGTCACAGGGGAGGGTAGTGTGTTTTTATTGGTCACAGGGGAGGGTAGTGCGTTATTATTGGTCACAGGGGAGGGTAGTGCGTTTTTATTGGTCACAGGGGAGGGTAGTGCGTTTTTATTGGTCACAGGGAGAGGTTAGTGCGTTATTATTGGTCACAGGGAGGGTAGGTGTGTTTTATTGGTCACAGGGGAGGGTAGTGCGTTTTTATTGGTCACAGGGGAGGGTATAGTGGTGGGTTTTTATTGGTCACAGGGGAGGGTAGTGCGTTTTTTTGGTCACAGGGAGGGTAGTGCGTTTTTATTGGTCACAGGGGAGGGTAGTGCGTTTTATTGGTCACAGGGGAGGGTAGTGCGTTTTTATTGGTCACAGGGGAGGGTAGTGCGTTTTTATTGGTCACAGGGGAGGGTAGTGCGTTTTATTGGTCACAGGGGAGGGGTAGTGCGTTTTTATTGGTCACAGGGGAGGGTAGTGCGTTTTATTGGTCACAGGGGAGGGTTAGTGCGTTTTTTATTGGTCACAGGGAGGGTAGTGCGTTTTTATTGGTCACAGGGGAGGGTAGTGTGGTTTTTATTGGTCACAGGGGAGGGTAGTGCGTTTTTATTGGTCACAGGGGAGGGTAGTGCGTTTTTATTGGTCACAGGGGGGGTAGTGCGTTTTTATTGGTCACAGGGGAGGGTAGTGGTTTTATTGGTCACAGGGGAGGGTAGTGCGTTTTATTGGTCACAGGGGAGGGTAGTGCGTTTTAATTAGTCACAGGGGAGGGTAGTGTGGTTTTTATTGGTCACAGGGGAGGTAGTGGCGTTTTTATTGGTCACAGGGGAGGGTAGTGCGTTTTATTGGTCACAGGGGAGGGTATGCGTTTTATTGGTCACAGGGGAGGGTAGTGTGTTTTTATTGGTCACAGGGGAGGGTAGTGTGGTTTTATTGGTCACAGGGGAGGGTAGTGCGTTTTATTGGTCACAGGGGAGGGTAGTGCGTTTTTATTGGTCACAGGGGAGGGTAGTGCGTTTATTATTGGTCACAGGGAGGGTAGTGCGTTTTTATTGGTCACAGGGGAGGGTTAGTGGGTGTTTTTATTGGTCACAGGGGAGGGTAGTGCGTTTTATTGGTCACAGGGGAGGGTTGTGGTTTTTATTGGTCACAGGGGAGGGTAGTGCGTTTTTATTGGTCACAGGGGGAGGGTGTGTTTGGTCACAGGGGAGGGGAGTGCGTTTTTATTGGTCACAGGGGAGGGTTAGTGCGTTTTTATTGGTCACAGGGGAGGGTAGTGGTTTTTATTGGTCACAGGGGAGGGTAGTGCGTTTTTATTGGTCACAGGGGAGGGTTAGTGCAGTTTTTATTGGTCACAGGGGAGGGTTAGTGCGTTTTTATTGGTCACAGGGGAGGGTAGTGCTGTTTTATTGGTCACAGGGGAGGGTAGTGCGTTTTTATTGGTCACAGGGAGAGGTAGTGCGTTTTTATTGGTCACAGGGGAGGGTAGTGTCGTTTTTATTGGTCACAGGGGAGGGTAGTGCGTTTTTATTGGTCACAGGGGAGGGTAGTGTGGTTTTTATTGGTCACAGGGGAGGGTAGTGCTTTTTATTGGTCACAGGGGAGGGTTAGTGCGATTTTATTGGGTACAGGGATGGTAGTGTAGTGCCTTTTATGGTTCACCAGGGGTGGTAGTCGTTTTATTGGTCCAACAGGGAAGTGGTTAGTTGTGCGTTTTATTGGTTCACGGGGAGGGTAGTGCGTTTTTAGTGGTCACAGGGGAGTGTAGTGCATCCTTTTTATGGGTTCACAGGGGTGGGTAGTGTGTTCTTATTGGTTTACGGGGAGGGTTATGCTGATTTTTATTGGTTCACAGGGGGAGGGGTTTAGTGCATTTTTATTGGTCCACCGGGGAGGGTTAGTGTGTTTTATTGGGTCACAGGGGTGGGTAGTTGTTTTTATTGGTTCACAGCGGGAGGGTAGTGCGTTTTTATTGGTCACAGGGGAGGGTTAGTAGTTTTGCGTTTGTATTGGTCACAGGGGAGGGCTAGTGTGTTTTTATTGGTCAAAGGGGGAGGGTCGTATGTTTTCATTGGTGCACAGGGGAGGGTATGTGCGTTTTGATTGGTCAACAGGGGAGGGTAGTGCGTTTTTATGGTCACAGGGGGGGTAGTGCGTTTTTTATTGGTCACAGCCGGCGAGGGTAGGCGTTTTTATTGGTCACAGGGGAGGGTAGTGGTTTTTATTTGGTCACAGGGGAGGGTAGTGTGTTTTTATTGGTCACAGGGGAGGGTATGTAGTTGCGTTTTTATTGGTCACAGGGGAGGGTAGTGCGTTTTTATTGGTCACAGGGGAGGGTTTAGTGCGTTTTATTGGTCACAGGGGAGGGTTAGTGCGTTTTATTGGTCACAGGGGAGGGTAGTGTGTTTTTAATTGTCACAGGGGGGGGTAGTGGTTTATGTCAGGGAGGTAGTGGTTTTTGGTCACAGGGGAGGGTAGTGCGTTTTTATTGGTCACAGGGGAGGGTAGTGGTTTTTATTGGTCACAGGGAGGGTAGTGCGTTTTTTGGGTCACATGGGAGGGTAGTGCGTTTTAATTAGTCACAGGGGAGGGTAGTGTGGTTTTTATTGGTCACAGGGGAGGGTAGTGCGTTTTTATTGGTCACAGGGGAGGGTAGTTGGTCACAGGGGAGGGGAGTGCGTTTTTATTGGTCACAGGGGAGGGTAGTGCGTTTTTTTGGTCACAGGGGAGGGTTAGTGCGTTTTATTGGTCACAGGGGAGGGTAGTGCGTTTTTATTGGTCACAGGGGGGTAGTGCATTTTTATTGGTCACAGGGGAGGGTAGTGCGTTTTTTATTGGTCACAGGGGAGGGTAGTGTGTTTTTATTGGTCACAGGGGAGGGTAGTGCGTTTTTATTGGTCACAGGGGAGGGTAGTGCGTTTTTATTGGTCACAGGGGAGGATAGTGTGTTTTTATTGGTCACAGGGGAGGGTAGTGCGTTTTTATTGGTCACAGGGGAGGGTAGTGTGGTTTTTATTGGTCACAGGGGAGGGTAGTGCGTTTTTATTGGTCACAGGGGAGGGTAGTGCATTTTTATTGGTCACAGGGGATGGTAGTGCGTTTTTATTGGTCACAGGGAAGGTAGTGCGTTTTTATTGGTCACAGGGGAGGGTAGTGCATTTTTATTGGTCACAGGGGAGGGTAGTGTGTTTTTATTGGTCACAGGGGTGGGTAGTGTGTTTTTATTGGTTACGGGGAGGGTAGTGCATTTTTATTGGTCACAGGGGAGGGTAGTGCGTTTTTATTGGTCACAGGGGAGGGTAGTGTGTTTTTATTGGTCACAGGGGAGGGTAGTATGTTTTTATTGGTCACAGCGGAGGGTAGTGCGTTTTTATTGGTCACAGGGGAGGGTAGTGCATTTTTATTGGTCACAGGGGAGGGTAGTGCGTTTTTATTGGTCACAGGGGAGGGTAGTGTGTTTTTATTGGTCACAGGGGAGGGTAGTGCGTTTTTATTGGTCACAGGGGAGGGTAGTGCGTTTTTATTGGTCACAGGGGAGGGTAGTGTGGTTTTTATTGGTCACAGGGGAGGGTAGTGCGTTTTTATTGGTCACAGGGGAGGGTAGTGTGGTTTTTATTGGTCACAGGGGAGGGTAGTGCGTTTTTATTGGTCACAGGGGAGGGTAGTGCGTTTTTTTCCCCCTGGTTTACATTCACTCCTCTGATCGTACTTTCCCTATAAACAATGGCTTGACTTACTTTTGATACGACCCTAATAAAGGTTAGAAAAGTTTGTGAAGGTTTTGTTATGGTGTGGCTATTATGAAGCTACTGCAGGGCTATGATATGAAGGCAGTGACCCCCCCCCCCCCCCCCGGCGCTCCCAACGGACTCCGATGGTTGAAGTTGAGATGAGGAAGTCTGTTTTCAGAGTTACTCCTATAATCTGACAATATAATGCTTATCTTTTACACAAAATATTCTGATAGAAAATTAACGGATTACCCTCATTCTGTACGTCTGTATCTGTATAGCAGACGCAGTAGCCGTCTGACAAAGAAATGCACGTCGGTGTCGTAGCCAGATAAGAGCTAAGAGCACCCAACGCTACGCTAGGCTAACTGCCGCCCATTTCTTTGAATACGCTTCACCTGTTCCTCTCTAATTCAGAGCATGACGCTGCACAACCAACATGCTGGCAACACCACCGGCAGCAGCCTGTATTAGAGCTAACGTTTGCTAGTCAGATTTGCCCTAGCGCCATATTCTTTGCTAGCTCAATGTATTTAGCTAGCCAGTTAGCGATTAGCATTAGTGGCTACCGCAAATGTTTTTAGACACAAGCTTTCTAGCTCTGGCATATCTCTATCTCTATCTCTATGGGGTTAAGCTTCTCTTCCTTTATACAACAAAACTGTACTAATAAGGCTTGAAATTACGTATATGCTTTCTAAATATAATATAATCAAATGATAAAAATGACTAACTATAAGATTTAACCTTCCTTATAACTGTAAAATACATATTATATGTTTAGTGTTAGATAAAATGTGCATGTAGGTCTCTTGATCAAAACGTCTTCCCCCCTACAGGTGTGAACGTCACTCAGATCTCTAGCCTGGCTTCCTGAACTCGTTAGGAGCTCGCCTTTCATCTCATATTAATATCGTCAGGCTATATACAAAACATTCCCCACGCTCTTTCCATGACATAGACTGACCAGGTGAATCCAGGTGAAAAGCTATGATCCCCTTATTGATGTCATTTTGTTAAATCCACTTCAATCAGTGTAGATGAAGTGGAGGAGACCGGTTGAAGAAGGATTTATAAGCCTTGAAACAATTGAGACATGGGATTGTGTATGCGTGCCATTCAGAGGATGAAAGGGCAAGACAAAATATTTAAGTGCCTTTGAACGGGGTATGGTAGTGTGTGCCAGGCGCACCGGTTTGAGTGTGAAGAACTGCAACGCTACTGGGTTTTTTAATGCTCAAATAAGCAAAGAGAAAACGATTAGAACAGTGTTATAAGATTCAGAATTCCATGTTCAACTTGACTGGAGAATAACAGTGTCGAGATCAAAGGGAACCTATGAAATAACACATATGTAATGATGTAGTAACCAAAAAAGTGTTAAACAAATCAAAATATATTTTATATTTGAGATTCTTCAAATAGCCACCCTTTGCCTTGATGACAGCTTTGCACATTCTTGGCATTCTCTCAACCAGCTTCATGAGGTAGTCACCTGGAATGCATTTCAATTAACAGGTGTGCCTTCTTACAAGTTAATTTGTGAATTTCTTTCCTTCTTAACGCGTTTGTGCCAATCAGTTGTGTTGTGACAAGGTAGGGGGTCATACAGAAGATAGCCCTATTTGGTAAAAGACCAAGTCCATATTATGGCAAGAACAGCTGAAATAAGCAAAGAGAAATGACAGTCCATCATTACTTTAAGACATGAAGGTCAGTCAATACGGAACATTTCAAGATCTTTGAAAGTTTCTTCAGGTGCAGTCGCAAAAACCATCAAGCGCTATGATGAAACTGGCTCTCATGAGGACCGCCACAGGAAAGGAAGACCCAGAGTTACCTCTGCTGCAGAGGATAAGTTCATTAGAGTTAACTGCACCTCAGAAATTGTAGCCCAAATAAATGCTTCACAGAGTTCAAGTAACAGACACATCTCAACATCAACTGTTCAGGGGCTGAAATCTGGGCTTCAATCTGAGGTGGGAGAATGGTGCCAGGAAAATAACCTCTCACTCAATGTCAATAAAACAAAGGAGCTGATTGTGGACTTCAGGAAACAGCAGGGGGAGCATGCCCCTATCCACATTGACAGGACCGCAGTGGAGAAGGCGGAAAGTTTCAATTTCCTCTGCGTACACATCACTGACGATTTGAAATGGTCCACCTACACAGCCAGTGTGGTGAAGAAGGCGGAGGGAGGAGGCTGAAGAAATTTGGATTGGCAAAACCCTCACAAACCTTTACAGATGCACAATTGAGAGCATCCTGTCAGGCTGTATCACCGCCTGGTATGGCAACTGCACCTCCCGCAACCGCAGGGCTCTCCAGAGGGTGGTGCGGTCTTCCCAACGCATCACCGGGGGCAAACTACCTGCCCTCCAGGACACCTACAGCACCCGATGTCAAAGGAAGGCCAAAAAGATAATCAACGTCAACAACCACCCGAGCCACGGCCTGTTCACCCCACTATCATCCAGAAGGCGAGGTCAGTACAGGTGCATCACAGCTGGGACCGAGAGACTGAAAAACAGCTTCTATCTCAAGGCCATCAGACTGTTAAACAGCCATCACTAGCCGTCTACCACCCGGTTACGTAACCCTGCACCTTAAAGGCTGCTGCCCCATATACATAGACTTGGAATCACTGGCAACTTTAATAATGGAACACTGGTCACTTTAATAATGTTTACATACTGCTTTACTCATCTCATATGTATATACTGTATTCTATTCTACTGTATTTTAGTCAATGCCACTCTGAAATTGCTCGTCCCTAATATTTCGAAATTCCATTCTTTTACTTTTAGATGTGTGTATTATTGTGAATTGTCAGATACTACTGCACTGTTGGAGCTAGGAGCACAAGCATTTCGCTACACCCGCAATAACATCTGCTAAATATTTGTATATGACCAATAAAATGTGATTTGATTTGATTTATTAACGGCACACTATACCGAAATGAAAAGGTTACACCTCGGCTTTATTGATGTGTGGCGTTTGCCTGATATACGCCTCAGAGCTAAATAGCTGGTATTACAATACCTTCCAGTGTGTGCCACTCAATGCTAAATACAGTGAGGGAAAAAACTATTTGATCCCCTGCTGATTTTGTACGTTTGCCCACTGACAAAGAAATGATCAGTCTATAATTTTAATGGTAGGTTTATTTGAACAGTGAGAGACAGAATAACAAAAAATCCAGAAAAACGCATGTTATAAATAGATTTGCATTTTAATGAGGGAAATAAGTATTTCCCCCCTCTCAATCAGAAAGATTTCTGGCTCCCAGGTGTCTTTTATACAGGTAACGAGCTGAGATTAGGAGCACACTCTTAAAGGGAGTGCTCCTAATCTCAGCTGGTTACCTGTATAAAAGACACCTGTCCACAGAAGCAATCAATCAATCAGATTCCAAACTCTCCACCATGGCCAAGACCAAATAGCTCTCCAAGGATGGCAGGGACAAGATTGTAGACCTACACAAGGCTGGAATGGGCTACAAGACCATCGCCAAGCAGCTTGGTGAGAAGGTGACAATAGTTGGTCCGATTATTCGCAAATGGAAGAAACACAAAATAACTGTCAATCTCCCTCGGCCTGGGGCTCCATGCAAGATTTCACACATTTATAACATTTTTGACATGCGTTTTTCTGGATTTTTTTGTTGTTATTCTGTCTCTCACTGTTCAAATAAACCTACCATTAAAATTATAGACTGATCATTTATTCGTCAGTGGGCAAACGTACAAAATCAGCAGGGGATCAAATACTGTAGCTGGTATTACAATACCTTCCAGTGTGTGTCCAACGCTAAATAGCTGGAATTTTCTATAAAGCTGGCGTCTCTTTGAGCATTTTATTGTAGAGAGTTTCAAGTTCCTTGATGTCCACATCACCAACAAACTATCATGGTCCAAACACATCAAGACAGTCGTGAAGAGGGCACGACAATGCCTTTTCCCCCTCAGGAGACTGAAAAGATTTGACATGGGGTCCCCAGATCCTCAAAAAGTTATACAGCTGCACCATCCTGACAGGTTGCATCACCGCCTGGTATGGCAATTGCTCGGCATTTGAACGTAAGGTGCTACAGAGGGTAGTGCGTACGGCCCAGTACATTACTGGGGCCAAGCTTCCTGCCATCCAGGACCTACAGTTGAAGTCGGAAGTTTACATACACCTTAGCCAAATACATTTAAACTCAGTTTTTCCCAATTCCTGACATTTAATCCTAGTAAATATTCCCTGTCTTAGGTCAGTTAGGATCACCACTTTATTTTAAGAATGTGAAATGTCAGAATAATAGTAGAGATAATGATTTATTTCAGCTTTTATTTCTTTCATCGCATTCCCTGTGGGTCAGAAGTACACTCAATTAGTATTTGGTAGCATTGCCTTGAAATTGTTTGACTTGGGTCAAACGTTTCGGGTAGCCTTCCACAAGCTTCCCACAATAAGTTGGGTGAATTTTGGCCCATCCTCCTGACAGAGCTGGTGTAACTGAATCAGGTTTGTAGGCCTCCTTGCTCGCACACGCCTTTTCAGTTCTGCCCACAAATGTTCTATAGGATTGAGGTCAGGGCTTTGTGATGGCCACTCCAATACATTTACATTTGAGTCATTTAGCAGACGCTCTTATTCAGAGCGACTGCATTTTTTTTTTTTACAAAATCGTACTGGGCCCCCCGTGGGAATCGAACCCACATCCCTGGCGTTGCAAGCGCCATGCTCTATCAACTGAGCTACACTTTGTTGTCCTTAAGCCATTTTGCCACAACTTTGGAAGTATGCTTGGGGTCATTGTCCATTTGGAAGACCCATTTGTGACCAAGCTTTAACTTCCTGACTCTTGAGATGTTGCTTCAATATATCCACAAAATTTTCCTTCCTCATGATGCCATCTATTTTGTGAAGTGCACCAGTCCCTCCTGCAGCAAAGCACCCCCACAGCATGATGCTGTCACCCCCGTGCTTCACAGTTGGGATGGTGTTCTTAGGCTTGCAAGCCCGCCCCTTTTTCCTCCAAACATAACGATGGTCATTATGGCCAAACAGTTCTATTTTTGTTTCATCAGACCAGAGGACATTTCTCCAAAAAGTAAGATCTTTGTCCCCATGTGCAGTTGCAAACCGTAGTCTGGCTTCTTTATGGCGGTTTTGGAGCAGTGGCTTCTTCCTTGCTGAGCGGCCTTTGACTCTAAACCATTTAATAAACGACATCTATAAATGAAATCCCATCTCATCATCTTTCTCAAAATCTGCAATAAACACCAAACTTTTCTTCCTTTTCATAATGTTCAATAGTTTCCAGAAAATAATAAAATATTGTCACCAATGTTGCGACCCTCGCTAAAGCCAGATCGCTCAGTTTAAGTAATTTTGCTTATTACTTTCTTCGTTCTAAGTGTTAAACATAGAATACAGGGTTTTTATAATGGCCGTTTGCCTCCTGCTTCAACAGTAATGTGATCAGTCTATTTGGGTTGTTCATACTCCTGTTCAAATGAAAAATTGAAGCAGGTGTGCAAATATTCTTTGATTTCTTTAGAAAAGGCCCTGTACACCTCAATTGGTATACCACCAAAGACAGGAGAGTTACCAGTTTGGAAATAGTTAGACTAAATATTAGCATTTCAAATATTCGCAGTTAATAACACAAAACAAATCATAAGGCTAGAGAAATATATCGATAAATATTACAACAACACGCAACACCCAAACATGGCGGAAGATAAACGAGGAGAACCAATCCCCAAGAGAAAACACGACTCGTCAACTGATACAGGTGATTTATGCTTTTCACCACTGGGTCTGGTAAGTGTGGAAAGCAACCTGTTGAAGTCGATAAATAACAAACTGGGCAATACTAGAGCTGGTCAGTAAGGAGTTGAAAGCGAGTCTTGAAATGAGTGAAGAAAAAGCAGCGATAATGGAGAAAGTGAAAATCTAGTACTTACGGGTATTCAGGAAAAAGAGGGAGAAGCAACTGAGTATATTGTGAAGGACTTCCTTCTGACAGCACTGCAGATTCCACTCGAGGCTGTCGATAAAAATCCAACTCGAACGTGTACACCATTTCGGACAAAGAGGACAGAAATACGAGCATCCAATCGTTGCCAAATTTGCTTTTTTAAGGATAAAGTAATGGTTAAAAGCCTAGGTAAAATACTTGCTGGCACAAAAATAGGCATGAATGATCAGTTTCCGAGGGAGATTGCAGAAAGGCGCCAAGTTCTGTATCCAATATTCAAGGAAAATAGATTAAAAGGGAAATGTGTTGCACTCGTTGTCGATAAACTGTATATTGACAACCAAATGTTCAGAGACACAAAGATTACTCCATGGCTATTCTGAAAGTTCTAATAGAGGAGTCGAATAATGGAACACCCAATACTAGCCATGATAGGGATTGTAATATTAAAGAACATGTATAGTATTTTATAAAGGATAAGACAATATAACAAGAAAAGATAACAAGCATAATAATACATCTTCAAATACAACTAATTAGAACATTGCATTTTTGGCAGGCAATTGTTGTTTTGGCGGACGGTTGTTGTGGTTGGTCCTGTGTTCTCCCTGGCGTCCTTTCCGCCTTGCGGCAGGTGTGGGATGCAGGCGTGCGCTCGGTACCTATCCTCCACAATCAGCCATGTGGAGTGCGTTTTTGTGTTTGGAAAAGTCTGGCGTTAAGTGAGTGAGAGGGGAAATGGTTGCCTATCCCGGAGCCAACGGGTGTCTATGAGCAGGGGTAGTGAGAGGGAGCTTTCAATTTTGTGTAGATGAGGGATATACATTTTTAAATATAGTATACATCTAATCTATTTTTTATTGTCCTATCATGATGGAACGATCCCCAACCCTATATCCTGGACACCCACCTGAGCGACCCATACACCAAAGAGAAGTTCCCATCTGTTTTATGGACCTGCTGTGAATTGCCTATATGCAGCCTAAACAGAGAAATAAATCCGGTCAGAGACGTACTTGAGCAGCACCGCCCCCTCAAGATTCTGAGCCTGCCTGGCAGGGTTGGTCCTACAAAGCCAGAGCCCCCGATGGGGGAGCATAATATACAAGGAAATTCTCAAAGCTGCTAATGAGAACCTTGATGACCTTGTACCTAGCCGGTGGGGATTCCGGTGGAGTTTCCCCACCCAGGTAGTGGCAGTGCTATCAACACTGGCTGCAGTAACCCATGGGGAGGGGGTCACACTCGGACAATCAGAGAGGGGGCTTACTATTGTGGCCCAAGTGGCACAAAATAATCAAAGGTATGACTGCACAGAGATGCTTGGGAAAATGGGTTGGATCGCAGTGGTTGTTTGCTGAAGTGGTAGTTGCTTGTTAAAAATGTAATGTAATACAATGGCAATTTGGGTTATAGGTTAAAATCCTACGCATGCATGCCGACATTATTACGCACATTAATTGATAATTATGGAAAATAAGATATGCAATATATTTGAATAGATATTTTTTTTAATTGCTACAGTGGGGCAAAAAAGTATTTAGTCAGCCACCAATTGTGCAAGTTTTCCCACTTAAAAAGATGAGAGAGGCCTGTAATTTTCATCATAGGTACACGTCAACTATGACAGACAAATTGAGATTTTTTTTCTCCAGAAAATCACATTGTAGGAATTTATTTGCAAATGATGGTGGAAAATAAGTATTTGGTCACCTACAAACAAGCAAGATTTCTGGCTCTCACAGACTTGTAACTTCTTCTTTAAGAGGCTCCTCTGTCCTCCACTCGTTACCTGTATTAATGGCACCTGTTTGAACTTGTTATCAGTATAAAAGACACCTGTCCACAACCTCAAACAGTCACACTCCAAACTCCACTATGGCCAAGACCAAAGAGCTGTCAAAGGACACCAGAAACAACATTGTAGACCTGAACCAGGCTGGGAAGACTGAATCTGCAATAGGTAAGCAGCTTGTTTTGAAGAAATCAACTGTGGGAGCAATTATTAGGAAATGGAAGACATACAAGACCACTGATAATCTCCCTTGAGCTGGGGCTCCACGCAAGATCTCACCCCGTGGGGTCAAAATAATCACAAGAACGGTGAGCAAAAATCCCAGAACCACACGGGGGGACCAAGTGAATGACCTGCAGAGAGCTGGGACCAAAGTAACAAAGCCTACCATCAGTGACACACTACGCCGCCAGGGACTCAAATCATGCAGTGCCAGACGTGTCCCCCTGCTTAAGCCAGTACATGTCCAGGCCCATCTGAAGTTTGCTAGAGTGCATTTGGATGATCCAGAAGAGGATTGGGAGAATGTCATATGGTCAGATGAAACCAAAATATAACTTTTTGGTAAAAACTCAACTCGTCGTGTTTGGAGGACAAAGAATGCTGAGTTGCATCCAAAGAACACCATATCTACTGTGAAGCATGGGGGTGGAAACATCATGCTTTGGGGCTGTTTTTCTGCAAAGGGACCAGGACGACTGATCCGTGTAAAGGAAAGAATGAATGGGGCCATGTATCGTGAGATTTTGAGTGAAAACCTCCTTCCATCAGCAAGGGCATTGAAGATGAAACATGGCTGGGTCTTTCAGCATGACAATGATCCCAAACACACCGCCCGGGCAACGAAGGAGTTGCTTCGTAAGAAGCATTTCAAGGTCCTGGAGTGGCCTAGCCAGTCTCCAGATCTCAACCCCATAGAAAATCTTTGGAGGGAGTTGAAAGTCCGTGTTGCCCAGCATCAGCCCCAAAACATCACTGCTCTAGAGGAGATCTGCATGGAGGAATGGGCCAAAACACCAGCAACAGTGTGTGAAAACCTTGTGAAGACTTACAGAAAACGTTTGACCTGTGTCATTGCCAACAAAGGGTATATAACAGTATTGAGAAACTTTTGTTATTGACCAAATACTTATTTTCCACCATAATTTGCAAATAAATTCATAAAAAATCCTACAATGTGATTTTCTGGATTTTGTTTTCCTCATTTTGTCTGTCATAGTTGACGTGTACCTATGATGAAAATTACAGGCCTCTCTCATCTTTTTAAGTGGGAGAACTTGCACAATTGGTGGCTGACTAAATATTTTTTCCCCCCATTGTATATAAATATATTGAGGTGAGAGCATTGGAAATGCTTTTTGGCGGTTGAATTGCTTCTGTTTTGTGGGTGGCACTATGTGATGTTTTCGATGGATGGGTGCCCCTCTGGGTGGGATGCTGATCACTGGGATGACGGCCCAACTTGGGAAGGGGAGGGGTTTTAGTGGGGGAATTAGTGGAGAACAATTGGAGGGTTATTTAGTAACATTGCAAATATCATGGTATAGCTATATGGACACTCAATCACTATGGTATTTTCTATTGGTAAATTTACAAACATATATAATGACAAATAGATTTGTAACTTGTATCTCATTATGGTATGTGCTGAAATAAGTATAGCCAGTTATAATTGTAATGGCTTAGCAGATAATAACAAAAGAAGAACAATATTTACATGGCTCAAAGAGAAGGAATATAATATATATTGTTTACAGGAAACCCATTCAACAATTCTAGATGAAGTTGCGTGGAAAAGAAATGGGGGTGGGGGGGATATACGTCTCCCATGGGCTAAGAAACTCAAAAGGGGTAATGATATTAATTAACAGTAATTTCGATCCAAATGTGCAAATTGTCCAAACAGATACGCAAGGTAGATGGATTATATTAAACATGGTATTGGACCATAAACAAATATGGCTCATTAAACTTTACGGACCAAATAATGATGATCCACAGTTCTTTGAAAATATAATAAATTATCGACCTTGCAAGCAATTCAAGACTCTATTATTATGGTGGGAGATTATAATACAGTTTTAAATAGCTCAATGGACCGTAAAGGAAATCACACTACAAACAATCACCCTCATGCTCTTAAGGAAATCGTGAATGTCATGGATACATTAGAACTAGTGGATATATGGAGGCTTAAATATCCTGACCTAGTGAGATATACATGGCGGAGACTCAATCAGGCTAGTCATCTTGACTACTCTCTTATGTCATTCTAGTTGGCACCAAAAATTTAAAAAGTGTTGATAGGGAAAGAATGCGGTCGGATCATCATATAATTGGCATATACATTACTCTTACTGAATTTCCATATGGGCGAGGATATTGGACATTTAATCAAAGCCTATTGGATGATAACTTGTTTTTAACTAGGACAGAGGAATTTTATAATTGATTTTTTCCGACATAACATAGGTACAGCAAATCCCCTTATTGTATGAGACACCTTTAAATGTGCCTTTAGAGGCCATGCAATTCAGTACTCATCTCGAAAACAAAAGCAATTTAGGTCAAAAGAGTCCACACTAACAAAGGAAATAGAAGGTCTAACAGAACAGATAGATAGCAATAAAAACTGTAACATAGAGGCTCAGAATAAATTAGAGGAAAAACAAAAAGAAATTGAGAAACTTATTCAAGAAAGATCAAGTGTAATATATTATAAAAATAAAGCAAACTGGATGGAGTATGGGGAAAATGCACCAAATTATTTTTTAATCTTCAACATAGGAATGCTAACAAAAATAATGTATTGAAACTGGTTACAAATGACGGAGTCACCCATGATTCACCAAATTATGTTTAGAAGGAGGAAACAAAGTACTTTAAGCATATGTTTTCGTTTCAGTCGCCTCCATCTCCTCTAACTGAAGCAAATTGTAGAGATTCTTTTTTCTATTGATAATGTAAAATTAACAGCCATACAGAAAGACTCCTGTGCAAGTGAAATTACAGAGGAGGAACTTCTGGATGCAATTAAAGACTTTAAGTCCGGGAAAACTCCAGGGTTGGATGGCATACCAGTGGAGGTATACCAAACCTTTTTTGATATACTCAGAGGACTGTTATTAGCATGTTTTAACCACTCCTATGTAAATGGTAGATTATCAGACACTCAAGAAGAAGGCCTGATTTCATTATTACTGAAACAGGATACAAGTTGAAAATATAAAGATCCAGTCCATTAAAAAAATTGGCAGCCCCTTACACTTCAGTGTTGTGATGCAAAAATTCTAGCAAAATGTATAGCGCATAGAATTAAAAAGGTATTGTCGGACATTCTTCATTCTAATCAGACAGGTTTTTTACATGAGCGATACATTGGAGATAATATAAGGCAAGTACTGGAAACAATAGAACACTATGAAAAATCTGGGAAACCTGGCCTGCTATTCATAGCAGACTTCGAAAATACATTTGATAAAGTACGACTGGGGTTTATATATAAATACCTGGAGCATTTCAATTTTGGACAATCTCTTATAAATTGGGTTAAAATCATGTATAGTAACCCTAGGTGTAAAATAGTAAATAATGGCTATTTCTCAGAAAGTTTAAACTGTCAAGAGGAATGAAACAAGGTTGTCCACTATCGGCATATCTATTTATTATTGCCATCGTTAGCTATTAAAATCAGATCCAACAATAATATCAAGGGATTAGAAATCCAGGGCTTAAAAACAAAGGTGTCATTGTATGCTGATGATTCATGTTTTCTTTTAAATACACAATTTGAATCCCTCCACAGCCTCATAGAGGATCTAGATACATTTTTTAACCTCTCTGGATTACAACCAAATTATGATAAATGTACAATATTACATATTGGATCACTAAAAAATTAAAATGTTACATTACCATGTAGTTTACCAATAAAATGGTTTGATGGTGATGTGGATATACTCGGAATACATATCCCAAATGAAATAAATGATCTCACTCCAAGAAAATATAGCAAAAATAGATAAGATCTTGCTACCATGGAAAGGTAAATACCTGTCAATTTGTGGAAAAATCACACTGATTAACTCTTTAGTATTATCCCAGTTTACCTATTTGCTTATGGTCTTGCCTACGCCTAGCGAACAGTTTTTTAAATTATATGAGCAAAAAATATTCAATTTTATTTGGAATATAAAATTAAACGGGCCTATTTATATAATGAATATGAGTTAGGAGGACAGGAATCATTAAATATTAAACCATTAGACCTATCACTAAAAGCTTCAGTCATACAACAATTATACTTACATCCAAACTGGTTCTCTAGCAAACTAGTAATATTGTCTCTCCCAATGTTCAAGAAGGGACTTTTTCCCTTTATTCAGATTACAACCCCTCACTTTCAGGTATTTGAAAAGGAAATCATCTACCAAATATCACTATTTCTAAAACAAGCCATAGAAAGTAGGTTGCAATTTCAATTTAATCCTCCAGAAATGACAGAACAAATATTGCAACAAATATTGTGGTTAAACTCAAATATACCAATTTATAAAAAAAAACGTTATTTTTCGAGAACATTTTAAAAAAAGGTATAATCTTCGTAAATGATATTATCGGTAGGAATGGTGGAGTTATGTCGCACATGCAGCTAACAAAAACATATGGAAATGTCTACTCTACTCAAACTTACAACCAAATAATTGCAGCCTTACCGCAAAAATGGAAGAGGAAAGTGGAAGGAGGAAAAAGTAAGGAACTTGTCTGTCGGCCTTGCATTAAAGAACATTATTGGTTAAAGAAAATTGTGATAAATAAAAAAGTTTATCCGTTTCATTTAAGGACCAAAAGATTGACAGCCGTCCCATATAGATTGCAAAATAGTTGGAAAGAGATTTTTGACGTACCGATTCCATGGCATAGTGTTTATACGTAAAAACGATGCCGGATTCAAAACTTAGAATTTTTCTATTAAAATTATTATATAAAATTCTTGCTACCAATAGAATGTTATTTGTATGGGGGATACGATCTTCCCAGCTCTGCAGATTTCGCTGTGAAGAGACAGAATTATTAGATCATTTGTTTTGGTACTGTCCATTTGTAGCTTGTTTCTGGACACAGGTCCAGGAATGGCTGAAGGATTGCAATATTTGCATGGAGCTGATCCTGCAGATAGCACTACTGGGTGATCTGAAAAGTCATAGTCAATCGATCAATAATATAATTATACTTTTAGCAAAGATGTTTATTTTCAATTCACAAACTGTATAGAATAGAAATAGAATAGAAAGGTTCAGAACTTTTGTAAAACATCACAGTACAGTTGAAAAATATATGGCAAATAGAAATCCAATATGGATGGTGCTGAGAGATAGATGTGAGGTGTTGAATGGAGCTGAAGGATGGGACTAATAACAACAACTAATAACAACAAGATAACTAGTGTAAGACATGCTGTGTCCATAATAAGTATATAGGTTATTGTGAGCTTTTGTGAAAGAGCACAGTTGGAAAGATATGGTATATAGAAGCATACCAGATGGATATCATTACATTTACATTTTAGTCATTTAGCAGACGCTCTTATCCAGAGCGACTTACAGTTAGTGAATGCATACATGTTTTTTTGTTTTTTTCATACTGGCCCCCCGTGGGAAACGAACCCACATCCCTGCTGGTCAAACCCTCCCCTACCTTGGACGACGCTGGACCAATTGTGCGCCACCCATGGGTCTCCCGGTCGCGGCCAGCTGCGACAGAGCCTGGACTCGAACCAGGATCTCTAGTGGCTAGCAGTGCGATGCAGTGCCTTAGACCACTGCGCCACTCGGAGGAAGTTCCGGAGTAAAAACAAACAAAATATAATTAGTGACTGTGTCCATAAACTGTGTATAGTATGTATAAGATGGAAGTAGAGGCCTAAGCATTGTTGTTCGCTGGTTTACTCCAATTAGGGAAGGGATTGTGGGGTTGGAAAGTAATAAAGGGAAATATATATATTTTTAAAGGATATGTATGTATGTATATATGTATGTGTATATATATATGTATATATGCGAGAGAGAAAAAAACAAAAGAACATGGGGGATTGGAAGTGATGCAGACAATTACATTGATGGAAGTTACAATCTATCTGCAATATTAAAGCTGATCTACCCCCTAATATATATATAAATATATATAGATAATTGCCATTAGTAGTTCATCATCCTCACAGGATGCTTTTTGTATTTCTGTTAACTGGTTCTCATAGTCTTCAGGGAAGAAGAAGTTCTGATAACGGGGTTAGCTGCTCCCTGAAATAAAAAATTATACTGAAGTACTTTAATATCTGGTGAGTGATAATGTGAATCCCCTTCAGAAAAAAAAAAACAGTTTTGTGACCGTTTTCTTATATTGATTCCTTTGGTTCAACCTAAGAAAAAAAGCTTGTACACTTTTACCCTTTTTCAGTCCAAGCTGCTCTTGATCTGTAAATAATACCAATTACCATTTCTGCATAAAGGCTCTACAGCTCATGTTGTCTACTATTGATCAGAAGAAGCATTTCAATCAGAGGTTCTGCTACTGCATCAGTTTCTTTATTCAAGTCATTTATCTTTTAAGTTCATCCATTTTTCCTCCTAAGATACTGTTTTTTTTCTCCATGATGACCACTTAATTGAATGACCTCTGAACACACATTTTCCCCAAGACTGAAAAGATTTGGCATGGGGTCCTCAGATCCTCAAAAGGTTCAACAGCTGCACCATCGAGAGCATCCTGATTGGTTGCATTGCTGCCTGGTATGGCAACTGCTCGGCCTCCGACCGCAAGGCACTACAGAGGGTAATGCGTACGGCCCAGTACATCACTGGGGTCAAGCTTGGGTCTCCCACCCCATGGGTCTCCCGGTCGCGGCCGGCTACGACAGAGCCTGGATTTGAACCAGGATCTCTAGTGGCACAGCGATGCACTGCGATGCAGCGCCTTAGACCACTGCGCCACTCAGGAGGCATGAAGTGAAGACACGTGAACACCTCTCATCTTTGTGCACAAATTTGACCATTAAAACTATAACTGGTATCACCTAGGTCATAGACCTCTACAATTATAACTGGTATCACCTAGGTCAAAAGACCACTACAATTATAACTGGTATCACCTAGGTCAAAGACCATTACAATTATAACTGGTATCACCTAGGTCAAAGACCATTTCAATTATAACTAGCAATACCTAGGTATTAGATGCTGGTTTGGGGGTATTTTTAGTTGATCAAATACAGTTGTTTCTATATTGGGAGTCATTCAAACTAGTTTTTCAACCACTCCACAAATTTCTTGTTAACAAACTATAGTGTTGGCAAGTCGGTTAGGGACATCTACTTTGTACATGACACAAGTAATTTTTCCAACAATTGTTTACAGACAGATTATTTCACTTATCATTGACTGTATCACAATTCCAGTGGTTCAGAAGTTTACATACACTAAGTTGACTGTGCCTTTAAACAGCTTTGAAAATTCCAGAAAATGATGTCATGGCTTTAGAAGGTTATGATAGGCTAATTGACATCCTTTTATTCAATTGGAGGTGTACCTGTGGATGTATTTCAAGGCCTACCTTCAAACTCAGTGCCTCTTTGCTTGACATCATGGGAAAATGAAAAGAAATCAGCCAAGACCTCAGAAAAAAAATTGTAGACCTCCACGAGTCTGGTTCATCCTTGAGAGCAATTTCCAAACGCCTGAAGGTACCACGTTCATCTGTACAAACAATAGTACGCAAGTATAAACACCATGGGACCACGCAGCCGTCATACTGCTCAGGAAGGAGACGCATTCTGTCTACTTTGCAACGCCAAAGGTCGAGGGTTCGGTTCCCGCTGGGGTCCACCTATATGTAAAATAAATATGCGTATGACTGTAAGTCGCTTTTGGATGGGAGCGTCTGCTAAATGGCATATTTATTATTATACAGTAGATTATTATTGACCGGGTAACATTACAGGAAAGGAGAAGACGAGTCTTCTCAGAAATTGAGCATTGGCTGTTAAGTCAGACCACTGAAGGCCACAGTGTTTAAGGGCGGAGATGATAATTCTCACTACTATAAATTCTAAGAAACCAGAAAGAAAGAGAGAGATCTGCAGATTCTATGTTTCTAAGATTGAGGTCAATGACGGAGAGATCGCTGAAGTGGGTGCAGCAGAGGTAGCGCAGGGGAAATGGACTGGTGGTGTAGAGCAGGCATGGCCAACTTTGATGGGATTCACAAAAAATCTGAACTCATCATGAGAGGCCCCCGAAGAGACATTTTTTTAAGTTATAGAGATAATTTCATGCAATTCTACACATTTTGCCATGGGGCAGAGAAAATATCTGACAATATTATAACAAATTTCATGCAATTCTTCTAGTTTTGCCATGGGGCGGAGAGGAAAATGAACTGTTTTACAGTAAATTTCAAGCAATTTTACACATTTTGCCATAGGGTGGAGAGAAGTGTTTGCAGTTTTTAATATGATTTACCCGTTCCACCTGCCCATTAGACTCTGGGTGGAAACCAGAGGTCAGGCTGACCGAGACCCCCAGACGTTCCATGAACGCCTTCCAGACCTTGGATGTGAACTGGGGACCCCGGTCAGACACTATGTCCTCTGGTACCCGTAGTGCCGAAAGACGTGTGTAAACAGGGCCTCCGAAGTCTGCAGGGCCGTGGGGAGACCGGGCAGAGGAAGGAGGCGGCAGGCCTTGGAAAAGCAGTCCACAACTACCAGGATGGTGGTGTTACCTTGAGAGAGGGGAAGATCAGTTAGGAAATCAATACTCAGGTGAGACCATGGCCGTTGTGGAACTGGTAAAGGCTGTAACTTACCCACTGGGAGGTGCCTAGGTGCCTTACTCTGGGCGCACACCGAGCAGGAGGAGACATACACCCTCACGTCCTTAGCCAAGGTAGGCCACCAGTACTCTCCGGTCAGGCAGCGCACTGTACGACCGATACCTGGGTGACCAGAGGAGGGTGACGTGTGTGCCCAGTACATCAGCCGATCACGGACAACAGCAGGCACGTACTGCAGCCCAGCTGGACACTGAGGTGGAGATGGCTCTGTGCGTAACGCCTGCTCTATATATCCGCGTCCATCGCCCATACTACCGGCGCCACAATGCTTGAGGCCGGGAGTATGGGGGTGTTGTCTCTGGGCCTCTCCTCTGTGTCATACAGCCGTGACAATACATCTGCCTTCACGTTCTTCGTACCCGGGATGTATGATAGTGTGAAATCAAACCGGGTGAAGAATAGGGCCCATCTGGCCTGGCGAGGATTCAGCCTCCTCGCTGCCCGGATGTACTCCAGGTTACGGTGGTCCGTCCAGACGAGGAAAGGGTGTTTCGCCCCTTCGAGCCAATACCTCCACACGGCCAGGGCTCGGAACAGAGTCAACAACTCCCGATCACCAACGTTGTAGTTCTGCTCCGCCGGGCTGAGCTTCTTAGAGAAGAAGGCACAGGGGCGGAGCTTAGGTGGCATGGCCGAACGTTGAGATAGGACAGCGCCTATCCCTACCTCGGACGCATCCACCTCCACTACGAACGGTAGTGATGGATCGGGGTGGGCCAGTACCGGGGCTGAGGTGAACAGACCGCTCAGGTTACTGAAGGCCCTGTCAGCCTCAGCAGACCAGCAGAGCCGGGACGGCCCACCCTTCAACAGAGATGTAATGGGAGCTCCAACCTTGCAAAGCCAATAATGTGCTGCACCTCCTTAACCGTGGTTGGAGTCGGCCAATTACACATGGCTGAAATGCGATCTACCTCCATCTCCACACCTGAGGTGGTAATGCGGTATCCAAGGAAGGAGACGGACTGCTGGAAAAACAGACACTTTTCTGTCTTGGCATAAAGGTCATTTTCCTATAGTTGGGCCAGCACTTTGCGAACCAGGGACACATGCTCGGCGCGCGTAGTGGATACACCAGAATGTCATCGATGTAGACCACTACCCCGCGACCAAGCATGTCCCGAAACACCTTGTTCACAAAGGACTGGAAGACGGATGGAGCATTCATCAAACCGTAGGGCATCACCAGGTATTCATAATGCCCCGTGGTTATGCTGAATGCTGTCTTCCACTCATCCCCCTCTCGGACACGCACCAGGTTGTACGCACTCCGGAGATCTAATTTGGTGAAGAAGCGCGCCCCATGCATTGACTCGATCACTGAAGGAATGAGGGGGAGAGGATAACTGAATCGTATCGTCTCCTTGTTCAGTGATCAATAATCAATGCAAGGGCGCGGACCGCCGTCTTTCTTCTTCACAAAAAATAGATTTGAGGAGGCGGGCGAAGTGGAGGGACGTATAAACCCCTGGTGCAGGGACTCGGTGACGTATGTTTCCATAGCCTCCGTTTCAGCCTGCGACAGGGGATACACATGACTCCTGGGAGGCACAGCGTCTACCCGGAGGTTTATCGTGCAATCCCCCGCCCGATGAGGTGGTAACTTGGTCGCCTGCATTTTGGAAAATGCGTGTGCCAAATCGAGGTATTCGGGGGGAATGCACACGGTGGAGGTACTGTCTGGACTTAACACCGTGGTTACACCAACAGAAACACCAAGACACCTACCATGACACTCTCGCGACCACCCTGTGAGAACCCCCTGCGGCCATGAGAAGGTGGGGTTGTGGAGTGCTAACCAAGGAATACCTAATACAACAGGGAAAGCAGGAGACTCAATAATAAAAAAAAGTGACTTGCTCGCGATGAGTCTCGTGGGTAACCACAGTGACTGGTGTTGTAACTTCCCTAACAAACCAGGACCCTAATGGTCGACTGTCAAGTGCTCTGATGGGGAGTGGAATGGATAGGGGAACCAAGGAAATGCCTAGACTGTGTGAGAATGACCTGTCCATAAAGTTCCCAGCTGCGCCTGAATCGACTAGCGCCTTACACTGGGGAACTACAATGTAATCAGGAAAGTGGATGGGTAGGGTACAGTGCGCAGCAGAGGGCTCTGAACAAGTGTGGGTGTTCGATACCTGGGGTGACGCGAGAGTGCCCTGCCTGCCGCCTCCTGACCCAAAAGAACGCTGATGACATCGTGCGGTGTAATGTCCCTTCGTGCCACCAGAGCGACACTGGCGCTGTCGTCCTCCGCTCTCTCGGATCGCCGCTCCACCCAGCTCCATCAGCTCGTGATCCGAGTCGGGTGGGGTTGGAACGGGCAGATCCCCTCCAGGACGTCCTCTGGCCGCCAGCAGGTTGTCCAAATGGATGGGCAGGTCCACCAGTTGAGAGAAGGACAACATGGTGTCCAGGCAGGCTAGCTCCCTTCGGACGTCCTCCCGCATATGGCACCGGAAATGGTCGATAAGGGCCTGCTCGTTCCACCCGGACCCAGCTGCTAGAGTCCGGAACTCCAGGGCGAAGTCCTGCGCGGTCCTCGTCCCCTGCCTCAGGTGGACCAGCCGCTAGCCCGCCTAACGTCACTCGGGCAGGTGATCGAAGACAGCCCGAAAGAGGCGAGCGAACTCCCCGTAGTTGTCCAATGCTGCTCCTCCTTCATTCCAGACCGCGTTGGCCCACTCCAGGGCTTTCTCCGAGAGGCAGGAGATGAGGGTGGACACCTTCTCCAGATCCGATGGGGCTGAGCTGATGCTAGAAAAGTAGAGCTCCAGTTGGAGGAGGAATCCCTGGCAGAGAGCAGCTGTGCCATCAAAATCCCATGGTTGGGATATGTGGATCCCTCTGGATGCTGGGGTGTGGGTGGCTGGATCCGGTTGCCCTGCTGGTCTCGACAGATCGGGTCCTCTCCTCTCCAGGCATTGGACGACCTGGAGAACCCGATCCATCGCCTCTCCCAAGCTGGCTAGCATTGTTGAATGCTTCTGGACCCATGCCACGACTCCAGGTAGGCGCTCCTCTCCCGCTGACTCCATAGTGGGTGGGGGATTCTGTGATTCGTGATTTGAAGGAATCAGGCGCAGGAGGGTAAATCACAGTATACAGAGTTTATTCTGTAATACAGCGTTAACCAGTCCAGTGCGCAAAACAGGCGCACTGGAACAAACAGGCACACAGGGAAAATACCCCGGCAATACAAAATACACTGTGCTCAACCGAGCTACTATCTCCTCACAATAAACAATCACCCACAAGGACAAGGGGGCAGAGGAAACACGTATACACCTACTAATGAGGGGATATGAACCAGGTGCGTGTAATAGACAAGACAAAACAAATGGAATTATGAGATATGGAGCGGCAGTGGCTAGAAGGCCGGTGACGACGAATGCCGAAGCCTGCCTGAACAAGGAGAGGAGGCAGCTTCGGAGGAAGTCTTGACAGGAGGAACTGTGTGGACATTGATTGTGTTGGCTAGCGTGAAGCAGGTAGCTAGCCCATGGGGGGTATAGAGGTAGCAGTAGGAACTCCAGGAGGGGATAGAGGAAGACTATTGCTAATCTTGGTGAGGGGGTGGAAACAGATAGACGATGAACACAGAGGCCTCTTCATTGATTCAATGGCTTCGTTTAGCTCCGGCTAATATTAACTTACGGTACAGGGGACCACCGGAGGGAGCAGAGAACGGGAGGAGGGGGGATGGAACATGGGAGACACCGGCTTACTCTGACTTCCTCTAGGAGAATGTTCAATTAGTTCAAAGACAACATGGAGAGACATTTAATCAATGATTCAGGTATGTGTACTGCTACAGGCAACGTCAAGTACACACACACATATGCACACACACACGCAAGCACGCACGCACAAAAACACACACACACACACACACACACACACACACAAGAGCAGGAGAGAGACATGAGATTGAATGTATGCACGTTCACGGCAGTCCCAGGTAATAGCCCCCGACCATCATTGTCTGAGGGAGGGAGGAGATGGATGCAGAGGATCATCCAGGTACACAACCTTTGGGAGGAGACAGCAGAGGATCATCCAGGTACATAACCTTTGGGGGAGACAACAAAGGGTCTTCCAGCTACACTGGGGAAAAAAAGTATTCAGTCAGCCACCAATTGTGCAAGTTCTCCCACTTAAAAAGATGAGAGAGGCCTGTAATTTTCATCATAGGTACACGTCAACTATGACAGACAAAAGGAGAAGAAAATCACATTGTAGGATTTTTAATGAATTTATTTGCTAATTATGGTGGAAAATAAGTATTTGGTCAATAACAAAAGTTTCTCAATACTTTGTTATATACCCTTTGTTGGCAATGACACAGGTCAAACGTTTTCTGTAAGTCTTCACAAGGTTTTCACACACTGTTGCTGGTATTTTGGCCCATTCCTCCATGCAGATCTCCTCTAGAGCAGTGATGTTTTGGGGCTGTCGCTGGGCAACACAGACTTTCAACTCCCTCCAAAGATTTTCTATGGGGTTGAGATCTGGAGACTGGCTAGGCCACTCCAGGACCTTGAAATGCTTCTTACGAAGCCATTCCTTCGTTGCCCGGGTGGTGTGTTTGGGATCATTGTCATGCTGAAAGACCCAGCCACGTTTCATCTTCAATGCCCTTGCTGATGGAAGGAGGTTTTCACTCAAAATCTCACGATACATGGCCCCATTCATTCTTTCCTTTACACGGATCAGTCGTCCTGGTCCCTTTGCAGAAAAACTGCCCCAAAGCATGATGTTTCCACCCCCATGCTTCTCAGTAGGTATGGTGTTCTTTGGATGCAACTCAGCATTCTTTGTCCTCCAAACACGACGAGTTGAGTTTTTACCAAAAAGTTCTATTTTGGATTCATCTGACCATATGACATTCTCCCAATCCTCTTCTGGATCATCCAAATGCACTCTAGCAAACTTCAGATGGGACTGGATATGTACTGGCTTAAGCAGGACACGTCTGGCACTGCAGGATTTGAGTCCCTGGCGGCGTAGTGTGTTACTGATGGTAGGCTTTGTTACTTTGGTCCCAGCTCTCTGCAGGTCATTCACTAGGTCCCCCGTGTGGTTCTGGGATTTTTGCTCACCGTTCTTGTGATCATTTTGACCCCACGGGGTGAGATCTTGTGTGGAGCCCCAGATCGAGGGAGATTATCAGTGGTCTTGTATGTCTTCCATTTCCTAATAATTGCTCCCACAGTTGATTTCTTCAAACCAAGCTGCTTACCTATTGCAGATTCAGTCTTCCCAGCCTGGTGCAGGTCTACAAATTCGTTTCTGGTGTCCTTTGACAGCTCTTTGGTCTTGGCCATAGTGGAGTTTGGAGTGTGACTGTTTGAGGTTGTGGACAGGTGTCTTTTATACTGATAACAAGTTCAAACAGGTGCCATTAATACAGGTAACGAGTGGAGGACAGAGGAGCCTCTTAAAGAAGAAGTTACAGGTCTGTGAGAGCCAGATATCTTGCTTGTTTGTAGGTGACCACATACTTATTTTCCACCATAATTTGCAAATAAATTCATTAAAAATCCTACAATGTGATTTTCAGGATATTTTTTCTCTCAATTTGTCTGTCATAGTTGACGTGTACCTATGATGAAAATTACAGGCCTCTCTCATCTTTTTAAGTGGGAGAACTTGCACAATTGGTGGCTGACTAAATACTTTTTTTCCCCACTGTACATAACCTTCGGGAGGAGACAACAGAGGGTCGTCCAGGTACATAACCTTCGGGAGGAGACAGCAGAGGGTCATCCAGATACACAACCTTCGGGAGGAGACAGCAGAGGGTCATCCAGATACACAACCTTCAGGAGGAGACAGCAGAGGGTCGTCCAGCTACACAACCTTCGGGAGGAGACAGCAGAGGGTCTTCCAGGTACACAACCTTCGGGAGGAGACAGCAGAGGGTCTTCCAGGTACACAACCTTCGGGAGGAGACAGTAGAGGGTTGTCCAGGTACACAACCTTCGGGAGGAGACAGCAGAGGGTCGTCCAGGTACATAACCTTCGGGAGGAGACAGCAGAGGGTCGTCCAGGTACACAACCTTCGGGAGGAGACAGCAGAGGGTCGTCCAGGTACACAACCTTCGGGAGGAGACAACAGAGTGTCTTCCAGGTACACAACCTTCAGGAGGAGACAGCAGAGGGTCGTCCAGGTACACAACCTTCAGGAGGAGACAGCAGAGGGTCGTCCAGGTACACAACCTTCAGGAGGAGACAACAGAGGGTCGTCCAGGTACACAACCTTTGGCAGAGGGATGCATGATGTACTGTGTATCTCCTATCCTCCTCCAACACACTTTACAGCAGGTATCAAGGTAACACTTTACTTGGATAGTCCATCTGTAGATGCTCTACAAACTATCTACAGACTGTCAGTTACATTTCAACAATGTATCTACTAACCCTAACCTTAACCCTTATCCTAACCACAAAGCTAACCTTACCCTAACCCTAACCTTAACCCTTATCCTAACCACAAACCTAACCTTACCCTAACCCTAACCTTAACCCTTATCCTAACCCTAAACGTAATCCTTATCCTAACCCTAAACTTAATCCTTACCCTAACCCTAACCTTAACCCTTATCCTAACCCTTGTTCTAAACCTAACCCTAACCGTAACTTTAGCAAGCAGTAGATACCTACATTAATTGGGTACCATTTGGGACATTGGCTCATACACTCAGTAAATGAACTGCATCATATAGCCATGCAAATGTGTTGGGGACATCTCTGCTTCAGCAAAAACATTATCTATGATAACATGACTTACTGCGTTAGAGGCTAGATTCCTATTTAATATATTTCCTATTCAATATGAATTTGCAACCCTGAAATAAATTAAGCATATTAAATTGTCCCCCCCCCCCCCTCATCAATATACACACAATACCCCATAACAGGTTTTAGAACATTTTGCAAATTTATAAAAAATAAAAAACTGAAATATTTACATTTTAGTCATTTAGCAGACACTTTTATCCAGAGCGACTTACAGGTAGTGAGTGCATAAATGTTCATACTGGCCCCCCGTGGGAAACGAACCCACAACCCTGGCATTGCAAGCGCCATGCTCTACCAACTGAGCTACAGGGGACCTGTTAATATAACATTAACGTAAGTATTCAGACCCTTTACTCAGTACTTTGTTAATGCACCGTTGGCAGAGATGTTTGATCGGGTTCAAGTCCGGGCTCTGGCTGGTCCACTCAACGACATACAAAGACTTGTCCTGAAGCCACTCCTGCGTTGTCTTGGCTGTGTGCTTAGGGTCGATGTCCTGTTGGAAGGTGAACCTTCGCCCCAGTCTGAGGTCCTGAGCGTCCTGGAGCAGGTTTTCATCAAGGATATTGCTGTACTTTGCTTCGTTCATCTTTAACTCGATCCTGACTAGTCTCCCAGTCCCTGCGGCTGAAAAACATCCCCACAGCATGATGCTGCCACCATGCTTCACCGTAGGGATGGTGCCAGGTTTCCTCCCGACATGACGCTTGGCATTCAGGCCAAAGAGTTCAACCTTGGTTTCATCAGACCAGAAAATCTTGTTTCTCAAGGTCTGAGTCCTTTGGGTGCCTTTTGGCAAACTCCAAGCAGGCTGTTATGTGCTTTTTACTGAGGCATGGCTTCCGTCTGGCCACTCTACCATAAAGGCCTGATTGGTCAAGTGCTGCAGAGATGGTTTTCCTTCTGGAAGATTCTCCCATTTCCACAGAGGAACTCTAGAGCTCAGGTTCTTGGTCACCTCCCTGACTAAGGCCCTTCTCCCTCGATTGCTCAGTTTGGCCGGGCGGCCAGCTCTAGGAAGAGTCTTGCTGTTTCCAAAGTTCTTCCATTTAAGAATGATGGAGGCCACTGTGTTCTTGGGGACCTTCAATGCTGCAGACATTACATTTACATATACGTCATTTAGCAGACGCTCTTATCCAGAGTGACTTACAAAATTGGTGCATTCACCTTATGACAACCACTTTACAATGTATTTATTTTTAAAAATCAATTTTTTTTATTCATAATTTTTCGAGTGTATTTATAATTTTCATTTGTTTTATATATATATATTTTGAATTTTTTGTATTCTTTTTCAATAATTTATTATTTATCTTGTACCTGTACCTTTTTTTAAAAATTTCTGTCATAATTTTTATTTTTATTTTATTTTTTATTTTATTTTTATTTTTTGTGGGGGTGGGGTAGAATGATTACTTTTATCCTATCCCAGGTATTCCTTAAAGAGGTAGGGTTTCAAGTGTCTCCGGAAGGTGGTCAGTGACTCCGCTGTCCTGGCATCGTGAGGGAGCTTGTTCCACCATTGGGGTGCCAGAGCAGCAAACAGTTTTGACTGGGCTGAGCGGGAACTGTGCTTCCGCAGAGGTAGGGGGACCAGCAGGCCAGAGGTTTCTGACATTTCTGGTACCCTTCCCAAGATCTGTGCCTCGACACAATCCTGTCTCAGACCTCTACGAACAATTCCTTTGACCTCATGGCTTGGTTTTTTGCTCTGACATACACTGTCAACCATGGGATCTTATATAGACAGGTGTGTGCCTTTCCAAATCATGTCCAACCAATTTAATTTACCACAGGTGGACTCTGTACGTCATCAGAGTGCGCAGCTGAACATCGTATGCTGGAAAACACTTGGTTTGTTATTTTGGATTAAAACAAAAACGCTATTCATGAATACGAATACAGAACTTGTTTTTGCGTGGATTCCACGACACGGTTAGCTTTTAACAGCTAAGACCGCTATTTATTCTCCCGGAATCCCGCTTAAGAGACAGGTTGAAGCCTGCTTGACAGAGATGCTTAGCTGCTAGCCATCAAGCTAACGAAGTTGATACCAGATGATTTTTGCAATGGAGCCCTCTTTGTCTGGAGAAGTAAATGAACGGTTCCAGCGCTGTAGGAGCTGTATCTACTACACTTTGTTTCAGGACAAACCGTTTCACTCGGAGGGCCAATGCGGCACTTGTTTACTTGCCGAGGATTATAGGCTTGAGGTGGCTTCCTTGATCACGCAGGTCGCCAGCCTATGTAAGAAACTGCGGAAAACGCAGAGTGGAATGTTTACATTTTCTACACCGGTGGCTGGCCGGCATTCGCGCTTGTTGGATGCATCTCTGCCTTGTCGTTTGTCGTTATCTGACTGGCCGGTGTTGCCTGGAGCTCCCCCATCTGATAGCACTGTTGAAGGAGCACAGCATGTGGAGAAAGGCAATCAACGATGGTCGCATGTCACGGCCATGGAAGCAAAGCAGTCTACACTCCCAACGAGAGGCCTGGAGCGGATACAAACAACTAATAGTTTCGCCGTCCTGGAGCCTGATCTTCCTGCACCTTCGTCTTCGCTGGGGGTACCTGTGTCTGCGGCCGCAGTGCCTACTAATACGATTTCGAAGTCGACATCGGCAACCTTCCGTCCCTGCTCTGGATCGAGCGGGGCTTCTCCATCTGTCGGAGGCCTGCATCCTGTGAAGCGTGGGAGTGGGTGGATTTCCTCATCCTTCTTACCGGTCATGATTTTGGGCAGCTCAATGGTAAGAAATGTGACCGTTCCTGGTGCAAAAACAATGTCCTATCCCGGAGCTCAAGTAAATTACATTACTAAGCTGTTCCCGAATGTACTACGTCAGGACATGGAAATCAATTATATCGTAGTCCATGTGGGTTTTAATGACATTATGAAGGGCAGCTCTGAACAGTTGAAACTGGATTTTAAAGAGCTGATTGACTCTCTGCTAGACACTGACAAAAAAAACATCATATCTGGCCCTGTGCCCTCTCTGAATTGTGGTATTGAACGCTTTAGCAGGATTGTTGCTATTCACAACTGGCTACGTGATTATTGCAGCTCAATCGGTGTAACTGTTGTTGACAATGTCGATACCTTTGGGAAACAAAACACGTTTTATAAGGAGGATGGGATCCAACCAAATCATTTGGGTTCCTGGATCCTTTCACAGCATTATAAGGCTGCGTTGAGACAATGACTTAGGAATGACCCAAGCCCAGCTCAGCTAATCCCTACCATGGTGATGCAGAGTTGTCATAATGCTTCAGCAAATGTACATTATCCCAGGGCCGTTGGCAGACACAATATAAGTAACCTAATGTATGTCCCTCTAACTGCCCTGTATGCCTCTGCTGATCCTACAGCTATTGGATGCAGGAATAATAATATAAAATAATAATAATAATATGCCATTTAGCAGACGCTTTTATCCAAAGCGACTTACAGTCATGCGTGCATACAGAACCAGATTTATACTGTTAGCACTGAGCAAGTGTGCCCTAGGAGGAAGTCCACTGTGTGCAGCTCACCCTGCACTAACATAAATAACATGACCACATCTAGCACATCTACTGCTGCTAAGCTTCCCAGTAAAGCAATAAAAACAAGTAAACATCCCAGAAGAAAAGTGCCCAAAATAGGCCACGTTAACATATGTAGCATACATAAGAAATCAATCATTTGCTAGTAACAGATGACATTCATATTCTGACTTTATCTGAAACTCACTTAGATAATACCTTTGATGATACAGTGGTAGCAATACAAAGTTATAACATTTAGAGAAAAGATAGAAATGCCAATGGTGGTGGTGTTGCTGTTTTTTTATTCAGAACCACATTCCTGTGAAGATTAGAGAGGATCTCATGTTAAATACTGTTGAAGTAATATGGCTACAGGTTTATCTGCCTCACCTAAAGCCCATTCTGGTGGGAAGCTGCTATAGACCACCAAGTAATTACAGTCAGTATCTGGATAACATGTGTGAAATGCAGTGGCGGCTGGTGAAAAATATTCTCGGTGGGGCTGTGCCATACTTTTTTTTTCCTGTAACCATCGCGATATATTTTAACACAAACTGCAGGAAAGCAGTGCTCAGTGAAACATTCAGTAATTATTTAATGCCAATATTAAAAAGTTGAGGCATTCTTACACAAAAACATATTACACAAACCCAAGCCTTTCATTTGCATTTAAAGTGAACTTTTCACCATTGGTAGTAAACAGGCAACGCAACAGGCATGCTGTCAGAACAGAGTGGAAAGTGGACAATAACATGAAATTATTATAAAGTTTATAGGAAATCTTACACTGTATAAAAGGATGTATAATATAGAAATGGATATCAAGTGGTTGAACTCAAACCTTTGACTGGAAGAATAGCATACAGTATTTTATGATCATACTAAATGTGACTAATTGTTAATGTGCTCCAGAACTGCAACAATTAATTGATACAAAACAACATATATACAGTAATATTAGCAAAGACACTATTAAGACTTTCTAGAGTACCATATATAACTGGATTTTTTATGCTAAGGTCAACTATATACAAAGAAACATGCGGCCAGAGCTGCTCTGTGTGTGTGTGTCTGTCATCTTATTTGTACAGGAATTTTATATATATATATATAGACAGACAGACAGACAGACAGACAGACAGACAGACAGATAGTGTGTATATACACACAAACTATGTCTAGTAACTGCTTTTAACCTGTGATGTACATAATTAACTGATGTTATTACGTTTTAATGCAACATAATTTTGGTCTGCTGTGTACTTAAAAATAATGTTAATCTTCAATAACAACTAGGCCTCTTCTAGAAATTGACCTGGTGGACACCTGAATAATTATTACAAACTGTGTAGTACTTTCCTGCATTATTATCAACGTCTGATTGTGTCTTCTCTTTCCTTTTAAAATACTAAAACAAATATAATTGTGACGGCTCTATGATAATCACTCACTTTGATGACCAGACACATTTAGGCTTTTAAACTGTTGTAAGTGAACTATTCATCTTTCTAACAACATCTTTATCAGCCAATAGTAAATATAGTTATTTACCTGATTGTTAGCATGCTGTCTGTGAACCTCTGGACAAGTGCTTTAATGAAGACAGGGTCGATGTTCCTCTTCTGCAGCTGGCTGAAAAGCATGTCCACATTTGGCATGATCTTGTGGAACAGTGCCAGGAAAAAACAGAAAGCCTCGTCTTCGAGCATCCTCACAAAGCCCCCCGCCTCTCTGACAGTCGGGGCATCAAAGTTCCCAGAGTCTCTGATGGTCTGGAAACACGTTAGTGGGTGGAAACGTCAGTCGTCTCGTCAGCTTGAATGGCGATAAAATCAGCACTCTTTACTTCCTCCAGGATGTAATCCTTAAGCACTGACAGCATACATTCCAACAGCTCGTTCTGTATCGTCTTTGACGTGCCCTTAAAAACGGTAGCTGTCTTCAGGTGCTCCTCCAGCACACTGTCGAGGGAGGCAACAAAATCCACTAAGCCCCGGAAAATGCCGGGGTTGTCCGAGGAGTCAGTCTCCTCGTGCCCACGCAAGGCCAACTCAAAAGCCCCACAGAACTTCACACAATCGATAATTTTGGATAGAATGTGCCTGTTTTTATCCACCTCCTCATTGTGTTTCCTCACCGCAATCCTGTGGCCGTCATCCAGCTGCGTAGCAATGTTCACCCTTCCTAATACAGCTAGCTTTACAGAGTTGTCCATGTGTGCCCTGGTGTTCTCATGTTTCTTTACCTTCTCTGACAGGTGCTTCATATCCCTCACTCCGGTACCTGTCCATGCTGAATCTGACCCCGTCCGGCCCGTCGTTTTAAAAAGCAAGCACGGAAAGCAAAATAAAGCATTAGCATCAGTGCACCCAGCTAGCCAAGCCTTCCTGGTGTACCAGCTACGGGAGAAGCCGCGCATATACTGCTTCCCTTTCTCGCTAGCCTGCTGTCTGATTGAGAGGTCAGGTTGATCTGGGCCCAGCTCTTTCACCCGAACTTTCTCTGACAAAGTTCTCCTCTCAAACGGATCTTGGAGGAGAGATTTCACCGAGTTAGGGTTGGGTCTTGGAGGAGTAACGTTTGCGCTCACCATTGTCGTCTAGTAAAAATGGCGCCACTGGAGCCCGGTCCTTATTTTATCAGGGGCGAGCTTGGGGCGATAAAATAATCGCCCTCCTTGGATTCGAATTAAAATCGCTGATTAGCTACATTTTATGTCATACATTCATATCTTAAATTAGCAATTGGCTTAACTGCTACGTAGACCCGCCTCCTCGGGGCACTTTCTGTATCGCCCAGAGCTGACGAGGCGTTTGACAGGCAGAGGAAAGGTTGCGAATATGATTTTCTATCATATCTTACACATATTACTGTGTGCATTCCATATTTCAAACACACAAATATTGACATACTGATGTTTTTATTATTATTATTATTATTTTTATTTATTTTTTATTTTATTTTTTTAAATAATTTTATTTAAGGGGGCGGCGCCCTAGCGCCCTCTATCGGCCAGCCGCCACTGGTGAAATGCTTGATGTATGTGATATCAATAGAGAGGTATACTTTCTGGGTGATTCAAATATTGACTGACTTTCTTCAGGCTGCCCACTCAAGAGAAAGCTTCAAACTGTAACCAGTGCCTGTAACCTGGTCCTAACAGGGTAGTTACAAACAGTACAGGACTTAAATCATCAACATGTATTGATCATATCTTTACCAATGCTGCAGAGAGTTGTTTGAAAGCAGTATCAAAATCCATTGGATGTAGTGATCACAATATAGTAGCCATGTCTAGGAAAAAGTTCCAAAGGCTGGGCCTAATATATTTTGTATAAGAGGTCATACAATACGTTTTGTAGTGATTCCTATGTTGTTGATGTAAAGAATATATGTTGGTCCGTGGTGTGTAATGAGGAGCAAACAGACACTGCACTTGACACATTTATGAAATAGCTTATTCCAGTTACTAATAAGCATGCACCCATTAAGAAAATGACTGTAAAAACTGTTAAATCCCCGTGGATTGATGATGAATTAAAAAATGGTATTGTTGAGAGGGATGAGGCAAAAGGAATGGCAAATTAGTATGGCTGCACAATCAATTGGCAAACGTATTTTAAATTGAGAAATCATGTGACTTAACTGAATTAAAAGAAGAAGAAACTACACTATGAAACAAAGATAAATTACATAAAGAATGATAGTAAAAAGCTTTGGAGCACCTTAAATGACATGTTGGGAAAAAAGGCAAACTCAGCTCCATCATTCGTTGAATCAGATGACTCATTCATCACAAAACCAACTGATATTGCCATCTACTTTAATGATTTTTCCATTGGCAAGATTAGCAAATTTAGGCATGACATGCCAGCAACATTTGCTGACACTACACATCCAAGTATATCTGACCAAATTATGAAAGACAAGCATTGTAATTTTGAATTACGTAAAGTGAGTGTGGAAGAGGTGAAAAAAGGATTGTTGTCTATCAACAATGACAAGCCACCGGGGTCTGTTAACTCGGATGGAAAATTACTGAGGATAATGGTGAACGATATTGCCACTCCTATTTGCCATGTTTTCAATGTAAGCCTACTAGAATGTGTGTGCCCCCAGGCTTGGAGGGAAGCAAAAGTCATTCCACTACCTAAGAATAGTAAATCCCCCTTAACTGGCTCAAATAGCTGACCAATTAGCCTGTTACCAACCCTTAGTAAACTATTGGAAAACATTGTGTATGACCAGGTACAATACCATTTTACGGTAAACAAATTGACAACAAACTTTCAGCATGCTTATAGAGAAGGACATTCAACAAGCACAGCACTTACACAAATGACTGATGATTGGCTGAGAGAAATTGATGATACAAATATTGAGGGGGCTGTTTTGTTAGACTTCAGTGTGGCTTTTGACATTATCGATCATAGTCTGCTGCTGGAAAAACATATGTGTTATGGCTTTACTCCACCTGCTATATTGTGGATACCTGTCTAACACAATATAGAGGGTTTTCTTTAATGGAAGCCTCTCCAACATAATCCAGGTAGAATCAGGAATTCCCCAGGGCAGCTGTCTAGGCCCTTTAAATTTTTTCAATCTTTACTAATGACATGCCACTGGCTTTGAGTAAAGCCAGAGTGTCTATGTATGTGCATGACTCAACACTATACATGTCAGCTACTACAGCAACTGAAATGACTGTAACACTTAACAAAGAGTTGCAGTTAGTTTCAGAGTGGGTGGCAAGGAATAATTTAGTCTTAAATATTTCTAAAACTAAAAGCATTGTATTTGGGACAAATCATTCACTAAACCCTCAACCTCAACTAAATCTTGTAATAAATAATGTGGAAATTGAGCAAGTTGAGGTGCCTTAACTGCTTGGAGTAACCCTGGATTGTAAACTGTCATGGTCAAAACATATTGATACAACAGTAGCTAAGATGGGGAGAAGTCTGTCCAAAATAAAGCGCTGCTCTACCTTCTTAACAGCACTATCAACAAGGCAGGTCCTACAGGCCCTAGCTTTGTCACACCTGGACTACTGTTCAGTCGTGTGGTCAGGTGCCACGAAAAAGGACTTAGGAAATTTGCAATTGGCTCAGAACAGGGCAGCACTCCTTGTCAATCTCTCCTTGCTCAAAGTGGAGGAGAGATTGACTTCATCACTACTTGTATTTGTGAGAGGTGTTGACATGTTGAATTCACCGAGCTGTCTGTTTGAACTACTGGCGCACAGATTGGTCACCCATGCATACCCCACAAGACATGCCACCAGAGGTCTCTTCACAGTCCCAAAGTCCAGAACAGACTATGGGAGGCGCACAGTACTACATAGAGCCATGACTACATGGAACTCTATTCCACATCAAGTAACTGATGCAAGAATTAAAATTAAATTTAAAAAACAGATCAAAAAACACCTTATGGAACAGCGGGGACTGTGAAGCAACACATACATAGGCACAGACACATACACTCTGCACACGAAAACATACACACTATACACACACGCACACATGGATTTTTGTACTGTAGATATGTGGTAGTGAAGTGGAGAATTTCAACAAGCATTTTGCTACGGCTGGCCATGCTTTCCACCTGGCTACCACTACCCTGGCCACCAGCTCTGCACCCTCCGCTGCAACTTGCCCATGCCTCCCCCGCTTCTCCTTCACACAAATCCAGACAGCTGATGTTCTGAAAGAGCTGCAAAATCTGGACCCCTACAAATCATCTGGGCTAGACAATCTGGACCCTTTCTTTCTAAAACTAGCCGCCGAAATTGTCGCAACCCCTATTACCAGCCTGTTCAACCTCTCTTTCGTAACGTCTGAGATCCCCAGAGATTGGAAAGCTGCCGCGGTCATCCCCCTCTTCAAAGGGGGTGACACTCTAGATCCAAACTGTTACAGACCCATATCCATCCTGCCCTGCCTTTCAAAAGTTTTTGAAAGCCAAGTCAACAAACAGATCACCGACCATTTCGAATCCCACCGTACCTTCTCCGCTATGCAATCCGGTTTCCGAGCTGGTCATGGGTGCACTTCAGCCACGCTCAAGGTCCTAAACGATATTATAACCGTGATCGATAATAGACAGCACTGTGCAGCCGTTTTCATTGACCTGGCCAAGGCTTTCGACTCTGTCAACCACCGCATTCTTATTG
>LR778282.1:1575008-1672109 GCA_902810595.1 Coregonus sp. 'balchen'
AGAGAGGAAGGACATGGGATCGATGGAGT
The DNA here is from genome assembly GCA_902810595.1 of Coregonus sp. 'balchen'. Lineage (NCBI taxonomy): Eukaryota > Metazoa > Chordata > Actinopteri > Salmoniformes > Salmonidae > Coregonus > Coregonus sp. 'balchen'. The sequence continues at coordinate 1,575,038 of LR778282.1, forward strand.
AGGGGTCTCGACTGGGCTAAGCCGAGTGAAGAGCAGAGAGGGTGGACTTGGGAACAGTGGAGGAAGAGTCTCGACTGGGTCAAGCCTAATGAAGAGCAGAATGGCTGGAGTTGGAGGCAGAAGAGCGAGAGTTGGGCGAAAACTATAGAGGCCTGGCCCACGGGGAGGAGAGACCCCCAGAAAATTTTGAGGGGGGGCTCACGACGTCGGGGCAGCAGGAGGCCGCGATAGAGCGGTCCAGCGGGTTGGCAGAGGAGGCCGCCATGTTAAGGGGGCCACTGGTCACTAAGGGGAAGGAAAGTGTGGAGGCACGGCGAGAGGTACTGGGGTGTGTTACCAGTCCGGTCCGGCCCGTTCCTGATCCCCGCGTAGGGCCAGGGGTGTGTGTCCCCAGTGCGGTCCGGTCTGTTCCTGTTCCTCGCATCGAGCCTGTGGTGCGCGTCGCCAGCCCGGTCCGGCCTGTTCCTGATCCCCGCATCGAGCCTGTGGTACGCTTCGCCAGCCCGGTCCGGTCCGTTCCTGCTCCCCACACCAAGCCTACGGTGTGCGTCGCCAGCCCGGCCCGGCCTGTTCCTGCCCCTCGCACCAAGCCTACGGTGCGCATCGCCAGCCCGGTAAGGCCCGTTGCTGCTCCACGCACCAAGCCTACGGTGCGCGTCGCCAGCCCGGCCCGGCCTGTTCCTGCCACTCGCACCAAGTCTACGGTGCGAGTCGTCAGCCTGGTCCAGCCCGTGCCTGCCACTCGCACCAAGCCAGGGGTGCGAGTCGTCAGCGTGGTCCAGCCCGTTCCTGCCACTCGCACCAACCCAGGGGTGCGAGTCGTCAGCCTGGTCCAGCCCGTTCCGGCCACTCGCACCAAGCCAGGGGTGCGAGTCGTCAGTCCAGTGAGGCCCGTTGCTGCTCCACGCACCAAGCCAGGGGTGCGTATCGTCAGCCAGGTCCGGTCCTTTCCTGCCTCACGCACCAAGCCAGGGGTGCGCGTCGTCTGTCCGGCACAACCCGTGCCTGGGTCACCGGTGCCTAACCAGGTACCGGTCAACGGCTCCACTACGGAGTTGAAGCTAACCGCTCCTGCTACGTCCAGTCCAGCTCTAGCCAGCGGGGCCAGACCGGACCAGGGGCGCTATGGGGGATTTGTTGGAGGGTGGTGGGCAAGCCCGGAGCCAGAACCACCGCCGAGGAGGTATGCCCACCCAGCCCTCCCCTGTTTTGCTCTTTTTGAGGCGCGGTCGCAGTCCGCGCCTTTAGGGGGGGGGTACTGTCACACCCTGGCTATGGGACTCTAGTTGTTGAGCCAGGGTGTGTTTGTTCTATGTGGTGTGTTTCTATGTTGGGGGTTCTAGTTCGTCTATTTCTATGTTTTGCCTGAGTGACTCCCAATCAGAGGCAACGAGTGTCAGCTGTTGGCTGGTTGTCTCTGATTGGGAGCCATATTTAAACTGTATGTTTTCCCTTTGTGTTTGTGGGTTTTTGTTCCGTGTTCGGTCGTTGTCACCGTGGACTTCACGAGTCGTTTCTTGTTTTGTATCATGTTTAAACTTTAACTAATTAAAGTATGTTTGTTCATCACGCTGCGCATTGGTCTCTCCCTGACGATCGTGACACCGAGAGCATCTGGTCAGCGCCGCGGTGGCACAGGAATCCTCATCTCTCCCAAGTGGACATTCTCTCTTTTTCCCCTGACCCATCTGTCTATCTCCTCATTTGAATTCCATGCTGTCACAGTCACTAGCCCATTCAAGCTTAACATACTTGTCATTTATCGCCCTCCAGGTTCCCTTGGAGAGTTCATCAATGAGCTTAATGCCTTGATAAATTCATTTCCTGAGGATGGCTCACCCCTCACAGTTCTGGGTGACTAACCTCCCTACGTCTGCCTTTGACTCATTTCTCTCTGCCTCCTTCTTTCCACTCCTTACCTCTTTTGACCTCACCCTCTCACCGTCCCCCCCTACTCACAAGGCAGGCAATACGCTTGACCTCATCTTTACTAGATGCTGTTCTTCTACTAATCTCACTGCAAGTCCCCTCCATGTCTCCGACCCTACTTTGTATCCTTTTCTCTCTTGCTGTCCTCCAACACTACTCACTCTGCCCCTACTCAGATGGTAATGTGCCGTCGCAACCTTCGCTCTCTCTCTCGCGCTACACGCTCCACTTCCATCCTATCATCTCTTCCCTCTGCTAAATCCTTCTCCCTCCGATCTCCTGATTCTGCCTCCTCAACCCTCCTCTCCTCCCTTTCTGCATCTTTGGACTCTCTATGTCCCCTATCCTCCCGGCCGGCTCGGTCCTCCCCTCCTGCTCCGTGGCTTGACGACTCATTTGAGCTCACAGAAGAGGGCTCCGGGCAGCCGAGTGGAAATGGTGGAAAACTAGACTCCCTGCGGACCTGTCATATTTTCACTCCCTCCTCTCTACATTCTCTTCCTCTGTTTCCGCTGCTAAAGCCACTTTCTACCACTCTAACTTTCAAGCCTCTGCCTCTAACCCTAGGAAGCTCTTTGCCACCTTCTCCTCCCTGCTGAATCCTCCTCCCCCTCCCTCCTCCCTCTCTGTGGATGACTTCGTCAACCATTTTGAAAAGAAGGTTGACGACATCCTATCCTCATTTATTAAGTCAAATGACACCGCTGGTCCTGCTCACACTGCCCTACCCTATGCTTTGACTTCTTTCTCCCCTCTCTCTCCAGATGAAATCTTGCGACTTGTGACGGCCGGCCGCCCAACAACCTGCCCGCTTGACCCTATCCCCTCCTCTCTTCTCCAGACCATTTCCGGAGACCTTCTCCCTTACCTCACCTCGCTCATCAACTCATCCTTGACCGCTGGCCATGTCCCTTACGTCTTCAAGAGAGCAAGAGTTGCACCCCTCCTCAAAAAACCTACACTCGATCCCTCCAATGTCAACAACTACAGACCAGTATCCCTTCTTTCTTTTCTCTCCAAAACTCTTGAGCGTGCCGTCTCTAGCCAACTCTCCTGCTATCTCTCTCAGAATGAACTTCTTGATCCAAACCAGTCAGGTTTCAAGACTGGTCATTCAACTGAGACTGCTCTTCTCTGTGTCACGGAGGCTCTCCGCACTGCTAAAGCTAACTCTCTCTCCTCTGCTCTTATCCTTCTAGACCAATCGGCTGCCTTTGATACTGTGAACCATCAGATCCTCCTCTCCACCCTCTCTGAGTTGGGCATCTCCGGCGCTGCTCACTCTTGGATTGCATCCTACCTGACAGGTCGCTCCTACCAGGTGGCGTGGCGAGAATCTGTCTCCGCACCACGTGCTCTCACCACTGGTGTCCCCCAGGGCTCAGTTCTAGGCCCTCTCCTATTCTTTCTATACACCAAGTCACTTGGCTCTGTCATATCCTCACATGGTCTCTCCTATCATTGCTACGCAGAAGACACACAATTAATTTTCTAATTTCCCCCTTCTGATAACCAGGTGGCGATTCGCATCTCTGCATGTCTGGCAGACATATCAGTGTGGATGTCGGATCACCACCTCAAGCTGAACCATGGCAAGACGGAGATGCTCTTCCTCGCGGGGAAGGACTGCCCGCTCCATGATCTCGCCATCACGGTTGACAACTCCATTGTGTCCTCCTCCCAGAGTTCAACGAACCTTGGCGTGACCCTGGACAACACCCTGTCGTTCTCCGCTAACATCAAAGCGGTGACCCGATCCTGCAGGTTCATGCTCTACAACATTCGCAGAGTACGACCCTACCTTACACAGAAAGTGGCACAGGTCCTAATCCAGGCACTTGTCATCTCCCATCTGGATTACTGCAACTCGCTGCTGGCTGGGATCCCTGCCTGTGCCATTAAACCCCTACAATTTATCCAGAACGCCGCAGCCTGTCTGGTGTTCGACCTTCCCAAGTTCTCTCATGTCGCCCCGCTCCTCCGCACACTCCACTGGCTTCCAGCCCTTACTTACAAGCCCTTAACAAACAATGCAGTTCAAGAAATAGAGTTAAGAATATATTTACTAAATAAACTAAAGTAAAAAAAATAATTAACGAGGCTATATACAGGGGGTACAGGTACCGAGTCAATGTGCGGGGGTACAGGTTAGTCGAGGTAATTTGTAAATGTAGGGTAAAGTGACTATGCATAGATAATAAACAGCAGGTAGCTGCGGTGTAAAAACAAAGGGGTCAATGTAAATAGTGGCCATTTTATTAATTGTTCAGCAGTCTTATATGAACAGCATTCTCATATAGGTGTTCCTTTTGTCCAGGTGGGAAAGGGCAGTGTGGAGTGTGATTGAGATTGCGTCATCTGTGGATCTGTTGGGGTGGTATGTGAATTGGAGTGGGTCGATTGTTTCCGGGATGATGGTGTTGTGTGACATAACCAGCCACTTAATGGCTACCGACGTGAGTGCTACGGGGTGGTAGTCATTTAGGCAGGATACCTTCTTATTCTTGGACACAGGGACTATGGTGGTCTCCTTGAAACATGTAGATATTACAGACTCGGTCAGGGAGAGGTTGAAAATGTCAGTGAAGACACTTGCCAGTTGGTCCGCGCATGCTCTGAGTACACATCCTGGTAATTTGTCTGGCCCACGGCCTTGTGAATGTTGACATGTTTAAAGGTCTTGCTGACATCGGCTATGGATAGCGTGATCACACAGTCGTCCGGAACAGCTGGTGCTCCCATGCATGCTTCAGTGTTGCTTGCCTCGAAGCAAGCATAAAAGGCATTTAGCTCGTCTGGTTGGCTTGCGTCACTGGGCAGCTCACGGCTGGGTTTCCCTTTGTAGTCCATTATATTTTTCAAGCCCTGCCACATCTGACGAGCATCAGACCCAGTGTAGTAGGATTCAATCTTAGTCCTGCATTGACGCGTTGCCTGTTTGATGGTTCGTCTGAGGGCATAGCAAGATTTCTTATAAGTGTCCGGATTAGTATCCCGCTCCTTGAAAGAGGCAGCTCTGGCCTTTAGCTCGGTGCGGATGTTGCCTGTAATCCATGGCTTCTGGTTGGGATATGTACGTACGGTCACTGTTGGGACGACGTCGTCGATGCACTTGTTGATGAAGCCGGTGACTGAGGTGGTGTACTCCTCAATGCCATCGGAAGAATCACGGAACATATTCCAGTCTGTGCTAGCAAAACAGTCCTGTAGCGTAGCATCTGCGTCATCTGACCACTTCCGTATTGAGCGAGTCACTGGTACATCCTGCTTTAGTTTTTGCTTGTAAGCAGGAATCAGGAGGATAAAATGATGGTCAGATTTGCCAAATGGAGGGTGAGGGAGAGCTTTGTATGCGTCTCTGTGTGTGGAGTAAAGGTGGTCTAGAGTTTTTTTCCCCCTCTGGTTACACATTTAACATGCTGCTAGAACTGAGGTAAAACTGATTTAAGTTTGCCTGCATTAAAGTCCCCGGCCACTAGGAGTGCCGCTAACTAACTAACTGTAGCTAACTGACTCTCTGTTTGTGTGTTGGTATAAATGACGAATGTGTACGCATTGTCCATGGTTGGTTAGTTGGTTCTCCGCCAATCTCAGGTAGATGACACTATTGAAATGTCCATGTTAGGTATGCTTAGCTGGCCATTCTAATAGAGATCAATACAATTAGTGGGGGTGGGTAAATTGTGTATTGTTGTGTATTTTGTTGTAGGTGGTACAGAATCTTATTCCACCATGTGTTTCCAACCCCAAGCTCTGCACAAGGTGAAGGTAAATTGGCCAAAATATGTCCAAGCTGACTACCAAGATAGCTCAATTTACAGTAAGCATGGTATAAACATGAATTGGGTAGTCAGCTTGGACATATTTGTTATGGGGTTACAGGTGGTTAGATGTAGCCTGAGGACCACAGAGAACCTTCCGGACCATGTCATCAATTTAGTTTACCCCTCTTCTCTTTTTCACCTTTTCATTTTATAAAACTCAGGTTATCTGGAGTCATACCGCAGTGCCCTGCTGAAAAATACCCCAAAGCGGGGGGCATCTTGGTTACACAAGCCTGAGGGAGGGGACACACCTTGCTGTTATGGAGCACAACAAGATTGTGGGACAGAAACCAGCAAAGGACACTGAAAGGTTTAAAATCAAGACTACAACAGTAATGACACAACCACCTCATTATTTCTCTCTGCATATTCTCAAAACACAATACAAAGACATGTCTACAAAATGACCCTCTAAAGGGTTACTATTGACAATTGGGCGGCAGGTAGCTTAGTGGGTAAGAGCGTTGTGCCAGTAACCGAAAGGTCGCTGGTTCTAATCCCCGAGCCGACTAGGTGAAAAATCTGTCGATGTGCCCTTGAGCAAGGCACTTAACCCTAATTGCTCCTGTAAGTCGCTCTGGATAAGAGCGTCTGCTAAATGACTTAAATGTAAAAAAAATGACAAGAATGATCTGTCAAAGTCAATGGGCTGGGGGAGGTTTACAGACAGTACTTTGAGATGAGGAAGGGGGTTTTGGTTGTGCAGGGTTGTTCTTAGACAGAAAATGTATTGTTGTTTATGAGAGCGATTGAGGTGCCATTTCTCCTCAATCTTCCATACATAACAAGTCATACTGTGTAAGAACTGCCTTCCTGACACTTTTCACACCTTCTTTAGCCCCCCCCCCCCCCCCCCAGCCCATTCACTTTGTTGACTGATCTTTCCTCTCAAAAGCAGCTCCTAATGTCCCCTCATTGTCCCTAAACAACACGCGAGCCGGTCCCATTCAGTTGACACCTTTACCAACAAAGGCGTGTTGCTCTATGTCCCTTCCACAAAAAGTGTAAAATGCTGAGACCACAACCATGTATTTCCAGGAGACGTGCAGTACCAGCAAATCTTCTGCAAGAGGACCAAACAGTTGGTGGTGAAGACGGACCAAGAGGACCAAACAGTTGGTGGTTAAGACGGACCAAGAGGACCAAACAGTTGGTGGTTAAGACGGACCAAACAGTTGGTGGTTAAGACGGACCAAGAGGACCAAACAGTTGGTGGTTAAGACGGACCAAGAGGACCAAACAGTTGGTGGTTAAGACGGACCAAGAGGACCAAACAGTTGGTGGTTAAGACGGACCAAGAGGGCCAAACAGTTGGTGGTTAAGACGGACCAAACAGTTGGTAGTTAAGACGGACCAAGAGGGCCAAACAGTTGGTGGTTAAGACGGACCAAGAGGGCCAAACAGTTGGTGGTTAAGAAGCCCTACACCACCTTCAGCAGAGTCTTATCCAGCTGGCCGTTTACCACAGTCTCAGCTTCCCCATACCACCATTATCGAAGCCGGATAAAGGCAGCCCAATTCTGATCTTTTTTTGGTTGTTTACTAATTGGTCTGTTGACCAACAGATCAGTTCTGAAAAAGATCTGATGTGATTAAAATATCAGAATTGGGCTGCCTGTGTAAACGCAGCTTAAGACCATGTTGAACAGGGTTTTCCTGGAGAGCTAACCTCCTGTAGGTTTACTCCAGCCCTGTTCCTGGAGAGCTAACCTTCTGTATTTTTACTCCAGCCCTGTTCCTGGAGAGCTAACCTCCTGTAGGTTTACTCCAGCCCTGTTCCTGGAGAGCTAACCTCCTGTAGGTTTACTCCAGCCCTGTTTTCCTGGAGAGATAACCTCCTGTAGGTTTACTCCAGCCCTGTTCCTGGAGAGATAACCTCCTGTAGGTTTACTCCAGCCTGTTTTCCTGGAGAGATAACCTCCTGTAGGTTTACTCCAGCTCTGTTCCTGGAGAGATAACCTCCTGTAGGTTTACTCCAGCCTGTTTTCCTGGAGAGATAACCTCCTGTAGGTTTACTCCAGCCCTGTTCCTGGAGAGATAACCTCCTGTAGGTTTACTCCAGCCCTGTTCCTGGAGAGCTAACCTCCTGTAGGTTTACTCCAGCCCTGTTTTCCTGGAGAGATAACCTCCTGTAGGTTTACTCCAGCCCTGTTCCTGGAGAGATAACCTCCTGTAGGTTTACTCCAGCCCTGTTCCTGGAGAGCTAACCTCCTGTAAGGTTTCGCTTCAACCCCAGTTGTAATGCTTTTACTTTCAGGTTGTGTGTATTGTGTGTATCATTGTGAATTGTCAGATATACTGCACTGTTGGAGCTAGAATCACAAGCATTTCACTATACCCACAATAACATCTGCTAAACATGTGTATGTGACAAATACAATTTGATTTGATTTGATAACTAACCTGGTTCAGCTTATCAACCAGCTAATTACTAGAATCAGGTGTGCTAGATTAGGGTTGGAGTGAAAACCTACAGGACAGTAGCTCTCCAGGAACAGGTTGGAGTGAAAACCTACAGGACGGTAGCTCTCCAGGAACAGGGTTGGAGAGCCCTGATGTAGAACCACCATAAAATAAATATGGATTTTTTCTAAGAATCTTCTAAATTTGTCTGCCCTTGTGGATTCACAGAAGATATTTATATAAGCTGTACAAGGTTATGTAGCATCAAACAGATGCTAGACATTCAGATATCCAAATAATGTTTGTTTATTTGTCAAAATCTAAAATACAGGAGAGTGTACACTATTTAATGCCGACTCAAGAGAACTAGAGAACTAGGTATTCAACATACACATTTTTTTATGAACAGTGTAGTTCAGTTCAGTGTTTCCGAGTGTGTCTAGTCTATTTAAAGTATTTTCTGTTATTGATGGAGACAGGTGGGTGTCCATGCCAAAGTGCTGCATGTCAAGATGACAGAGAATACTTGAAATAGACATGATGGCGGTACACATATTGTTGGATTACTTTATGGAGCAAAATAAGTATTTATTTGAAAAACAGAGCATTTTCTAAATTCAAATTGACCCCCTGCAACTGGACACAGACATTTTATGAGACTCCTGTTTCCCCGAATCGGACGAAGACAGCATTGCTAAGGTTGGTGGAAAATTCTCTGTGTTACACCAAACAGTACCTATCCTGTAACTCCCAGTAATGGATACCAAAAATCTTTGGTTAAATCACATTATATCTGGTGTAAACATTATCTGGTGTAACAATCTGTAGCTAAGAGAACTGGTGATCAGCAGATGATGGGAGAGGTGGTCATGATGAAATTGCCATTCCAAAGAAACATAAAGTTATTACAGGGAATACTTGTAAAGATATGGGAGGAGTGTTGTCATTATCATACAGCTCCTTATGAGTCATATTCTGCTTAAAAACCAGCATAATGTCCAATCCATCGAGAGGGATACAGTTCACAGGATACAGTTCTGCTACAATGACACACACGGCAAAATAAATTATGTTTCTGTATCTAGAAACCACTCCAGGAAGAAGCCCAGGCACCAAACGGTATTGTCTGTAAAAAAAAAAAATATATATATATATATATATATATATACTCTATTGTAGAGTTTGAACAACAGTTAAACCATGCCAGCATAACATCAACATTAGGGTAGACTAGTTGAACATGCCTACATGTGCACAGGCACAGAGATTACATTTACAGCAATATCTAGCCTAATAGAAAGAAATATGACATAACCCTCAACCTTTGTACAGTGACCAGACCGTACAAATGAGCCCAGGTAGGTAGGCCTAGGTCTCTGATGAAGACATCTTGTCTGTTGAAACATTGGTTATTAGGTTATTAAATTATTGCATCTGAGCTCCTAGAGTGTCTCCTTTTCTTTTTCAGGTAGGAAGGCAGACAGTATCTACCTACATCCATGTCTATCAGGCATTCCTTAGGCAAATATTTTTTTATAGTGAAACCAGCTTCAGTTTTAGAGATTTACAACAGTAAATTGTTGTATTATTGTTTCTCCTCACTGTTTGGTAGTAAACTTAGCTAGCTAGCCTGCTGGATATGCAATACTTGTTATTTACATCTGTTTGGAATCCTATCTTGCATCATGGCTATAATTCTATGAGATTGAAATGCATCCAAGTGTCACACCCTGGCTCTGGGACTCTATATGTTGAGCCAGGGTGTGTTCTTTCTGTTGTGTTTATTTCTATGTTGGCCAGAGTGACTCCCAATCAGAGGCAACGAGTGTCAGCTGTCGTTGGTTGTCTCTGATTGGGAGCCATATTTAGACTGTCTGTTTTCCCTTGGTGTTTGTGGGTTTTTGTTCCGTGTTGGTCATTGTTACCGTGGACTTCACGAGTCATTTCTTGTTTTGTTGATTGTTGTTTCTATTATCACTAAAGATAATAAAGTTAACCATGTTCGTTCATCACGCTGCGCCTTGGTCTATTCAATACGACGATCGTGACAGAAGAACCCACCTTACAAGGACCAAGCAGCGTGTCCAGGGGCAGATCTTGGACTGGACATGAGAGGAAGCGCCGGGAAAGGAGATGGAGAGGTTGGCGATGGCCCAGGTGGGCAAAGTGTGGTCCTGGGAGGACATGCTCGGGGGAAAAGGGCCATGGGCTAGGATTAAGGCCCTGGCGAGAGAGGAGCAGCGGCGTCAGCAGTGTCAACGTCGGACAGGCGAGAGGCAACCCCAGAACATTTTTAGGGGGGGGGCTAACGCCGTGGACGACGGGGCAGCAGGAGGCCGCCAGGTTACGGGAGTCACTGGTCACCAGGGGGAAGGAGGATGTAGAGGCACGGCGAGAGGTACTGGCGTGTGTTGCCAGTCCGGTCCGGCCTGTTCCTGATCCCCACGTAGGGCCAGTGGTGTGTCCAGTACGGTCGGCTGTTCCTGCCCACTCGGGGAAAACCCTGGAACCCGCACAACAACAGCCTTCAACCCGGGCAATTAAAACCCAGAACAAAAGGGGGAGGGGGGGAAAGGCCCCCCAATTAAAAAAGAGGAGGGAGGGGCAAAACCTAGCAAGAAAGTAGGCCTAACAGTTTTTCCGGACATAAACTAAAGTTAGCTAGCTAGGTGGCTTGCAGGAAAAATAACTTACTTAGCTAGGCACTGTATTTGTCATCTGCCCTCTTGGTGCTGGCATCGGCTGTAGCTGAGCTTCTAACATTACCTAATCCAACTCTTTGTTTCAACTCCTCTTCGCTATGTTCCGGTTGAAACATGTTGAATTTCACCATGTAGCTAATAGATGCTCCATCATCAAATTTGTGTTGATGAGATGAATCACTTGAAGCCATTGCGTCTGGTCAATTCTTTCAGTTTTGCCTAAAGGACTGACTAGTGTCAGCCTCCTTTTAAAAAAGCCTGCCTTGTCTACTTGTGTATTTAGCAATGAATCCGCTGATAGGAACATCGCTGAAAGATGTCCAATGGCTCTATCGAACAAGGGCAACCATATCTACACCTACGAAAATGTATATTTTGCCTTCAATATAACATAGAGCCTTTGCGAAATGTCAGAAAGCAGGACTACATGTTTTTTTTTAGATCTCTACCATCAATACACCGGAAGCCATCATAAAGTGTATCATTCAGCCCTCGAAGCCCTGACCTGCCTTCCTCCTGGACTATTCTGTGTGAAACATGCACATCAGCATTTCACTGCACCTTGTAAACCTGCTGAAAACTGTGTATGTAACAAATACAATTTTATTTTATTTTATTTTATTTGGTTCCATTTGGGATTAACTTTTGTATTTGTGTTTGACACTCTCGTCATTCATGCCACACATGATAATTTAGATTACAGGTCTGGAAACATAAGTAATGTAATAAATAGTCTGTTATCGTTTAGCAATGAGGCAAAGACAGGGTCTGTAATATCTCTTAACTGTATATGTAGGGCCCGTGTATGTGTGTGTGTGTGCATGTGTATGTGTGCATGTGTGTGTGTGGTGCCAATACAAAGGAAATATTTAGAGTTAGCCTACTCTGGTCTTTCATACTTCAATAGAAGTAATGAGAGTTTCAGTCCACCAGGGGAAAGACTGACTGATCAGAAGATAGATAACTCTAAAGAGGGATGAGGGGGAGAGGGAACACGAGAGTGGAAAAAGGGAACCATGATAGAGAAGGATAAAGCAAGGGAACATAAGGGGGAAAGGAGAAAGGAAAACAAAAAAAGGGGGAAAGAAGAACTAACATTGAAGGGGAGAGACAAAAGGGGGAACTTTTTAAAGAAAAAAGGGAAAAAGGGGGGAAAGAGGGAAAAGGAAACGGGGAAAAACTTTAGGGGAAAAGGAGGAAGGGGGGAACTTTTAAAAAAGGAGGAAAAAACTTTTGCTTTTTTGCCCGGGGTTTTTTTTGGTCCCCCTTTTTTTTATTTTTTTTCCCTTTTTTTGTTTTTTCCCTTTGGGTTTGCCTTTTTTTGCTTTTTTTCCCCCCTTTTTTTTTTTCTTTTTTTTGGAAACCCTTTGTTTGTTTTACTTTTTTTTTTCCCCTTTTGGGGCTGTTTTTTTTTTTTTTGGTGTTTTTGTTCTTTTTTGGAAAAAATTTTTTTTTTTTTCCTGAATTTCTTTTTTTTAAAAAAAGGCGATTTTTTCCGGGTTCCCTTTTTGGGGGCCCTTTATTTGTTCCTCCCCCAAAAAATTTTTTTTTTCCCCCCCTTTTTCCTTGGCCGGGTTTTTTTTCCCCCCCTTTTCCCCGGGGCCCCCCCCCCCTTTCCCCGGGCCTTCTCTTTCCCCTCCCCCCCCCCCTTTTCCCGGGGGCCCACCGGGGGGCCCCCTGTTTTACCGGGTTTTTGGCCCCACCCGGTTTTCTTTTTTCCCCTTCCCCGGTCGGGGCCGCCCCCCCCCTGGGGGGGGGGAAGGGGAAACATTTAGTTAAACATAGGGGGGAAAAGGGGAAGGTTTTTGGAGGTTGGGCCCAAAAGGGGAAGAGGAAAAGGGGAACTTTAGGGTGGGAGGATAGGGAACTTTAAGTGGAGGGGGAAATTAGTTTAGAGGAGGGGGCCCATAAATTGAAAAGGGAAGAGGGAAAAACCTGAGAAAAGGGGGAAAAGGAAAATAGAGCGGGTAGGAACATGAGAAAAGGGAAAAAGGTTACATGAGAGAGGGATGAGAGGGGGGTAGGGAACTTTAAAAGGGGAGGAGATTAACTGAGGGGGGAAAGGGAAAGGAAGGAACTTTAAGGGGTGATAGGGTTTAGGGGAACCATAGAGTAAGGGAAGGAACAGGAGGGGGAGTAGGGGAGGAAGGGCCCCTTAAAGGGGAAGTTAACTTTAAAGAGGGTAGAGAGAGGAAGTGAACTAGAGGATTTGGAGGGAGGAGAGGAGGATGAGAGGTAAACTTTAATTTTTTGGGATTATGGGGAACATGAAGTAGGAAAGGAACTTTAAGAAAGGGGAAAGAGGGAAACATTTTTTAGAATAGAAAGGGAAATTTAACATCAAAAGGAGGGGAACATGTTTGGGGGGAAAAAGGGGGATTAACCCTGAGGGGGAAATGGAAACCAGGGGGGCGGTAGGGGTGGGGGTTTTTAAACTTAAAAGGGGGAGGATTTAACCATGAGATAGGGGGAAATTTTGGGGAATTTTTAACATTAGAATTTTTTAAAACCTTTTTAAGGTGTTTAAAGAGAGAGGAGGGGAAACCTAGAAAGTGGTTTTATAGGAATTTATATTTATTATAAAGATTAGGGTAACATAATGGGGAAGAAAACCTTAATAGTTAGGAGGGGAGAGGGAACAAAAAATTTTTTGGGGAATGGGAACATAAATTTATGATAACATTATCATTTTGATTTTTCCCCCCTTAATTATTATTAAGGAAAACCTGATAGTTTTGGGATGGGGAAACCTAATTTATTAATTTATTAACCCAAAGGGGTAATTTAATTTTTCTTGTTTTTTTTTTTGCCCTTTGGTTTTTGGGTTTCCTTTTTTCCTTTTTTTTTTCCTTTTTTTTAGGGTTCCTTTTTTCCCATTTTTTTGTTTTAAAATTTATTTTTGCCTTTAATATGGGTTTTTTTTGCTGTTTTTTTTTTGTTTGTTTTTTTCCTCTTTTTGTTTGTTTTTCCCTTTTTAAACTATTTTTAACCCACCAAAATCCTAAACAAACTAAATTGACCAAACCTTGGGACATTTTTTTGGGTTCCCACAAAGTCACAGCTTTTCAAAGGGGTTTGGGGTTAAAACTGGGTTTAAAGGTTTAAAAAATTGGGGAAAGGGGAAAGGGTTGGTTTTTGGGGAAATGGAAATTTTAAAGGGGGACTAAATTGGGGTTTTCCCCCCCAAGGTTATTTTTATACAAAAACTTTTGTGTGTGTTTTTTTGGGGTGTGTGGGGGGTGTGGTTTGTGTGTGTGTGTTTGTTTTTTGGGGTGTTTTGGTGTGTGGTTTTGTGTTTTGTGTTTTTGTGTGTGGTTTTTGTGTGTGTGTGTGTGTTTTGTGTCTGCTGGGTGCCCTGCCCCCCCCCGACTCACCCATTTGGCTTGAAAATTTCCCCAACTAACCCCACACCTCAATTCCCGGCCAGTTACCCTAAATTTTTTTTCCCCGGTGTTGGGAGAAAGAGAAGAGGGGAGAGAGAGGGGAGAGAGAGAGAAGAAAAATAGAGAGAGGGGGGCAAAAAAGAGAGAGAGGGGAAAAATAAAATAGTAGAGAGAGAAAAAACTCAATAAAAACCTATTTTTTTAAGCTAAAATTAAAATAAAAAAAGGGAAAATTATAGTTTCGAGGCCCCTTTTTTAAAAAAAAGGGAAAGGAAGAAAAAAAAATAAAAAAAGATAAAAAAAGAAGAAATTAAAAAAAGAAAAAGTTTTTAATTTTTTTTGGGGAAGAGAAAGCCAAAAAGGGAAAGAATATCTTTAGGAAACCCCCAAAGAAAAATTAAGGAAAGGAAAAAAAAACGAGAAAAAAACGAAAATAGAAAAGGAGACCGAGAGAGAAAAAAAAAAACAAAAGGAAAAGAAAAAAACAGAGAAGAGAGAGAGCTTTGGGAATAAAAAATCTGAAAAACTATGAGTTTTAAAAAAATAACTACTGTCTTTCACAAACAGGGTTCATCTCTTTTTCCCCCACCCACCCCCCTCCCACCCTCCACCCCTGTACCCCTCCTCCCCCCTCCACCCTGTCTTTCCAGACCTTATCTACTCTTTAAGTCAACACCATCTCAGGGATCAGACAGCGGGCTGCAGGGCTATGTTGACATTAGCTAATGGAACCTAGTCTGTCTCTGGAGAGAGAGAGAGAGAGAGAGAGAGAGAGAGAGAGAGAGAGAGATGACCTGGTGCTACTGTCTCCCACTAAGGAGGGGTTACGGCAGCATCTAGATCATCTGCACAGATTCTGTCAGACCTGGGCCCTGACCGTTAATCTAAAAAAATACGAATATAAATATATTCTAAAAAAGGTCCGGAAATCAGGATGACAAATATAAATTCTATTTGGACACAGTTCTATTAGAACACACCAAAAATGACACGTATCTAGGACTAAATATCAGCAACACAGGTAGCTTTCACATGGCTGTGAATGAGCTGAGAGACAAAGCAAGAAGAGCATTCTATGCCATTAAAAGGAATATTAAAATCGAAATTCCAATTATAATCTGGCTCAAAATTGTCCAATCAGTTATAGAACCAATTGCTCTATATGGCAGCGAAGTATGGGGTCCGCTCTCTAATACTGAATTTACCAAATGGGACAAACATCCAATCGAAATACTGCATGCAGTTTTTCAAGACTGTATTGCAAGTGCAAAGAAAAACTCCAAATAACGCATGTAGAGCAGAATTGGGCCAATACCCCCTCCTTATTCGAACAGAAAAAAGAGCCATCAAATTTTACAACCATCTAAAAACAAGTGACCCCAAAACATTCAATCACACAGCTCTACTATGTCAAGAGATGAAACAAGAGAAGAGTCCCCTCAGCCAGCTGGTTCTGAGGCTCAGTTCACTAACCAAAACCAATCTCATAGAGCCTCAGGACAGCACTCAGAAAATCTGGCCCAACCAAATCATCACAAATCAAAAAGAAAAATATATCACCTATTGGAAAGACACCACAAAAAATCAAAGTAAACTTCAATGCTATTTGGCTCTAAACAGACAGTACATGGTTGCAGACTGTCTGACCACTGTGACTGATAGAAAACTGAGGAAAACAATGACTAGGTACAGACTCAGTGAGCACAGTCTGGCTATAGAGACCGGTCATCACAGGCAAACCTGGCTGCCCAGAGAGGACAGGCTGTGCTCACTCTGCCTCCGGGGAGAGGTAGAGAAAGAGCTGCATTTCCTATTACACTGTGACAAATACTCAGACCTAAGAGAATCTTTCTTTCACAAGATTATCATTCAGTACAAAGAATTTGAAACTATAAAAGAGGAAGAAAATATCCAATATTTATTGGGTGAAAAGACAAAATGTGCAATTTTGGCAGCCAAATATGTGTCCTCCTGCCACAACCCGAGGGAAAGCCAGTGAAAAGTGTAATGTAATGTCAATAATCATTCCTGTTTTGTTTTGGCTTTCATAGCATGTAATGTGTCTTCTCAGTCATGTTGAGACTGGTCGACTACTATTGCTTTAACATATTGTTATTCTCATTAATATTGTTGTTGTAGTTGCTGTTAATGGTAATCCCATTTCCACTACTACTATTATTATTATTGCTGTTGGTCCCACCATTTTTGTTATATCTATACTTTGACAATGTAAGTAATTTTACTTGCCATGTCAATAAAGTCTATTGAATTGAATTGAATTGAGAGAGAAAGAGAGAGAGAAAGAGAGAGAGAGAAAGAGAGAAAGAAAGAGAGAGAGAGAGAGAGAGAGAGAGAGAGAGAGAGAGAGAGAGAGCAAGAGGGAGAGCGCGAGAGAGCGAGAGAGAGGGAGAGAGAGAGAGAGAGAGAGAGAGAGAGAGAGAGAGAGAGAGAGAGAGAGAGAGAGAGAGAGAGAGAGAGAGAGAGAGAGAGAGCGAGAGAGAGGGAGATACACGTATAGAGAAGAGTCCCCTCAGCCAGTTACTGTAGTTCTGGGGCATTATTCACAAATACAAATAGACCCCACAGAGCCCCAGGAGAGCAACACAATTAGAACCAACCAAATCATGAGAAAACTAAAATATATTTATTTGACACATTGGAAAGAATTAACAAAAAAAACTGTGTGCACACTGGCCACAAAATTAGGTTGAAACTGAGCTTCACTTCCAAACCTCCTGCCAAATTAGAGACACACATTTCCCTCAAATCGCACAGTCCAACAAAGAATTCGAAAACAAACCAAATATCGACAAACTCCCATATCTGCGATTACAACTTTGAGTCTTCTTGGGTATGACGCTACAAGCTTGGCACACCTGTATTTGGGGAGTTTCTCCCATTCTTCTCTGCAAATCCTCTCAAGCTCTGTAAGGTTGGATGGGGGGCGTCGCTGCACAGCTATTTTCAGGTCTCTCCAGAGATGTTAGATCGGGATCAAGTCTGGGCTCTGGCTGGGCCAGTCAAGGACATTGAGACACTTGTCCCAAAGTCACTCCTGTGTTGTCTTGGCTCTGTGCTTAGGGTCGTTGTCCTGTGGGAAGGTGAACCTTGGCCCCAGTCTGAGGTCCTGAGCGCTCTGGAGCAGGTTTTCATCAAGGATCTCTCTGTACTTTGCTCCGTTCATCTTCAGCAAAAAAACAATAATTAAACTCTCCATACAGAGAGATAAAACCCCAAGAATTAAACTCTCCATACAGAGAAATAAAAAACCTCTCAAACTTCCAGTTGTACTTCTGGTCATTTGCTCTGTGTTCTTAAACTTTAAACTTAAAAACGTAAAAATTAACCCGCACAGATTACAAAAAAATATAAAATTAAGATTTGGCCCTATCATTTCTCACGCCATTTCTGTTTGGAATCTGGCTGAAAGAAATACCACCATATTTTACAGAAGGTATGGGGTTATTTTACTGCTCATGCATTCTCATTTCGACGCCAAACCCACCACTGGTGTGCATGGCCAAAGAGCTCAATTTTCATCCAACAAATGTTTAAACGCCTGGAGTTTGCTAAACGGCATTGGCACTTGGATTGGAAATGGTGCTTTGGTCAGACGACATGAAAATATAACTATAACTACACACTAGTAGTTATAGCAGAAAATAACCGCAATCCTATTGTAAAATATGGTGGTGGATCTTTGATGTTATGGGACTATTTGGCTTCCACTGGTCCTGGGGCCCTTTTTAAGGTTAACAGCACCATGAACCTTACACAGTACCAGACACAAACATTTTAGCCCAAAACCTAGTTGCCTCTGTAACTTGGCCGCAAGTGGATCTTCCAGCAAGACAATAACCCCAAACACACATCAAAATCCACAAAGAAATGGTTAATTGGCCACAAAATCAACATCTTGCAATGGCCATCTTAGTCTCCGGACTTGAAACCCCATTGAAATCCTGTGGTTTGAATTGAAGAGGGCAGTGCAGAAGCGCAGATGAAGGACATCAAAGTCCATATGGTTTGGAGGAATGGTCTAAGAACCCTCCCAATGTGTTCTCCAACTCATAAAACATTTTAGAAAAAAAATCTCCGGACAGTGAGGTATTAAAATGTATTGAAAGGTGAATATTTTTTAAATTCAATAAAAACAATATGTATATATGTGTTACTTGTTACTTGTTACATGGAATAATCTATTGATGCCAAATATGTATTAATGTTTATGAAAGCAACATATGTTTGTTGTCTGTCCTTCTGACATGATATTTGTGACATGATGTTTGTGTTGGTGGAAATGTTCGCGTATGCACGCACGTGTGTGCTTGTGTGTGATTTCCATGCTTGATGCCAAATATATTCCATATATATATTCCAGTGTTTATGAAAGCAATACCTTAGATGTTCCTTGAGGCATCTCTGCTGTAGGTCTTCTGACATGATGTTTGTGTTAGTGGAAATGTTTCTGCTTAGAGGCAGCCAGGTCACTCAGGGATTCATTTCGAAACTGGTTGTCCATCCACGTCCCGAGGACATCGGGAGATGCCTTGAAAACCCGTCACTAGGGGCAACGGTTAACTGTTACAGTTTTTTTTTTTCAATTGTTTTTAGCACAATTTTGAAAACAGGGCCCGGTTTGGTCAAAACACTACACACAATTAGCACAACCCTACACCAAAGTAGCACAACACTTCAGATCGTTTGCAAAATGGAACACTTTTGTCAAAACTATACACGACTTCATAAAAACAATATTTTGTTACCATACGAAACACACACATTTCATATGACTTCAATCTTTTTGAACCAGTTACACACTGCTGTTGCTAACCTAAAACACTTTTAGCAAGTCTAATTCTCAGTGATTAGAGTACTGTAAATGAAGTACACAGAGAAAGTGCAACTATACAAACCCTACATAAGACCAATGCTGCAGACTAAGGAAAATATCATTTATTTCTCTCCATATACCCAAATCAGTCAACATGTCAACATGGAGAATCACAACAAAACATGTCCCAGTTTTCATGCTACTACAGTAGTGTGCATAACACTGTTAGCTCAGCAAACAACAGACAAACGTAAAATACTGTATCCAGTACAGGTTACAATTACAGTAAATAACAACAACAACAAACATAAAAAATAATCTGAAAAAAACAGAGAATATTGTACAGAAAATACTACAGTAAACATTACTATACATTATCTCTTCGCATAGCTGGATCTGGCCAGAGAATTTCATCAACATAACAAGCAATATCCTCATTAGCAAGACAACGCGGGAAGAACCGTCTTGAATGTCGAATCCATCCTTGTACAGCTGCGGCGTCGACTTGGTCACAGGCGTCCTCCATGGCCTGAATGAGGGGTACCTGAGCCTGGGGCTGGAGATCGTAAACCTTCCACCGCCATGCAGAGAAAAACTCTTCGACAGGGTTTAGAAACGGAGAGTATGGTGGAAGGTATAGTACTGTCAACTGTGGATGGTGTTGAAACCAGTTCTGGACCAAAGCAGAGCGGTGGAATGACACATTGTCCCAGATGACAGTGTATTGCATCTGGTGCATTTCCTTACCTGCTGTGACGACGTGGGGCAATCGGTCCAAAAATGCGAGAATGTGAGGTGTGTTGTAAGGGCCCATTTTGGCATGACGGAGGAGAACCCCATGCTGTGAAATGGCAGCGCAAAGGGTGATGTTACCCCCACGTTGCCCTGGGACATTGATTATAGCCCTGTGGCCAATTATATTTCTGCCTCTCCTTCTTGCTTTTGTGACGTTGAACCCTGCCTCATCAATATATATGAATTCATGCAGGATTTCCTCAGCATCCATCTGCAAAACTCTCTGAAATACAGTGAAAGACAAGATTGTGTAGTTCAGGATAGGTCTAGTATACAGTCAATGTAAAAAAAGTCATGTGTGTAGTATGCAACATCACGGTGCTAAAGTGAACAATACATACCTCCACATACTCGTGCCGCAGCCGTTTGACCCCTCTCTGAATTCCGCTCAAAAGGCACTCGATAAAGTTGTTTCATTTGAACCTGACGTCTTTTCAGGATGCGTGCCAGTGTTGACTGAGAGACCTGATGGACATTATTGAAAATGGCATGGTCACTCGATAATGTTGGCTTGTAGTTCTCTGAGCCTGATAGCATTATTGGCCAAAACCATGTTGATTATCTCTCTCTCTTGTTCTTGCGTGAATCTGGGCCCCCTTCCTCCTTGTCGTTCCCGACCCTCAATCCTATGTAGAGAATAATACATGTAACTTACTGTACAATGTCACAGGAAGGGGTATCGCAAGTGCTGATATGGTGCATACAATAAGCGGCTGATTACTGTAACTGTAGACAGATCTTCTCTTACCTGTTTTCCTGTCGAAAAGTCCTTATGTCAGATGCCACTGTATATCTGCTAAGATTTGGCTGAACTCTCAGTCCAGCCTCCCTCAGCGTCAATCCGTGGTTCACAACATGGTCCACTAGTGTTGTCATTTGATAAGTTTGGTCCTCTTCTTCTTTGTGCACGTTCTCCTCCTGCTTCAGGTCTTCCTCGACCTCTGGCTCGGCCTCTGCCTCTTCCTCTACCTCCTTCTCCTCTGTGTACTCCTCCTCTCACCCTCACTCTTCTTCTGACTCCTTCCATTTTGGTTGTAGGCAGGTGAACCTACTTGCTGCATTTTTATAGTGCTTAAACCTGATTGGTGTGTCTACAATTTAGCAATCATGTGTTTGTGCACCTGATGGCTGTGTTTAACAGATTGGCTCATAGGTGTGGTAATTTGACAGTCAGTGCTTTGGAATTGCAAGGAAGTGACATCATGATATACTTCTGTGTCTGATGTATACAAGTGTGTTTAGTGTTTTGCAAATCACTGTGTGTAATGTTTTGCAAATAGTGTGAAGCTGACAATGTGCTTACAGTTGTGCAAATCTAGCCTTGTGTTCTGCTCCTTGAGTGTAAGGTTTTGCTAATTGTGAAAAAAAAGTTTAATTTTAGTGTGTAAGCAATTGTAAAAAAAAACTGTAACCTTTGAGTCCCTGCACCTGGGAAACTTGTTGAATGTTTCCTAACAGTATTATTATTATTACCAGTTGTTTGTGTCAGTCTGAGCAGGGTCTGTGTTGACTGATGGATACTGCCTGTAATGGGTCTGAATATGTGATGGATGGCTTGTTTTGATTATAGCAGGTCTGCTTAGACACACTGAGGCTGTGTGTGAGTGTGTGTGTGTGTGTGTGTGTGTGTGTGTGTGTGTGTGTGTGTGTGTGTGTGTGTGTGTGTGTGTGTGTGGGTGTGTGTGTGTGTGTGCGTGTGTGCGTGTGTGTGTGTGTGTGTGTGTGTGTGTGTGTGTGTGTGTGTGTGTGTGTGTGTGTGTGTGTGTGTTGTGTGTGTGTTGCGTCCTTTTATAGTGCACTCCTTCTGGCCAGGGTTCATAGAGGAAAAGGTGCCACTTGGGAAGCATTTCCAGACGGAGAGGCTCTGGGCCTGTCTTCAGTCACGGAAAGAAGAAGAGAGGATGGAGCGATATGGAGGAGGACAAGGAGAGGCTCTGGGCCTGTCTTCAGTCACGGAAAGAAGAAGAGAGGATGGAGCGATATGGAGGAGGACAAGGCCAGGTTAATTGGAGATGGATTCCTATCATGGAGAGGGGGAGGAGGGGTTGAGAGAGGAAGAGGGAGGGGGAAGATGGAGAGGGAGGTGATGAGAGGAGTAGAGAGGAGAGAGAGAGGAGGATGGGAGCGGTAGTGGAGGACAGAGAAAGAGGGCGATGGTTAATGGAGAGAGGGAGTTCGTCGATCACGAGGAGGGGGGAGAGGGGGTAGTCGGGGACATGAGAAGGAGGGAGATGGAGAGGAGGAGAGAGGAGGAGAGAGGGGGAGAGAGGGGGAGAGGGGGGGAGAGAGGGGGAGAGAGGGGGAGAGAGTGGGAGCCAGGATTACCCCACTTACCCCTTCCTCTCTCCAGGTATCAGTCCCATCTACTGAAACACTCAGTCATATCGACCTCTCTCTCTCCTCTCTCTCTCTCTCTCTCTCTCTCTCTCTCTCTCTCTCTCTCTCTCTCTGTTTCCGATCGGTTCTGTCTGGACCTGCTTATCAGTTGGACCATCTCCTATGGGATTATCTGTGATGTGAAAGGAAAGGTTTATTTGTCAAGCCTGACAATGTGAGTGTCTTTTACTTATCACCATCTTGATCTAAAATGTAAAAGACCTTCTGGCCTCAACATAGAAGCATTAAAGTCTACAACCTTTCTACTGATATTATATTATTGATTTTTTGAGTCCCTGCACCTGGGAAACTTGTTGAATGTTTCCTAACAGTATTATTATTATTACCAGTTGTTTGTGTCAGTCTGAGCAGGGTCTGGGTTGACTGATGGATACTGCCTGTAATGGGTCTGAATATGTGATGGATGGCTTGTTTTGATTATAGCAGGTCTGTTTAGACACACTGAGGCTGTGTGTGTGCGTGTGTGTGTGTGTGTGTGTGTGTGTGTGTGTGTGTGTGTGTGTGTGTGTGTGTGTGTGTGTGTGTGTGTGTGTGTGTGTGTGTGTGTGTGTGTGTGTGTGGACTCAGAGGCCCCTGCTACTCCTCAGGGCATGGGGGGAAATTAAGTTCACACAGACTGATTAAGTCTCTCAAGTGTGATGGGAACTTGTTAGACACACACACACACACACACACACACACACACACACACGCACACACACGCACACACTGTGGTGTCTTGTTAGTGTGTGTGTGTCCTGTCTTGTTTCCTTCAGAGGCGAGGCGAGGCGGCATTGGAGCGGTGAGCTGCTTCTGTGGTTGTTTTGTCTGTAATTAACGTAATGATGACAACGCTCCGTAGGAAACACATGCACAGCAACAGTCCTGGAGGCTTCATTATGATATGCATTGTCAAACAAAACAAGCATGAGTTTTGTTTGGGCTTTAATATGTTAATCCACCAAATAACCAGTGATGTGTTATGGTGGTTATTACTATCTACACTGAACAAAAAATATAAACGCAACATGCAACAATTTCAAAAGATTTTACTGAGTTACAGTTCATAGAAGGAAATCAGTCCATTTAAATAAATAAATTAGGCCCTAATCTATCGATTTCACACAACTGGGCAGGGGCACAGCCATAAAGTCCTTTTGTGGAGAAAAACTCATTCTGATTGGCTGGGCCTGGCTCCCCAGGGGGTGGGCCTCTGCCCTCCCAGGCCCACCCCCTGCGGAGCCAGGCCCAGCCAATCAGAATGAGTTTTTCCCCACAAAAGGACTTTATTACAGACAGAAATAATTCTCTGATTCAACAGCTGTCTTGGTGGCTGGTCTCAGACGATCCCGCAGATGAAGAAGTGGAGGTCCTGGGCTGGCGTGATTACACGTGGTCTGCGGTTGTGAGGCCGGTTGGACGTACTGTTAAATGTTTGTTGGAGGTTGCTTATGGTAGAGAAACGAACATTCAATTCTCTGGCAACAGCTCTGTTGGATATTCCTGCAGTCAGCATGCCAATAGCACGCTCCATCAAAACTTGAAACATCTCTGGTATTGTGTTGTGTGACAAAACTGCACATTTTAGAGTGGCCTTTTATTGTCCCCAGAACAAGGTGCACCTGTGTAATAATCATGCTGTTTAATCAGCTTCTTGATATGTCACACCTGTCAGGTGGATGGATTATCTTGGCAAAGGATAAATGCTCACTAACATGGATATAACAGATTTGTTGAGAGAAATAAGCTTCTACATTGTAGAATAATAGTGAAGACATAAAAACTATTAAATAACACATATGGAACCATGTAGTAACCAACAAAGTGTTAAACAAATCAAAATATATTTTATATTTGAGATTCTTCAAATATCCACACTTTGCCTTGATGACATCTTTGCACCATCTTGTCATTCTTTCAACCAGCTTCACCTGGAATGCTTTTCCAACAGTGCTGAGCACTGGTCATCTGATACAGCACTCCATCACTCTCCTTCTTGGTAAAATAGCCCTTACACCGCCTGGAGGTGTGTTGGGTCATTGTCCTGCTGAAAAACAAATGATAGTCCCACTAAGCCCAAACCAGATGGGATGGCACATCGCTGCAGAATGCTGTGGTAGCCATGCTGGTTAAGTGCGCCTTGAATTTTAAATAAATCACAGACAGTGTCACCAGCAAAGCACGCCCACACCATATCACCTCCTCCTCCATGCTTTACAGTGGGAAATACACATGCGGAGATCATCCGTTCACCCACACCGCGTCTCACAAAGACACGGCGGTTGGAACCAAATATCGCCAATTTGGACTGCAGACCAAAGGACACATTTCCACCGGTCTGGAAATTGCTTGTGTTTCTTGGCCCAAGCATGTCCTTTAGTAGTGGTTTCTTTGCAGCAATTCGACCATGAAGGCCTGATTCAAACAGTCTCCTCTGAACAGTTGATGTGTCTGTTACTTGAACTCTGTGAAGCATTTATTTGGGCTGCAATTTCTGAGGCTTGTAACTCTAATGAACTTATCCTCTGCAGCAGAGGTAACTCTGGGTCTTCCATTCCCGTGGGTCCTCATCAGAGCCAGTTTCATCATAGCGCTTGATGGTTTTGTGACTGAACTTGAAGAAACCTTCAAAGTTCTTGAAATGTTCCGTATTGACTGACCTTCATGTCTTTAAGTAATGATGGACTGTCGTTTCTCTTTGCTTATTTGAGCTGTTCTTGCCATAATATGGACTTGGTCTTTTACCAAATAGGGCTATCTTCTGTAAACCCCCTCTACCTTGTAACAACACAACTGATTGGCTCAAACGCATTAAGAAGGAAAGAAATTCCACAAATTAACTTTTAAGAAGGCACACCTGTTAATAGAAATGGATTCCAGGTGACTACCTCATGAAGCTGGTTGAGAGAATGCCAAGATTGTGCAAAGCTGTCATCAAAGCAAAGGGTGGCTATTTGAAGAATCTCAAATATTAAATATATTTTGATTTGTTTAACACTTTTTTGGTTACTACATGATTCCATATGTGTTATTTCATAGTTTTGATGTCTTCACTATTATTCTACAGTCGTGGTCAAAAGTTTTGAGAATGACACAAGTATTGGTCTTCACAAAGTTCGCTGCTTCAGTGTTATGAGATATTTTTGTCAGATGTTACTATGGTATACTGAAGTATAATTACAAGCATTCCATAAGTGTCAAAGGCTTTTATTGACAATTACATTAAGTTTATGCAAAGAGTCAATATTTGCAGTGTTGACCCTTCTTTTTCAAGACCTCTGCAATCCGCCCTGGCATGCTGTTAATTAACTTCTGGGCCATATCCTGACTGATGGCAGCCCATTCTTGCATAATCAATGCTTGGAGTTTGTCAGAATTTGTGGGTTTTTGTTTGTCCACCCGCCTCTTGAGGATCGACCACAAGTTCTCAATGGGATTAAGGTCTGGGGAGTTTCCTGGCTATGGACCCAAAATGTCGATGTTTTGTTCCCCAAACCACATAGTTATCACTTTTGCCTTATGGCAAGGTGCTCCATCATGCTGGAAAAGGCATTGTTTGTCACCAAACTGTTCTTGGATGGTTGGGAGAAGTTGCTCTCGGAGGATGTGTTGGTACCATTCTTTATTCATGGCTGTGTTCTTAGGCAGAAATGTGAGTGAACCCACTCCCTTGGCTGAGAAGCAACCCCACACATGAATGGTCTCAGGATGCTTTACTGTTGGCATGACACAGGACTGATGGTGCCGTTCACCTTGTCTTCTCCGGACAAGGTGTTTTCCGGATGCCCCAAACAATCGGAAAGGGGTTTCATCAGAGAAAATGACTTCACCCCAGTCCTCAGCAATTCAATCCCTTTACCTTTTGCAGAATATCAGTCTGTCCCTGATGTTTTTCCTGGAGATAAGTGGCTTCCTCACTGCCCTTCTTGACACCAGGCCATCCTCCAAAAGTCTTCGCCTCACTGTGCATGCAGATGCACTCACACCTGCCTGCTGCCATTCCTGAGCAAGCTCTGCACTGGTGGTGCCCCGATCCCGCAGCTGAATCAACTTTAGGAGACAGTCCTGGCGATTGCTGGACTTTCTTGGGCGCCTTGACGCCTTCTTCACAACAATTAAACCTCTCTCCTTGAAATTCTTGATGATCCGATAAATGGTTGATTTAGGTGCAATCTTACTAGCAGCAATATCCTTGCCTTTGAAGCCCTTTTTGTGCAAAGCAATGATGACGGCACATGTTTCCTTGCAGGTAACCTTGGTTAACAGAGGAAGAACAATGATTTCAAGCACCACCCTCCTTTTAAAGCTTCCAGTCTGTTATTCTAACTCAATCAGCATGACAGAGTGATCTCCAGCCTTGTCCTCGTCAACACTCTCACCTGTATTAACGAGAGAATCACTGACATGATGGCAGCTGGTCCTTTTGTGGCAGGGCTGAAATGCAGTGGAAATGTTGTTGATTAAGTCAATTTTCATGGCAAAGAGGGACTTTGCAATTAATTGCAATTAATCTGATCACTCTTCATGACATTCTGGAGTATATGCAAATTTCCATCATCAAAACTGAGGCAGCAGACTTTGCGAAAATTTGTATTTGTGTCATTCTCAAAACTTTTGACCACGACTGTACAATGTAGAAAATAGTAAGAAAAACCCTTGAATGCAGGAGGTGTTCTAAAGCTTTTGACCGGTAGTGTAAATATAACCTCTGATGACCTGGTGGATATTACTATATATATATATGACCTCTCATGACCTGTCATACCCATTCATTATCTTACCATAGGAAGGACATGTTACACAGCAAGCCGACAGATCAACCGGGGAGGCACGGTTTGATGTTCTTCACCAAACAAGTGTTGTCTTGCCTTCATGGGGCTCACTGTCTTCAAACAGTCTTCACAAACTGTGATGTTTTCATCACGGCTTTTACTGTTCATATCAAGAAACAAACAAGCGTTGGGTGTTGCTTTACTATATAGATCGACTGCCCCTTAAAAACCAACTAATCCCTTTGAAAACGGCCTACGTGGTCAGAGTCAGAAAACATTTATTCTAATGTGAAAATTGTTTAAATGGGTCTTTTCTATTAACGAGGATGTGGATTTCCTGGACAACTTGTTACAGCTGTTGATAAATCATTGATAATAATCAGCCATTTTTTTTACATTAAGATATAAGGGGGATCATAGCTATATATTTAATACAATTCACGAGTTGATTTAAAACCTATGTTTAAGCTTTTATCATGTTTGGTGTCTTAACGGATTGGTCCAAACTCGTGTGACATAAAACGTTACTTTTCTGTCCTTGCATTTATGGCAGTGTGAATTGTCATTATATCATATATTAAGCATTAATCAGTTAAATAAGAGATTGAACTTGAACCCTGTAAGAGTCGTGGATCTAGCTGTCGGACAGTTATTTTTATAGTGATCTCAGAAATGCAGTGTAACTACGTAACATTTAGTGTTAAGGGATGAAAACTGTTGTCATGGGCACACAAATCCCAAAAAAATTATGCATTGCAAAATCGAAGGTTTCTAATTGAAAGAGTCACCTTACCTTGATACTTCAAAACCTAAATCGATACTGTCATTAATGTGGTTCTTTAATAATTATGTATAATACTTGTTTGATGTGCATTTGGTGTCCAGTTGATTAGTTACACCGTGATATTTTCACATACTATCATCTGACCCAGGAAGGAATTTTCCGAATGACAGTCAAGTGACGAACAGCTGTTGTGATAGCATATGCAATGCAACAACAGCCCAAGTGCTGGAAAGAAGGTATTCGCGAGGAATGTTCAGAATATTTTGGTGTCTCATTCGTACACCGGTGAAGAGAGTTGTGCCTGGATCCACGTTGGATCTAATATCCCTAGTGAATTTATGTTGATCATCTTTTGTTGTCTGCTTGATTTACAGCAGGGTCTCGTTAGATTTAACAGATAAATAATTAAGGTAATGAGTTCATGTTTTCATATGTTTTTGTGCCTCGGATTGGCACAATTCTGCAGGATAGACTATTGCGCAACACCCAACGCTATTCCTATTAATTGTTCTGGATAAAATGACAACAGATTACATCACAGGAGGTTGGTGGCACCTTAATTGGGGAGGACGGGCTCGTGGAAATGGCTGGAGCGGAATAGGTGGAATGGTATCAAATACAAACAGATGGTTTCCAAGATGGCATAGCAGTGTGGTCGTGTGTTCTGTTGTGTCCTCGTGTAAATAGCCAGTTTTTTAAGTTTTTTTGTCTTTTTTTGTATATATTTCTCAATCTCACTTTCCATCCTTTAACTAAATATACTTTCCTGCAACCCGCCTCACCCAATGTGGAATGGATTGTATTATTCCTCTATACCTTTTTATCTAGAACCTCCGGCTGAAACTAGCCAGCTAGCCAGCTAACTAGCTACTTGCTATTGGCCACCGTTAGCGGTCTTCACCATTGTCCGTGGCCTGCACTACCTACCAGCCAGCTCTAGCCTGGACAATTATCGGCCAGTCTGCACATCGCACTATCGAGCCAGAGCATATCGGATTTTCTGCCGGAATCACTGAATCACTGGACCTTAACACCAGATCATCGCAACTAGCTAGCTGCAACCGAATGGCTGTTGTTGTTGTTGGCTAATCACCACTGTCCCGAAGCAAGCACCAGTTAGCTTTGAACTAGCCTTGAGACAGGCCCATCTCCCGGCTATCTACCTCTCTGTCAACCGGACGGTACCTCCTAGTGTTGACACGGAGCCCCGCCGATCCATCACGACTGGTCTGCCAACGTAATCGTCTGATGTGGTTTCAACAGGCTTCCCGTTGCGACAACCACGAAGATCCATCTGCTAGCCCCGGCCCGCTATCACACGCAATCAACAGCCGTGCCTCCTGCTCGCCTGTGCCGTAGCAGCCACCGAACTGCTCCCAGACTCACCTATTGCTGTTCACTGGACCTTATGATCACTCAGCTAAACAGCTGATGCCTGCTGGACTGTCCCATCCTGTTTATCTGTTTAGCCTCAGCCCAAACTTTCGTCGCCATTACCAGCTGTTGTCTTAGCTCTCTCGAGTAACACCTGTGATTGCTTTATGCCTCTCCCCCATGTCAATATGCCTTGCCTATTGCTGTTTCGGTTAGTTCTTATTGTACTATTTCACTGTAGAGCCCCCAGTCTCGCTCAACCTGCCTCAGATAGCTCCTTTGTCCCACACCCCATACACACGTGGAGACCGGCTCAATCGGTGCCTCCAGTGATGCTATCTCTTTCATCGTTACCCAGCACTTAGGTTTACCTCCACTGTACTCATATCCTTCCATATCCTTGTATGTACATAATGCCCTGGATCTATTCTACATGCCCGGAAATCTGCCCCTTTTATTCTCTGTACTCAACGCACTAGAAGACAAGTTCTTAAAGCATTTAGCCGTATCCTTATTCTATTCCTCCTCTGTTCCTCTGGTGATGTAGAGGTTAACCCAGGCCCTGTAGCCCCCAGTATCACTCCTACTCCCCAGGCGCTATCATTTGTTGACTTCTGTAACCGTAAAAGCCTTTGTTTCTTGCATGTTAACATCAGAAACCTCCTCCCTAAGTTTGAGTTATTCACTGCGTTAGCACACTCAGCCAACCCTGATGTTCTAGCAGTGTCTGAATCCTGGCTTAGGAACGCCACCAAAAATGCTGACGTTTCCATCCCCAACTACAACATTTTCCGTCTAGATAGAACTGCCAAAGGGGGTGGAGTTGCAATCTACTGTATAGATAACCTGCAGAGCTCTATCATACTATCCAGGTCTGTGCCCAAACAGTTTGAGCTTCCACTTCTAAACATCCACCTTTCAGAAATAAGTCTCTCACTGTTGCCGCTTGCTACAGACCCCCCTCAGCCCCCAGCTATGCCATGGACACCATATGTGAATTGATTGCCCCCCAACTATCCTCAGAGTTCGTACTGCTTGGTGACCTAAACTGGGATATGCTTAACAACCCGGCCGTCCAACAATCTAAACTAGATGCCCTCAATCTCACACAAATGATCAAGGAACCTACCAGGTACAACCCTAAATCCTTAAACACGGGCACCCTCATAGATATCATCCTGACTAATTTACCCTCTAAATACACCTCCGCTGTCTTCAACCAGGATCTCAGCGATCACTGCCTCATTGCCTGCGTCCGTAATGGGTCCGCGGTCAAACGACCACCCATCAGCACTGTCAAACGCTCCCTAAAACACTTTAGCGAGCAGGCCTTTCTATTTGACCTGGCCCAGGAATCCTGGATGGATATTGACCTCATTCCGTCAGTAGAGGATGCCTGGTTGTTCTTTAGAAGTGCTTTCCTCTCCATCTTAAATAAGCATGCCCCATTCAAAAAATTCAGAACTAAGAACAGATATATCCCCTGGTTCACCCCAGACTTGACTGCCCTTGACCAGCACAAAAACATCCTGTGGCGTACTGCATTAGCATCGAACAGCCCCCACGATATGCAACTTTTCAGGGAAGTCAGGAACCAATATACACAATCAGTTAGGAAAACAAAGGCTATCTTTTTCAAACAGAACTTTGCATCATGTGGCACTAACTCCAACAGGTTTTAGGACACTGTAATGTCCATGGAGAATAAGAGCACCTCCTCCCAGCTGCCAACTGCACTGAGGCTAGGAAACACTGTCACCACTGATAAATCTACGATAATCGAGAATTTCAATAAGCATTTTGCTACGGCTGGCCATGCTTTCCACCTGGCTACCCCTACTCCGGCCATCAGCTCTGCACCCTCCGCTGCAACTTGCCCATGCCCCACTCCCCGCTCTCCTCCACCCAAATTCAGACAGCTGATGTTCTGAAAGAGCTGCAAAATCTGGACCCCTACAAATCAGCTGGGCTAGACAATCTGGACCCTTTCTTTCTAAAATTAGCCGTCGAAATTGTCGCAACCCCAATTACTAGCCTGTTCAACCTCTCTTTCGTATCGTCTAAGATCCCCAGAGATTGGAAAGCTGCCGCGGTCATCCACCTCTTCAAAGGTGGTGACACTCTAGATTCAAACTGTTACAGACCTACAGTTGAAGTCCGAAGTTTACATACACCTTAGCCAAATACATTAAAAATCAGTTTTCACAATTCCTGACATTTAATCCTAGTAAAAATTCCCTGTCTTAGGTCAGTTAGGATCACCACTTTATTTTAAGAATGTGAAATGTCAGAATAATAGTAGAGATAATGATTTATTTCAGCTTTTATTTCTTTCATCACATTCCCAGTGGGTCAGAAGTTTACATACACTCAATTAGTATTTGGTAGCATTGCCTTTAAATTGTTTCGGGTAGCCTTCCACAAGCTTCCCACAATAAGTTGGGTGAAATTTGACCCATTCCTCCTGACAGAGCTGGTGTAACTGAGTCAGGTTTGTAGGCCTACTTTTTCAATTCTGCCCACAAATATTCTATAGGATTGAGGTCAGGGCTTTGTGATGGCCACTCCAATACCTTGACTTTGTTGTCCTTAAGCCATTTTGCCACAACTTTGGAAGTATGCTTGAGGTCATTGTTCATTTGGAAGACTCATTTGCGACCAAGCTTTAACTTCCTGACTGATGTCTTGAGATGTTGCTTCAATATATCCACATAATTTTCCTTTGTGAAGTGCACCAGTCCCTCCTGTAGCAAAGCACCCCCACAGCATGATGCTACCACCCCCGTTCTTCACAGGTGGGATGGTGTTCTTCGGCTTGCAAGCCCGCCCCTTTTTCCTCCGAACATAACAATGGTCATTATGGCCAAACAGTTCTGTTTTTGTTTCATCAGACCAGAGGACATTTCTCCAAAAAGTACGATCTTTGTCCCCATGAGCAGTTGCAAACCGTAGTCTGACTTTTTTATGGCGATTTTGGAGTAGTGGCTTCTTCCTTACTGAGCGGCCTTATGTCTATATAGGACTTGTTTTACTGTGGATATAGATACTTTTGTACCTGTTTTCTCCAGCATCTTCACAAGGTCCTTTGCTGTTGTTCTGGGATTGATTTGCACATTTTGCACCAAAGTGCGTTCATCTCTAGGAGACAAAACGAGTCTCCTTCCTGAGCGGTATGACGGATGCGTGGTCCCTTGGTGTTTATACTTGCGTACTATTGCTTGTACAGATGAACGTGGTATCTTCAGGCATTTGGAAATTGCTCCCAAGGATGAACCAGACTTGTGGAGGTCTACAATTTTTTTTCTGAAGTCTTGGTTGATTTCTTTTGATTTTCCCATGATGTCAAGCAAAAAGGCACTTAGTTTGAAGGTAGGCCTTGAAATACATCCACAGGTACAGTCAACTTAGTGTATGTAAACTTCTTACCCACAGTGAATTATAAGTGAAATAATCTGTCTGTAAATTATTGTTGGAAAAATGTATTGTGTCATGCACAAAGTAGATGTCCTAACCAACCTTGCCAATACTATAGTTTGTTAACAAGACACTTGTGGAGTCGTTGAATAACTAGTTTTAATGACTCCAACCTAAGTGTATGTAAACTTCCGACTTCAACTGTATATCCATCCTGCCCTGCCTTTCGAAAGTATTTGACATGACCAGAGTTAACAAACAGATCACCGACCATTTCGAATCCCCAACTATGCAATCAGCCGTGGTAGTCTCAGCCCCAATCCTAAGCATTTATACATTTACGCAGTTGTGCAGCGTCTTCATCGACCTGCCAGTCTTTCAACCTTCATCACCGCATCTTATTGGACGGACAAATACCGTTTCTAAGCTCTTGTCACCAAGACCTCTCAGTAGTTCAATGTGCTCGACTGTGTTGACCTCGGCATGTCTATGGGGGTGCCACAGGGTTCAATTCTCGGGCCGACTCCATTCTCTGTGTATATCAATGATGTCGCTCTTGCTGCGGGTGACTCTCAGATCCACCTCTACGCAGACGACACCATTCTGTATACATCTGGCCCTTCATTGGACACTGTGTTAACAAACCTCCTAACGAGCTTCAATGCCATACAACACTCCTTCCATAGCCTCCAACTGCTCTTAAACGCTAGTAAAACTAAATGCATGCTCTTCAATCAAACGCTGCTTGCACCTGCCCGCCCGACTAGAATCACTACTCTCGGCGGGTCTGACGTAGAATATGTGGACAACTACAAAAAGCTAGGTGTCTGGTTAGACCGTAAACTCTCCTTCCAGACTCACATTAAGCATCTCCAATCCAAAGTTAAATCTAGAATTGGCTTCCTATTTCGCAACAAAGCCTCCTTCACTCATGCTGCCAAACATGCCCTCGTAAAACTGACTATCCTACCGATCCTTGACTTCGGCGATGTCAATTACAAAATAGCCTCCAACACTCTACTCAGCAAATTGGATGTAGTCTATCACAGTGCCATCCGTTTTGTCACCAAAGCCCCATATACTGTGACATGTACGCTCTCGTTGGCTGACCCTCACTAAAATAAAAAATAAAAAATTAAAAGATTTTAGCTAGTTTACCGTTGCTTATAATAAAGTTAGCTAGCTTAAATTAATTTAAGTTAAATAAAAGGTGAAATAAAATAAATAATAATCCATTCTCTCCGTTCCTGCCATTATTATGAGCCGTTCTCACCTCAGCGGCCTCCACTGAATTACAGCGATATTGACAATATGATCTGATAATGACATGACATATGTGACCGACCACCTGGATTCGGTCCTATGTAGCAACATTTGAAATGATGTTTTTTATATTGGATAAAAGTAGAGACTCAGAGCTAGAAAATTGTATATCATACACTGCAGTTGAGGAAGAATGGGAAATGTAATTCTGCTTTGAAAGTTAATAAACTTGTAACCCCACTTTTTGAGAAAATGGCCCTTGAATGTTTTGGTACACCTAATGGAGAGATCTTTCTTTGTCTACACCCATTCAGCATCGTTCACACCCCCTTAAGCATTAGCCTCACCCATCTCTTTAAGGATTCACATGAGGACTTGACAACCAAAGATTTCAAGACTAAAGGCTGGTTTATACTACGTCTACCTACATGTCTGTAGACAGTTGTCGCTGTGACATCATGAACATTTTATTGTCGTCCGAGATCAAACTTGTCGTTGTCAAGTGCAAACACAAAAACGACATGCAGCATAACATCAGCAGCCAAAATAGCATAACTGGTGTATATTTAGGATATGTCAATCTAGCAAACCAGGCAACTAAAAAGCAACATTCTAAACACTGTTTTGGTTCGTTTCTAGCTTGTGAATGTTCAAATGCCTCTCTTGTGAAGTAGTGACGTGCGACATATGCCTAGTTTCCTGAAACGAGTCACAAATACATGTTGTTTCCCATGGTTGACATGGCAACTTGAAACAATACAAAAGGTTGAAGTAGCCTACTTTATAACGACACAGGACGAGACCAAGATGCAGACAGATGCTTCGAGTCTTTGATAGTTTTTAATAGACAAGCGGCAGGTCTAGGCAGAAGTTCGTAAACCAGGTCAGCGTCGTATAGGTACAGGACGGCAGCTCAGGGTCAGGGCAGGCAGAAATGGTTGGAAACAGGGACTGGAAAAACAGGAGCACATGAAATACGCTGGTATGCTAGACAAGACAAGACAAACTGGCAACGGAAAACACAGGGGATAATGGGGACAAATGGGAGACACCTGGTGGGGAGTGGAGGCAAGCACAAGACAGGTGAAACAGATCAGGGTGTGAATCAGGGACCAACATCCGGTTAGCCGGGCCTCTGGGGGGGGGTTGAAGGCCTTGCGGACCAGGCTCTTGATTCCCCAGACAAGTGTAGCAGCGAGACAGGTGGCCTGATCACCGACAATGATGAGTCAACCTATAGGGAGGAGGTCAGAGACCTGGCCGTGTGGTGCCAGGATAACAACCTCTCCCTCAATGTGATTAAGACAAAGGAGATGATTGTGGACTACGGGTGGGAAAAAGAGGACTGAGCAAGCCCCCATTCTCATCGACGACGCTGTAGTGGAACAGGTTGAGAGCTTCAAGTTCCTTGGTGTCCACATCACCAACAAACTATCATGGTCAAAACACACCAAGACAGTCATGAAGAGGGCACGACAAAGCCTATTCCCCCACAGGAGACTGAAAAGATTTGGCATGGGTCCTCAGATCCTCAAAAGGTTCTACAGCTGCACCATCAAGAGCATCCTGACTGGTTGCATCACCGCCTGGTATGGCAACTGCTCGGCCTCTGACCGCAAGGCACTACAGAGGGTCATTTTTACGACCCATTACATCACTGGTGCCAAGCTTCCTGCCATCCAGGACCTCTATACCAGGCGGTGTCAGAGGAAGACTCTAAAAATTGTCAAAAACTCCAGCCACCCTAGTCATAGACTGTTCTCTCTGCTACCGCACGGCAAGCGGTACCGGAGCACCAAGTCTAGGTCCAAAAGGCTTCTTAACATTTTCTACCCCAAAGACTCCAGAACAGCTAATCATGGCTACCCGGACTATTTGCATTGCCCTCCCACCCCCCTCTTTTATGGTGCTGCTACTCTGTTTATTATGATTTTAGTCATTTAGCAGACAGTCTTATCCAGAGCGACTTACAGTTAGCAAGTGCATACATTTTTCTTTTCATACTGGTCACCCTTGGGAATCGAACCAACAACCCTGGCATTGTAAGCGCCATGCTCTACCAACTGAGCTACACAGGACATATCTATTCATAGTCACTTTAACTCTACCCACGTGTACATATTACCTCAACTACCTCAACTAGCCGGTGCCCCCGCACATTGACTCTGCACCGGTACCCCCCTGTATATAGCCTCCCTACTGTTATTTTATTTTACTGCTGCTCTTTAATTATTCACTCTTTTTTATCTTTTACTTATCTATTTTTTACTTAACATTTTTTAAAATTTTCTTAAAAACTGCATTGTTGGTTAAGGGCTTGTAACTAAGCATTTCACTGTTGTATTCGGCGCATGTGGCAAATACAATATGATTTGATTTGATTTGGCTTGGAAACACGATAATGTTTCAAAAGAAGGCAAATAGTTAGTAGGAACCTTTTGTCATGATTGTGATAATAATAATAATTATATGCCATTTAGCAGACACTTACAGTCATGTGTGCATACATTTTTACGTATGGGTAGTCCCGGGGATCGAACCCACTACTGTGGTGTTACAAGCGCCATGCTCTACCAATTGAGCTAGAGAGGACCACAGAGGACCACTGCATCTAAAGATTGACTTTAGATGCAATATAACTTTAGCCAGCTAACTAAGATTGAGGGGACTACCGTATTTTAGCTAGCTAACATTAGCATTACTAGCTATTTTTGACTAACTTTGCTATTAACAGTAATGGCAACATTGCCAACCTCTAAAGTAAATTTGCAAAATCATAATATGGCAAATTTGTTTCCTACTAATTATTTGCCTACTTTGGCAATGTCATCATATTTCCATGCCGCTCTAAGTTAGTGTAATTTAGACTAAAAAGTCACATTAGCCTCCGAGGTGCAACCCAGGTCTAGGGCACAAATAAATATTGGATGCAGCTATGGTGGTACTAGCTAACTCATGTCTGCAACAAACTCAAACCAACCCAGGGCCATACCAAAACATGTCACAGTTGGTTGCATAGTGTAACGGCGTCACCGGCCTGAATCTAATCCAATCTGGAGCCAGTCAGTCTACATCAGTAAAGTATAGAATTAGCTTCCAAAACAAGATTACATTATTTCACAAGCTATGTTTATAATTGAGGGATGATGACAATCGTTTACAATGTTTTTCAGTTAGACAAAGTGCACAGTTGGGTGCCAAACTGATCCCCTGGTTATGAACCGATGCCGGGACATACCAGAAGGAGCAACGGTGGGTATCATAACATGTCCAGCAATGTGATTGCAACGGTTTAGCAAACCTCCAAAAATAATTTCATGCACTGTCCACTTGCTATTTTCACAGCTTGTCAGGCAAGACCTCAGAATACAAAAAAAAAGTGTGTCATGTGACAAAAGTGTGTCATGTGACTCCTCCTCCAAGGACACGTGATCACGAGGCCTCTTTATAGTGACCTGAGTTACTGCCCTGAGGACACAGACGGCTTCATCGACAACGACAGGTCATGTGTGTTATGTTAAATGTGAAAAAGTTGTATTAAAAAAAAATACCCGGCTTGATAAACTAGTAGTCTAATTCCCAAGCCAAGAATATTCAACTAGTATGGTCATTTTAGTTGTGAAGTGCATTAGCAAAATGTTTTGTCTTGTCTTGTAATTCACTACATGGATTGTCTGTTATATCACCCTGTCACAGGCCCTTCCAGCCAAAACCACCTCATGAGATTGTCTGCTGCAGTTGTTCGAGAGATGTCCAGTTTGCAGCCGGACATGCAGCGTAGAGAAGACCAGCAAGGGGGCCCTCATCAGCATCATGCAGACATGCCCTCGCTGTGAGCATTCCTATGAATGGAACAGTCAGCCGGGCCAGCAACCTTCCCCTGTCAGCGGCAATGGCTTTCACAGAAACAGCAGGTAACCAACTTCATTACTTTGACACATTTGATAACCCAATTGTGAAACATAATTTATGTAAACTGACATTATTTGTTGCTTATTTTCTACTTCTTAGATGCATATAATGTCCAGGGCATAACCTAGCCTGGGGGAACCAGCCTGATCACTGTGTTCACCATATAATGTCCAGGACATAACCTAGCCTGGTGGAACCAGCCTGATCGCTATGTTCACCATATAATGTCCAGGGCATAATCTAGCCTGGGGGAACCAGCCTGATCACTGTGTTCACCATATAATGTCCAGGGCATAACCTAGCCTGGGGGAACCAGCCTGATGACTGTGTTCACCATATAATGTCAAGGACATAACCTAGCCTGGTGGAACCAGCCTGATCGCTGTGTTCACCATATAATGTCCAGGACATAACCTAGCCTGGTGGAACCAGCCTGATCGCTGTGTTCACCATATAATGTCCAGGACATAACCTAGCCCGGTGGAACCAGCCTGATCGCTGTGTTCACCATATAATGTCCAGGACATAACCTAGCCTGGGGGAACCAGCCTGATCACTGTGTTACCATTACATTTTATGATATCTGAAGTGAAATAGAAAGATGAACGCAGCGCTCAAGTTGGTTCCACGAGGCTAATCACAACCACCAGTGTGTGTGTGTGTGTGTGTGTGTGTGTGTGTGTGTGTGTGTGTGTGTGTGTGTGTGTGTGTGTGTGTGTGTTTGTGTGTGTGACCGACCAGTATTGGAGGAGGTTTATTTAACCCGTAGGGGTGGGAGGGCCAAGAGACCAGAGGTGGCAGAACGGAGTGTTCGGGTTGGGGTGTAGGGTTTGAGCATAGCCTGAAGGTAGGGAGGGGCAGTTCCTCTTGCTGCTCCGTAGGTAAGCACCATGGTCTTGTAGTGGATGCGAGCTTCGACTGGAAGCCAGTGGAGTGTGCGGAGGAGTGGGGTGACATGAGAGAACTTGGGAAGGTTGAAAACCAGGCGGGCTGCAGCGTTCTGTATATGTTGCAGGGGTTTGATGGCACAAGCGGGGAGCCAGGCCAACAGCGAGTTGCAGTAGTCTAGATGGAAGAGGACATGTGCCTGAATTAGGACCGGCGCCGCTTCCTGTGTGAGGTAGGGTCGTACTCTACGGATGTTGTAGAGCAGGAACCTGCAGGAGCAGGTCACTGCTTTGATGTTTGCAGAGAACGACAGGGTGTTGTCCAGAGTCACGCCAAGGTTCTTTGCACTCTGGGAGGGTGACACTATGGAGTTGTCAACCGTGATGGAGAGGTCTTTGAGCGGGCAGGCCTTCCCTGGGAGGAAGAGCAGCTCCATCTTGTCGAGGTTGAGCTTACCAAAACAAGTCACAAATCGCCCTGCCCCTTGATCCTGGTTGATGTGTCAACAACTATCTGCAAATTATGAGCAGTCAGCAGTTCACACACCAAGTAGGCCACTGGGAAGACAGGAAGCAGTTAAAGTAGACGGCCCTTAGCTAGCAACAAGACAGCACTAGACAACAACAGATAAAGACAAAAATCATACTTATCACTCCTGGAGATATCAGGAGTCCTCTAGCTATAGCCTGCTCACCAATAGTCGTCGACTGGGAGAACAGAATTAGGTAGGTTTAGTCTGACCTGTTCAAACTTCAACATAGTATCTGTTTGTGTGCCAGATATTCCCTATACTAACTGCCGTAATAGAACAGTGACTGTGTTCACAGATGCAGAGAGACCTGGCCCTCAACACATCCACTCAACACATCCACTCAACACATCCCCTCAACATCCCTCAACACATCCACTCAACACATCCCCTCAACACATCCCCTCAACGCATCCCCTCAACGCATCCACTCAACACATCCCCTCAACACATCCCCTCAACACATCCACTCAACACATCCTCTCAACACATCCCCTCAACACATCTCCTCAACACATCCCCTCAACGCATCCACTCAACACATCCCCTCAACACATCCCCTCAACACATCCCCTCAACACATCCACAATGAGGGGATTACTAATAACACTAATGTCTAGTAATAGCAACACCCTTTTCATTCAAATGAATTCCCCACCCAAAAAAAAAAAAATTGTCACATGCTTTGTAAACAACGGGTGTAGATAGGGCTTTGGTGGTCACGAAATTTCGTCAACCGGTGATTGTCAAGCAAATAACTCTGGGTCTCACGGTAATTGACCTTGAATTAACATAAGCACATTTAGCATCTCCTGGCTTCCACACATAGCCTACATGCCACTGATGCAGACCTTTGGAACATCTACATTTAAAAAAGTCTAATAAATCCATGTAATATAGCCCACACCTTCACAATAAATCCAGTATTTATTTTAGACAGGTCTAAAGAAACATGATATGAAGAAAATGTAGTCTATTTCAGAAGGACAGAATAGCATACTCTGAGTTGTCCTTATGTTAGGTCCAATGTCAAATGGCTGTGGGCTACACTAGTTCATTTAGCAGACAAGATCTGCTTAGAATTCTGTGGCATTATTTTATAGTATGAAGAATACAATTGAACAAAGCTGAATAAAATAGAAAGGATATTTTCTCCAAATGATTTGAGGGAGTGCGCACCTACGGCTATTCTGTGTTGAGCGGTTAACAAAGAAATCCTGTGTTACCAATGATACCATCCTGTGTTACCTATGGTACCATCCTGTGTTACCATCCTGTGTTACCAATGATACCATCCTGTGTTACCATCCTGTGTTACCATCCTGTGTTACCATCCTGTGTTACCATCCTGTGTTACCAATGATACCATCCTGTGTTACCATCCTGTGTTACCATCCTGTGTTACCATCCTGTGTTACCAATGATACCATCCTGTGTTACCGATGATACCATCCTGTGTTACCATCCTGTGTTACCATCCTGTGTTACCATCCTGTGTTACCATCCTGTGTTACCAATGATACCATCCTGTGTTACCTATGGTACCATCCTGTGTTGTGTGTCTGTCCACAAGAGATTCATCCCATGTATATAATTACAATGACCTGTCATACCCAGTAGTTGTGTTTTAAATTGATTGGGAATACAGTACAGTATATGAGGTCCATTAAAATCTAACAGACAAGCAGCAGGACCGTTTGTATTTATATTTATTAGGGATCCCCATTAGCTGCTGCCAAGGCAACAGCTACTCTTCCTGGGGTCCAGCTAAAATTAAGGCAGTACTATGAATTATAATACAATTTTTAAACATTAAAATGCATTTTACAACAGATTTCACAATACAGTAAGTGTGTTCCCTCCGGCCACTATTCTACTACAACACACAATACAGGTGTATGTGTGTGTATAGTGTGTATGCTATGTGTGTTTGTATGTATGTGTGTTTGACCTATGTGTGTGACTCTTCACAGTCCTTGCTGTTCCATAAGGTGTATTTTTATCTGTTTTTTTAAATCTGATATTACTACTTGCGTCAGTTACCTGATGTAGTACTGTGCGCCTCCCATAGTCTGTTCTGGACTTGGGGACTGTGAAGAGACCTCTGGTGGCATGTCTTGTGGGGTGTCCGAGCTGTGTGCTAGTAGTTTAAACAGACATGCTCTGTGAATTCAACATGTTCTTCTTACAAAAACAAGTACTGATTAAGTCAATCTCTCCTCTACTTTGGGCCATGAGAGATAAACATATAGACACACTGGCTTTACTCAAAGCCGTAACATATAGAGCACCAGTCAAAGGTTTGGACACACCTACTCATTCAAGGGTTTTTCTTTATTTGTACTATTTTCTACATTGTAAAATACTAGTAAAGACATCAAAACTATGAAATAACACATATGGAGTCATGTAGTAAAAACAAAAGTGTTAAACAAATCAAAATATATTTTATATTTGACATTCTTCAAATAGCCACCCTTTGCCTTGATGACAGCTTTGCACACTCTTGGTATTCTCTCAATCACCTGGAATGCTTTTCCAACAGCCTTGAAGGAGTTCCCACATATGCTGAGCACTTGTTGGATGCTTTTCCTTCACTCTGCCGTCCGACTCATCCCAAACCATCTCAAATTGGGTTGAGGTCGGGGGATTGTGAAGGCCAGATCATCTGATGCAGCACTTGAACACTCTCCTTCTTGGTAAAATAGCCCTTATACAGCCTGGAGGTGTGTTGGGTCATTGTCTTGTTGAAAAACAAATGATAGTCCCACTAAGCCCAAACGAGATGGGATGGCATATCGCTGCAGAATGCTGTGGTAGCCATGCTGGTTAAGCGTGCCTTGAATTCTAAATAACAGTGTCACCAGCAAAGCACCCCCACAACATAACACCTCCTCCTCCATGCTTTACAGTGGGAAATACACATGCGGAGATCATCCGTTCAACCACACCGCGTCTCACAAAGACACGGCGGTTGGAACCAAAAATCTCCAATTTGGACTCCAGACCAAAGGACAAATATCCACCGGTCTAATGTCCATTGCTCATGTTTCTTGGCCCAAGCAAGTCTCTTCTTATTGGTGTCCTTTAGTAGTGGTTTCTTTGCAGCAATTCGACCATGAAGGCCTGATTCACACAGTCTCCTCTGATCAGTTGATGTTGAGATGTGTCTGTTACTTGAACTCTGTGAAGCATTTATTTAGGCTGTAATTTCTGAGGCTGGTAACTCTAATGAACGTATCCTCTGCAGCAGAGGTAATTCTGGGTCTTCCATTCCTGTGGCGGACCTCATGAGAGCCAGTTTCATCATAGCGCTTGATGGTTTTTGCGACTGCACTTGAAGAAACGTTCAAAGTTCTTGAAATTTTCCGGATTGACTGACCTTCATGTCTTAAAGTAATGATGGACTGTCATTTCTCTTTGCTTATTTGAGCTTCTCTTTCCATAATATGGACTTGGTCTTTTACCAAATAGGGCTATCTTCTGTATACCCCCCCTGCCTTGTCACAACACAACTGATTGGCTCAAACGCATTAAGAAGGAAAGAAATTCCACAAATTCACTTTTAAGAAGACACACCTGTTAATTGAAATGCATTCCAAGTGATTACTTCATGAAGCTGGTTGAGATAATGCCAAGAGTGTGCAAAGCTGTCATCAAGGCAAAGGGTGGCTATTTGAAGAATCTCAAACATAAAATATGTTTTGATTTGTTTAGCACTTTGTTGGTTACTACATGATTCCATATGTGTTATTTCATAGTTCTGATGTCTTCACTATTATTCTACAATGTAGAAAATAGTAAAAATAAAGAAAAACCCTTGAATGAGTAGGTGTGTCCAAACTTTTGACTGGTAGTGTACGTTTTTCCAGCAGCAGACTATGATTGATAATGTCAAAAGCCACACTGAAGTCTAACAAAACAGCTCTCACAATATTTTTATTATCAATTTCTCTCAACCAATCATCAGTCATTTGTGTAAGTGCTGTGGATGTTGAATGCCTTTCCCAATAACGGTGCTGAAAGTCTGTTGTTAATTTATTTACTGTAAAATAGCATTATAAACTCAGCAAAAAAATAAACGTCCTCTCACTGTCAACTGCGTTTATTTTCAGCAAACTTAACATGTGTAAATATTTGTATGAACATAACAAGATTCAACAACTGAGACATAAACTGAACACGTTCCACAGACATGTGACTAACAGAAATGGAAAAATGTGTCGCTGAACAAAGGGGGGTTCCAAATCAAAAGTAACAATCACTATCTGGTGTGGCATACTGCAGTGCATCTCCTCCTCATGGACTGCACCAGATTTGCCAGTTCTTGCTGTGAGATGTTACCCTACTCTTCCACTAAGGCACCTGCAAGTTCCCAGACATTTCAGGGGGGAATGGCCCTAGCCCTCACCCTCCGATCCAACAGCTCCCAGACGTGCTCAATGGGATTGAGATCGGAGCTCTTTGCTGGTCATGGCAGAACACTGACATTACTGTCTTGCAGGTAATCACGCACAGAACGAGCAGTATGGCTGGTGGCATTGTCATGCTGGAGGGTCATGTCCAGATGAGCCTGCAGGAAGGGTACCACATGAGGGAGGAGGATGTCTTCCCTGTAACGCAGAGGGTTGAGATGGCCTGCAATGACAACAAGCTCAGTCCGATGATGCTGTGACACACCGCCCCAGACCATGACGGACCCTCCACCTCCAAATCGATCCCGCTCCAGAGTACAGGCCTCGGTGTAACGCTCATTCCTTCGACGATAAACGCGAATCCGACCATCACCACTGAGACAAAACCGCGACTCGTCAGTGAAGAGCACTTTTTGCCAGTCCTGTCTGGTCCAGCGACAGTGGGTTTGTGCCCATAGGCGACGTTGTTGCCTACAAGCCCTCAGTCCAGCCTCTCTCAGCCTATTGCGGACAGTCTGAGCACTGATGGAGGGATTGTGCGTTCCTGGTGTAACTCGGGCAGTTGTTGTTGC
Source organism: Coregonus sp. 'balchen' (assembly GCA_902810595.1). NCBI lineage: Eukaryota > Metazoa > Chordata > Actinopteri > Salmoniformes > Salmonidae > Coregonus > Coregonus sp. 'balchen'. The sequence continues at coordinate 1,619,207 of LR778282.1, forward strand.
CATCCTGTACCTGTCCCGCAGGTGTTATGTTCGGATGTACCGATCCTGTGCAGATGTTGTTACACGTGGTCTGCCACTGCGAGGACGATCAGCTGTCCATCCTGTCTCCCTGTAGTGCTGTCTTAGGCGTCTCACAGTACGGACATTGCAATTTATTGCCCTGGCCACATCTGCAGTCCTCATGCCTCCTTGCAGCATGCCTAAGGCACGTTCACGCAGATGAGCAGGGACCCTGGGCATCTTTCTTTTGGTGTTTTTCAGAGTCAGTAGAAAGGCCTCTTTAGTGTCCTAAGTTTTCATAACTGTGACCTTAATTACATTTTAGTCATTTAGCAGACGCTCTTATCCAGAGCGACTTAAAGTTAGTGAGTGCATTCATTATTTTTTTTATATATTTTTTTCATACTGGCCCCCCGTGGGAATCGAACCCACAACCCTGGCGTTGCAAACACCATGCTCTACCAACTGAGCTACATCCCTGCCGGCCATTCCCTCCCCTACCCTGGACGATGCTGGGCCAATTGTGCGCCGTCGCATCTGTTCATTAATTGTTTATGGTTAATTGAACCGTGTTTAAACCGTTTACAATGAAAATCTGTGAAGTTATTTGGATTTTTTATGAATTATCTTTGAAAGACAGGGTCCTGAAAAAGGGGACGTTTCTTTTTTTGCTGAGGTTATTTGGTCAAACACCATTTTTTTTTTTGTAAAGTTTACTAAGGTAACAGGCTGATTGGTCGGCTATTTGAGCCAGTAAAGGGTGTTTTACTATTCTTGGGAAGGGGAATTTATTTTGCTTCCCTCCAGGCCTGAGGGCACACACTTTTCTTTAAGCTTAGATTGAAGAGATGTGGCAAATAGGAGTGGCAATATCGTCCGCTATCGTCCTCAGTAATTTTCCATCCAAGTTGTCAGACCCAGGTGGCTTGTCATTGTTGATAGACAATTTCTTCAACTCTGCCACACTCACTCTATGGAATTCAAAATGACAACGCTTGTCTTTCATAATTTGGTCAGTTATACTTGGATGTGTAGGTTCTGCGTTTGTTGCTGGCATGTCATATCTAACCATACCTTGTTAATCTTGCCAATATATATTTTTTTCTAAGTAGTTGGCAATTTCAGTGATGAATGAGCCATCTGATTCAATGAATGATGGTGTTGAGTTTGCCTTTTTGCCTGAAATTACATTTAAGGTGCTCCAAAGCTTTTTACTATAATTATTTTATATAATGTATCTTCGTTTCATAGTATAGTTTCTTTTTGTTCTGTTTAGTCACATGATTTCTCAGTTTGCAGTAGGCTTGCGAATCGGTTATGCAGCCAGACTTATTTGCCATTCCTTTAGCCTCATCCCTCTCAACCATACCATTTTTTAAATTCCTCATCAATCCACAGGGTTTTAACAGTTTTTACAGTCATTTTCTTAATGGGTGCATGCTTATTAGTAACTGGAGTAAGCAATTTCATAAATGTGTGAAGTGCAGCGTCTGGTTGCTCCTCAATACACACTACAGACCAGCAAATATTATTTACATCATCAACATAGGAATCACTACAAAACCTCTTGTATGACCTCTTATACACAATATTAGGCCCATCATTTGGAACTTTGGTTTTCCTAGACATGGCTACCATGCTGTGATCATACATCTGATGGATCTGAATATTGCTTTAAAGCAGACTTCTGCAGCATTAGTAAAGATGTGATCAATACATGTGGATGATTTAATTTCTGTGCTGTTTGTAAATACCCTGGTAAATTAACGATAACCTGAACCAGGTTGTAGGCACCAAAGTACGTTCATCTCTAGGAGACAGAACGCGTCTCCTTCCTGAGCGGTATGACGGCTGCGTGGTCCCATGGTGTTTATACTTGCGTATTGTTTGTACAGATGAACGTGGTACCTTCAGGCGTTTGGAAATTGCACCCAATGATGAACCAGACTTGTGGAGGTCTACAATTTTCTTTCTGAGGTCTTGGCTGATTTATTTAGATTTTCCCATGATGTCAAGCAAAGAGGCACTGAGTTTGAAGGTTGGCCTTGAAATACATCCACAGGTACACCTACAATTGACTCAAATGATGTCAATTAGCCTATCAGAAGCTTCCAACACCATGACATCATTTTCTGGAATTTTCCAAGCTGTTTAAAGGCACAGTCAACTTAGTGTATGTAAACTTCTGACCCACTGGAATTGTGTTTACAGCAGTAGTTACAGCTTTTGCTCCTCAATGGTGTCCTAAATATAATAATAATAATAATAATATTATTATTATTATTATTAATATTATTATTATTATTATAATAATATTATAATAATACATCCTTAATTTCCACTTGATCCCATTGATTCCTGGAAGCACCAGTCCGCACCATACCCCCCCCCACCCCCACACACACACACAAACATGCACGCATGCACACACGCACACGGATGCACACACACACACACACACACACACACACACACACACACACACAAACACACACACACACACACCATTGAGAAATAGCATGAGGTCAGTCTCATTGTAGGCTAATGGGAATCACCATACTGCCCCAATGGCCAAGAGTTATGAGCTGCCACTATAGCATATGCAATTAGTATTTGACTAATTGTTGCACAATTGGTTATTGATCCATGAAAGCATCGTTAAATAACATCCTGAAAACCTCCCCCGTGTGTGTGTGGTCGAGCTAGCCAGGTACATTTCTATGCTACGTTACATTTTGGAAGAACATTGGCATTCTTGGTTCTAATGCCTGCTGCCATTTATTTCTAGAAACATTGTTGGTGTCCAAGGCCTGTTTATCTCCCAAGCTTTCAAAATTTGAATAAAAAGGTGTCGTGGAATGATGACCCCTGTCAAAACGGATCTGATTCACATCAGGATAAATGGAATGTGGCGGTTGAGGTGACAGAACACACGGCTTTAGCCTATCAGAGGGGTGCGTGGTGTGGCATCAGGGTCTTATTCATTAGGCCCCCAACAGAAGAAAACGGGGAGGGAAAAGATTAAGCTTTCCGTTTCGTTTTTCCATCGCTCTGTCGGTGCTGTCCTTCGCTCTGTCGGTGCTGTCCTTCGCTCTGTCGGTGCTGTCCTTCGCTCTGTCGGTGCTGTCCTTCGCTCTGTCGGTGCTGTCCTTCGCTCTGTCGGTGCTGTCCTTCGCTCTGTCGGTGCTGTCCTTCGCTCTGTCGGTGCTGTCCTTCGCTCTGTCGGTGCTGTCCTTCGCTCTGTCGGTGCTGTCCATCGCTCTGTCGGTGCTGTCCTTCGCTCTGTCGGTGCTGTCCTTCGCTCTGTCGGTGCTGTCCTTCGCTCTGTCTCCTTTCCTCTCCTTTTGTCTTTGCATCCAGTCTACATACACAACCAGTTGAGCTGATTGGCTTTTCACCACCAAGGCCATATTCTATAAAGGATTTATTTATATTCAGACTCGAATCAACAAGAGGAATTACGGGATAAGGCATGACGGCTTTAAATGATTTACCACTGCATTATCAGTAATATCCTAGTCGTCTTTAATGTTAGCTTAACTTCATGACTATTAATGTTAACTGTTCAGTCAAATGAAAAGGAAGGAGCCTTCTGGAGCCTACACTCTAAAAATGCTGGGTTGAAATCAATTTGGTCCCAAGGCTCTGAAAGCGCATCACACAGAAAAACAGTGATAGTCCTTCTCGTGACAACAGGTCGTTATCGTCCTGATGACGCAGCAGACAGATGGCGGTTGGGTGAGTATAAACACCATGGACAGCAGTAGGCGCTCAGAGCCCCCTCCATCCCGTTGTCGATTTGAGATTAGAGTGCTCTGTTTTATCGCACAATGTCATCAAGAGGTATGCCACACTGAACAAACAAAAGAAAAAACAACTTCACAGGCAGGCTTTACCGTATAGCATATAACAGGTTGAAAGAATCAAATCAAATCAAATCAAATCAAATTTTATTGGTCACATGCGCCGAATACAACAGGTGCAGACATTACAGTGAAATGCTTACTTACAGCCCTTAACCAACAGTGCATTTATTTTAAACAAAAAAAGTAAGAATAAAACAACAACAAAAAAAAGTGTTGAGAAAAAAAGAGCAGAAGTAAAATAAAGTGACAGTAGGGAGGCTATATATACAGGGGGGTACCGTTGCAGAGTCAATGTGCGGGGGCACCGGCTAGTTGAGGTAGTTGAGGTAGAAGAGTAGCAGCTTAAAGTAGTCTGAAATGTACAGAGAGTGTCTGCTCTGCAACCCACTTTATTTAACCCCCTAAGGTCGATGTCCGCTCCCCCCCTGAAATCGGCAGGTAGCTTAGTGGTTAAGAGCGTTGTGCCAATAACCGAAAGGTCGCTGGTTCTAATCCCTGAGCCGACTAGGTGGAAAATCTGTCGATGTGCCCTTGAGCAAGGCACTTAACCCTAATTGCTCCTGTAAGTCGCTCTGGATAAGAGCGTCTGCTAAATGACTAAAATGTAAATTGAATTAGCATAATACAAAAATCCCCATAAAAATCTGTCTGTTTTGTTGCTTTGGATGCGTCTCAATCCATTTACATTTTTTACATTTTAGTCATTTAGCAGACGCTCTTATCCAGAGCGACTTACAGGAGCAATTAGGGTTAAGTGCCTTGCTCAAGGGCACATTTACGTCATTTAGCAGACGCTCTTATCCAGAGCGACTCACAAATTGGTGTATTCACCCTATAGCCAGTGGGATAACCACTTTACAATTGTTTTTTTTTTGGGGGGGGGGGGGGGGGGGGGGGGGGGGGGGGGGGGGGGTAGAAGGATTACTTTATCCTATCCCAGGTATTCCTTAAAGAGGTGGGGTTTCAAATGTCTCCGGAAGGTGGTGAGTGACTACGCTGTCCTGGCGTCGTGAGGGAGTTTGTTCCACCATTGGGGTGCCAGAGCAGCGAACAGTTTTGACTGGGCTGAGCGGGAACTATGCTTCCGCAGAGGAAGGGGAGCCAGCAGGCCAGAGGTGGATGAACGCAATGCCCTCGTTTGGGTGTAGGGACTGATCAGAGCCCGAAGGTACAGAGGTGCCGTTCCCCTCACTGCTCCATAGGCAAGCACCATGGTCTTGTAACGGATGCGAGCTTCAACTGAAAGCCAGTGGAGTGTGCGGAGGAGGGGGGTGACGTGAGAGAACTTGGGAAGGTTGAACACCAGACGGGCTGCGGCATTCTGGATGAGTTGTAGGGGTTTAATGGCACAGGCAGGGAGGCCAGCCAACAGCGAGTTGCAGTAATCCAGACGGGAGATGACAAGTGCCTGGATTAGGACCTGTGCCGCGTCCTGTGTAAGGCAGGGTCGTACTCTCCGAATGTTGTAGAGCATGAACCTGCAGGAGCGGGTCACCGCCTTGATGTTAGCGGAGAACGACAGGGTGTTGTCCAGGGTCACGCCAAGGCTCTTCGCACTCTGGGAGGAGGACACAACGGAGTTGTCAACCGTGATGGCGAGATCATGGAACGGGCAGTCCTTCCCCGGGAGGAAGAGCAGCTCCGTCTTGCCAGGGTTCAGCTTGAGGTGGTGATCCGTCATCCATACTGATATGTCTGCCAGACATGCAGAGATGCGATTCGCCACCTGGTTATCAGAAGGGGGAAAGGAGAAGATTAGTTGTGTATCGTCAGCGTAGCAATGATAGGAGAGGCCATGTGAGGATATGACAGAGCCAAGTGACTTGGTGTATAGGGAGAAAAGGAGAGGGCCTAGAACTGAGCCCTGGGGGACACCAGTGGTGAGAGCACGTGGTGCGGAGACAGCTTCTCGCCACGCCACTTGGTAGGAGCGACCGGTCAGGTAGGACGCAATCCAGGAGTGAGCCGCGCCGGAGATGCCCAGCTCGGAGAGGGTGGAGAGGAGGATCTGATGGTTCACAGTATCAAAAGCAGCAGACATGTCTAGAAGGACAAGAGCAGAGGAGAGAGAGTTAGCTTTAGCAGTGCGGAGAGCCTCCGTGACACAGAGAAGAGCAGTCTCAGTTGAATGACCAGTCCTGAAACCTGACTGGTTTGGATCAAGAAGGTCATTCTGAGAGAGATAGCAAGAGAGTTGGCTAAAGACGGCACGCTCAATAGTTTTGGAAAGAAAAGAAAGAAGGGATACTGGTCTGTAGTTGTTGACATCAGTGGGATCGAGTGTTGGTTTTTTGAGAAGGGGTGCAACTCTCGCTCTCTTGAAGACGGAAGGGACATGGCCAGCGGTCAAGGATGAGTTGATCAGCGAGGTGAGGTAGGGGAGAAGGTCACCGGAGATGGTCTGGAGAAGAGAGGAGGGGATGGGGTCAAGCGGGCAGGTTGTTGGGCGGCCTGCAGTCACTAGTCGCAAGATTTTATCTGGACAGAGAGGGGAGAAAGAAGTCAAAGCATAGGGTAGGGCAGTGTGAGCAGGACCAGCAGTGTCATTAGACTTAACAAACGAGGATCGGATGTCGTCAACCTTCTTTTCAAAATGGTTGACTAAGTCATCCACAGAGAGGGAGGAGGGGGTGGGGTGGGGGGGGGGGGGGGGGTTCAGCAGTGAGGAGAATGTGGCAAAGAGCTTCCTAGGGTTAGAGGCAGATGCTTGGAATTTAGAGTGGTAGAAAGTGGCCTTAGCAGCAGAAACAGATGAAGAAAATGTAGAGAGGAGGGAGTGAAAAGATGCCAGGTCGGCAGGGAGTTTAGTTTTCTTCCATTTCCGCTCAGCTGCCCGGAGCTCTGTTCTGTGAGCTCGCAATGAGTCATCAAGCCACAGAGCTGGAGGGGAGGACCGAGCCGGCCGGGAGGATAGGGGACACAGGGAGTCAAAGGATGCAGAAAGGGAGGAGAGGAGGGTTGAGGAGGCAGAATCAGGAGATTGGAGGGAGAAGGATTGAGCAGAGGGAAGAGATGATAGGATGGAAGAGGAGAGAGTAGTGGGAGAGAGAGAGCGAAGGTTGCGGCGGCACGTTACCATCTGTGTAGGGGCAGAGTGAGTAGTGTTGGAGGAGAGCGAGAGAGAAAAGGATACAAAGTAGTGGTCGGAGACATGGAGGGGAGTTGCAGTGAGATTAGTAGAAGAGCAACATCTAGTAAAGATGAAGTCAAGCGTATTGCCTGCCTTGTGAGTGGGGGGGGATGGTGAGAGGGTGAGGTCAAAAGAGGAGAGGAGTGGAAAGAAGGAGGCAGAGAGAAATGAGTCAAATGTAGACGTGGGGAGGTTGAAATCCCCCAAAACTGTGAAGGGTGAGCCATCCTCAGGAAAGGAACTTATCAAGGCGTCAAGCTCATTGATGAACTCTCCAAGGGAACCTGGAGGGCGATAGATGACAAGGATATTAAGCTTAAATGGGCTAGTGACTGTGACAGCGTGGAATTCAAATGAGGAGATAGACAGATGGGTTAGGGGAAAAATTGAGAATGACCACTTGGGAGAGATGAGGATTCCTGTGCCACCACCCCTCTGACCAGATGCTCTCGGGGTATGCGAGAACACATGGTCAGACGAGGAGAGAGCAGTAGGAGTAGCAGTGTTTTCAGTGGTAATCCATGTTTCCGTCAGTGCCAGGAAGTCGAGGGACTGGAGGGTAGCACAGGCTGGGATGAAGTCAGCCTTGTTGGCGGCAGAACGGCAGTTCCAGAGGCTGCCTGAGACCTGGAACTCCAGGTGTGTGGTGCGTGCAGGGACCACCAGGTTAGAGAGGCAGCAGCCATGCGGTGTGAGGCGTTTGTGTAGCCTGTGCGGAGAGGAGAGAACAGGGATAGGCAGAGGCATAGTTGACAGGCTGCAGCAGATGGCTACAATAATGCAGAGGAGATCGGGATGAAATGAACTAAACATCAGGGAAAGGAGAGAGCAGGCCTCCCTCACCAAAAGAAAATATATATATATAACTCTCCCAACTTCCACCTCAGAAACTATAATTGTTTCACTGAACCACCCGAGTAAAACTCTCCCAACTTCCACTTTAGAAATTAGAATTGTTGTAAACTACAGCAGACTGTTATCAGTAGCTGTAATTAAGTACAGCAGCTACCAACCACCTAACGTTAATGCCTCGGATGAGGTTAGAAAAACAGCTGAATGGTAGCAGCTAGCTGGCTCACTCACAGGTACTCTTAAGCATGAAGTAACATTGGAAACAATTAACCACAGTTGCAAAAAGTTACCAGTAGCTACCCGCTAGCTAGCTAGCTAGCTTTGTTGGTCCAAGTAGTGGGTAGGCTAGCCTCGTGCTTCGCCGGAGTCTGCCGAATACAGTCCTTACCTACAATAATTACCTACAATAACCTTCAATAACTACCTGAGTAAGCTAACCTATAATACCAAACTACAATACCTACCTACAATCTAAATACATGGTTTAAGCTTAACTCAACACCATATAAGAAGCCAAGCTTACCTTTCATAACGCAGCAATGATTAAACGTTGGGTAGCTAGCACAAAGATATTGTATTTAGCTACCACAGTACAGCCACATCCACCGACGTTGCACTTCCCCATCTGTGGTGAAAGGTGAGCTAGAATGGTGTTTGTCAGACTTCTCACAAAATCGTCTGTAGCGTCTCGAACGGTTTGGCCTACAAACTATTATGGAAAGATGAGACTTTCACGAACACGATGGTGTTCTCCATTTTACACTTGTGTCAGGAGACTCGTCTGAAGTTGTACAGCCGATCTGCCAACTTCTGTCTGTAGCGTCATAACCGTTTGGGCTAAACACTAATATGACCCCTCTGTGCAAAGGTGAGACTCTCACGAACATGTACATGTAGTTTTGCTCTAGGATGCCCACAGGACTCACAAGACTTGTCTGAAGGTCCCCGGTACCAGTTACAAAGAATTAATGGAAATATATAGTCCCGTGTAGCTCAGTTGGTAGAGCATGTTGTTTGCAACGCCAGGGTTGTGGGTTCGATTCCCACTGGGGGCCAGTATGAAAATGTATGCACTCACTAACTGTAAGTCGCTCTGGATAAGAGCGTCTGCTAAATAACTAAAATGTAAATATATGTTTAATGCAAAAATATGGGGTTAAAAACATGTCAAAAACACTAACAAATGTTTCCTGATCTTTCTTATAGCTCTCAGATATAGGAGAGACACTTCCGAACAAACTACCTTTTGATATTTTTTGGGACTATCTGTTGTTCCATGTAGGGAATCTGTTATTCAATGCGTTTGTATGGGCAAATAGCAGTAAGGCCCAAAACATGTTGTTTCTCTTCAAGTGCTCTTAAACTTCTAAATCAAATAGCTAAATGATCCTTGGTATGACATTCTTAAAACAATTCCATATAGCTTAGTAGAACCCCTCCCCCGGCTTAGACAGAGCTCAGACTCTGATGGGATAAGTGATACAAACACGAGAACAGGTGATATAAACGATACATTAATAAAACATACAACAATAAGAACATAAACAACAACAACACCTGTAAACATTCCTTAACCCCCTCATCAACACCTTCTAATGTCAAAGCACAATTACCCCCTGTAGGCCCCTTGGAGTGCTGAAAATAAAGGGAGAGAACTGAGAAGGAAACATCATAGAATAAGATAGGATAGGATAGGATAGGATAGGATAGAATAGGATAGGATAGGATAGGATAGAATAGAATAGGATAGAATAGGATAAGATAGGATAGGATAGGATAGAATAGGATAGAATAGGATAGGATAGGATAGGATAGGATAGGATAGGATAGGATAGGATAGGATAGGATAGGATAGGATAGGATAGGATAGGATAGGATAGGATAGGATCGAATATGATAGGATAGAATAGGATAGGATAGGATAGGATAGGATAGGATAGGATAGGATAGGATAGGATAGGATAGAATAGAATAGGATAGGATAGAATAGGATAGGATAGGATAGGATAGGATAGGATAGGATAGGATAGGATAGGATAGGATAGGATAGGATAGGATAGGATATAATAGGATAGGATAGGATATAATAGGAAAGAATAGAATAGGATAGGATAGGATAGAATAGGATAGGATAGGATAGGATAGGATAGGATAGGATAGGATAGGATAGGATAGGACATAATAAAATAGGATAGGATAGGATAGGATAGGATAGGATATGATATGATAGGATAGGATAGGATAGGATAGGATAGGATAGGATAGGATAGGATAGGATAGGATAGGATAGGATAGGATAGGACATAATAAAATAGAATAGGATAGGATAGGATAGGATAGGATAGGATAGGATAGGATAGGATAGGATAGGATAGGATAGGATAGGATAGGATAGCATGTAATAAAATAGGATAGGATAGGATAGGATAGGATAGGATAGGATAGGATAAGATAGGATAGGATAGGATAGAATAGGATAGGACATAATAAAATAGGATAGGATAGGATAAAATAGAATAGGATAGGATAGGATAGGATAGGATAGGATAGGATAAAATAGAATAGGATAGGATAGGATAGGATAGGATAGGATAGGATAGGATAGGATAGGATAGGATAGGACATAATAAAATAGGATAGGATAAAATAGGATAGGATAGGATAGGATAGGATAGGATAGGATAGGATAGGATAGGATAGGATAGGATAGGATAGGATAGGATAGGATAGGATAGGATATAATAAAATAGGATAGGATAGGATAGAATAGGATAGGATAGGATAGGATGGGATATAATAAAATAGGAAAGGATAGGATAGAATAGGATAGGATAGAATAGGATAGGATAGGATAGGATAGAATAGGATAGGATAGGATAGTATAGGATAGGATAGGATAGGATAGGATAGGATAGGATAGGATAGGATAAGATAGGATAGGATAGGATAGGATAGGACATAATAAAATAGGATAGGATAGGATAGGATAGGATAGGATAGGATAGGATAGGATAGGATAGGATAGGATAGGATAGGATAGGATAGGATAGGATAGGATAGGATAGGATAGGATAGGATAGGATAGGATAGGATAGGATAGGATAGGATAGGATAGGATAGGATAGGATAGGATAGGATAGGATAGGATAGGATAGGATAGGATAGGATAGGATAGAATAGGATAGGACATAATAAAATAGGATAGGATAAAATAGGATAGGATAGGATAGGATAGGATAGGATAGGATAGGATAGGATAGGATAGGATAGGATAGGATAGGATAGGATAGGATAGGATAGGATATAATAAAATAGGATAGGATAGGATAGGATAGAATAGGATAGGATAGGATAGGATAGGATAGGATAGGATAGGATAGGATAGGGTAGGATAGGATAGGATAGGATAGGATAGGATAGGATAGGATAGGATAGGATATAATAAAATAGGATAGGATAGAATAGGATAGGATAGGATAGGATAGGATAGGATAGGATAGGATAGGATAGGATAGGATAGGATAGGATAGGATAGGATAGGATAGGATAGGATAGGATAGGATAGGATATAATAAAATAGAATAGAATAGAATAGGATAGGATAGGATAGGATAGGATAGGATAGTAAGTGCAATTTATTCAGTGGGGGCTACACACAGCCTAATAGGGTAAAGCTGTAGTAGTAGACTACTGTAGTAAGAATGTATAGATCAATCCATTTTGGAGTCTTGCTAATAGAGACATTCAAAAGTTTCCCGTTAGAGACATAGTAGACACATAATTTCGCTACATCAATACAAAGAGCCGCATATCTCCAGACACGCAGGTCTCGCATACCGTGCGTGATCTGATAGAGAGAGGACGCGCGTAGAGGGATCGAGGGAAGAAGGAGAGGAGAGAGCGAGAGAAAGAGAGGGTGAGGACACCGAGATCTGCCTCCTTGCCTGATGAACGAACCTCTACGAAAGAATTTAAGGAAGCGGCTAGATTTAGACCGCTCGTCACTCTACAGTTTGTCTGTTGTTGAGGGAGAAAATGTAATTATCCCGTCCTAGACCTACACCAACGGAAATCTGTATTGCTGCGCTGGCAACTGTGAAAAACAGGACAACGAGCAGAGACTGAGAGAAACAACATACAACATAGGAAAGCAGCCAACTACCTAAAACCAAATAAACAACTTCTGGGAAGGCGCGAGAAGGACTCATAACAGACTGTTGGAATAGCATCGAGAATAAACGGTATGGTGCTGCCGCTGCTGCTGTTCGATACCGTCCGTGTGTGAGAATGCTGCTTTCTGCCTGTAAATGTAGCCTGTATTTGGGCTCCTTAACATTCCCCAGTTCGGCCGGTGTGAACGTGTATGTTGATGTTAAAAGTAACTGTGTGTATCCTCTCCTATGATCACACACATACATACATTGGATATTGGAACTGTTGCGGGTAAACCTCATTGATTTATTATTGGCACTAGGCAGCCCACGTTTGCGCAGCGCCTCCATACGATGGCACAAATATTTAGTAGGAGTGTTGGCTTGCAAACCGCGGTCTGTGTCCCCTGCCCTGTATGCTGTGTTGTCTCTATCCACAGACATACAGACCAGACCTGTCTGTACTGAATAGAATAAATTAAAGTGCACACTTCTGTCTGTGATGTCTCCCCACCTGCTGAAGACGTCGGTAGAGTCTAAACGTTGTTGATTTGGGTGCAGGGAAATAGCACTGGCGAGCAGCAATATTCCTTGTGCGGGCCTCTCCATTATTTTGACACGTCACACACCAGTCTTATTTCTCATCTCATGTCTGTCTGTTATTATGCTGTCTCTATCGTCAGGTGTGACATCACGTCAAGGCAGGAAGCACATTGTCATGGAGTTCCTAAACGACTCCTTGGTCGGTGGATCAGACCTGGACTTGACAGCCTTCCACTTCTACAACGACTCTACGCTTTTCCAGAACAACTTCAGCGGTGGGTACAAGGAGAACGACACCTTCCTCCCCACCAGTATCAAGATCACCATCGTTGTAGTCTACATGATGGTCTGCGTGGTGGGGCTGGTGGGCAACTGTCTGGTCATGTACGTCATCATCAGGTAAGGGCTCGCGGCGGCATCCTCTCTCTACCTGGTCGGATTGCACAGACCTGCACCATAAGAACCTATTTCACCAGAGATACTATATGCACCTTAAGAAATTATTTGCACAAACTAACCCATTTCACATTTCAGTCATCTAGCAGCCCCTCTTATTGAGAGCAACTTAAGCATAGTTATATAAATTATAGCTAGCACGTCAGCATTTCACTGCACCTTGTATACCCGCTGAAAACTGTTGTATGTGACAAATACATTTGATTTGAATTTGATTGGAGACCTCACTTGTGTTGACTGGTGACACTAATAATGCAACAGAATGTCTATATTGACGAAATGAGGGTGTGTGTGTGTGTGTGTGTGTGTGTGTGTGTGTGTGTGTGTGTGTGTGTGTGTGTGTGTGTGTGTGTGTGTGTGTGTGTGTGTGTGTGTGTGTGTGTGTCTGTCTTCCTGTCTACATTGAGTAGTGGATAATGGTTGTCTTTTCTGATACTGCTTCAGAGTGGCTACTCTCTGGTGATGCTTTCAAACCAACACAAGCTGTTGCCTCTATCTAGACAAATGCCTTCACTCAACATCTATTGTTAGGGTAACAGTTGGGTCTCACGCAGACAAACCTAATCATTAAATAAAAGAAAGACAAGGGTAAGATGCAACGCTGCTTGCTTGATGTAGGGCTGTAAGCTAGAAGCTACGTGTGTGTGTGTGTGTGCGTGTGTGTGTGTGTGTGTGTGTGTGTGTGTGTGTGTGGCAATATGTGGGCCAAGACAATACACTTTAGTGGATCTTTTTTTTCTAAGATGAAAACAAAAATACAATGAAAACCTGTTGCTATTATGTAAAAGTTCCTTGAATCCCTTTTCGTCTGTGGTTACCTCCCGCTTCACCTTACAATTTTTCAAACCTTATTTTCCACAAAAGCACCTTTTTATTAATGTCTTCTTTAGGTTGGAGTAAGGCTCCAATTTCAGACAGACACAATCATCCAAACCGGGAAAATGTAGGCTACATTAATCCTAGCGCTAACTGAGGAAAGATTGACGTAACACAAGGGGGTCATATTTAGATAACTCTTGGCTGTCAGAAACCACAATATGAATTAGCTAAAAGCAATTACTATTTATATTTCATCACATCACGGGTGAGCTCAACATTGATCTAAATAATTATAGAAATCGAAAGTAATCCGACGATGGGTAGTTTGTGCCCGCTTCCATGTTTTTTTTCTTTTCCTGTCAACCAAAGATAATAAGAGGAGACAAGATTAGTTTCTTCTACGATCATTCTTGTCCAGCTTTTGTGAAAAGTTTGGACTCATAATGTGCGATGCCCTTTGCATGAAAGGTGTCAGTGACTGTAGGAAGCCTGTTTAGGAACATCAAGTTACTTTAAAAGACTGATTATTGTATTTCGTTTATAATATTGTAAAAAAATGCAATTTCCACTTTCCTCTGTTGGACGGTCAAATCGCGAGAAAATCCGATCGCTGTCCGTGGTGGTGAATCCGCTTGTGGGCTATTAGCCTGTTTGTTAGTTTAGCTTTCACAGTGGCAAAGTCACTACTGGCCATATCAACGGTGATGGTAGGGCTATAGCTGTGTATATTTGGGAGCAGTATAACGGTGAGTTATATTGGATATTTTTCCAGTGCCTGTTAAAAATGTGGATGTGCATAAAACCTTCCATGGTCTACGTTGTCTTAGGCCTAATATTATGTGGTCACAGCAAGCAATGATGGTGCCTGTGACTATATGTAGACATAGCCTATTTAAAACAACTTTCGTGTTTCGTTTTATTCGAATTTGATTAGAATTGTTCACTGTCTTTTTAGGTCTTATCAATATGAATTTAATCTTGTTTATTGACAACGTTAGGCATGTCCATGGCTCAGACATAATGTGTTTTACAGTAGGCCTAGCCCCTATATCAGTGTGAATGCTATGTTAAACAATACATTTCCATATTAGGCTTCTTACAATGTGGACTGGAGCCATTTCTGCATAGTGCATCTTTCAAACAAGTTATTTCGTTTTTTATTAGAATTTCATTCAAATTATTCACTCTTTGTAGCCCTTTTCTGCAGTCAAATGACCAAATCTCCCTCTAGTGGCCTCATGGGTGGAACGTTATTAATATATTTTAATAATTTCATAATTAATAAACATAAAATAATAATTAATAAATAAACACCTGGTGTTTCCATGTCAAACGGTTTTGTTATATTTCATTCTTCTTTGATGTATATAAAGTATAATATTGGGATGCAAACTCAAAATGGAATACATTTCAACTCTGTACCTGACATGGGACAGGTATCTTCTTTTTTTTAAAGCCCATAGCCATGTGTGTGAGGTGTATACTTTCGTTTCAAAGTAGAGTTGTTAATCTTGCTTATTGACAACGTTAGGCATGTCTATGGCTCAGACATAATGTATTTTACAGTAGGCCTAGCCCCGATGTCAGCGTGAATGCTATGTTAAACATAAATTTCCATATTGAAGCCATGCAATTAATGTTCAAAACAAAGTTACACATGTTTAGCAAATATGAGATAGGCCTGCATTTTGTTATTTTGTTTCTGTAGGCTATTTAACAAACTAGGCTATACCAGATTAACATTCAAATTGGAGTTGATGACAATGCAATACATAAATGACTGTGAATACACAACTCGAACAATCACATATTTAGCCCTGGAGCACATTCTGATTGGCCAGTGAGGTGTCAAGCCTCGACACACCTTCAACCTGTTTATTCATCCAAACCCTTTTGCGCCACCGCGTAGCTACTGCGCCCATAATTCCGGTTGTGAAAATAGCAACAATATTTCTGACACACACCCGAATCTATAGCGCTACCACCCAGTGCTTAGATTTACCATTCCCGTTAGGTTTGTTCAAAATAGAGCACTGTGTGTTAATTTAACTCTTGAATCAATGCTAGAAAATGTTACACTGACAAAATCAACACTCGTTAACACTGGCCAATTTGCCGTGTGCTATGAAAGGGAACCATCTGCAGGCTTTCAGACATTTCAATAACCTTTTAGAATTCTGAAGAACCATAGATGCCATGTCAAGAACCCCACATTTACTCAAAAGGTAATTTTTTTTTTTAGCAAGAGTTCTCCAAGACCTGTGGAAGAACCATTTAAGAACCTTTATTATTTTTTTTCAGTGTACTGTAAACCTCTTACTGCAGACTAAGAGTAAACTCTTTTCAATATTGTAAACCTGTCTTACTGCAGTAAGCTCATGCTTTGCTCTTTGTTTATGTATACAGTGACTGTACTGTCGTTTTGGGTTACACAATCTGCATAGTCGTCTGGTGTCACCAACTGAAAAAAATGTAGTGGCACCAGGGGGGGACAATGTTAGTCAGGATCCCTGGTGTTCTATGGTTGTGTAGCTGTGTTTGTGTGGTGTGTGTATAGTGTAGTAGTGTTTGTGTGATGTGTGTATAGTGTAGCTGTGTTTGTGTGGTGTGTGTATAGTGTAGCTGTGTTTGTGTGGTGTGTGTATAGTGTAGCTGTGTTTGTGTGGTGTGTGTATAGTGTAGTAGTGTTTGTGTGGTGTGTGTATAGTGTAGTAGTGTTTGTGTGGTGTGTGTATAGTGTAGTAGTGTTTTTGTGGTGTGTATGCTGTTGTAGTGTGTGCTATTGTCACGCCCTGACTCAGGGGACTCTTATATGTTGAGTCAGGGAGTGAATATTCTATGTTGTGTATATCTACGTGAATGATCTAGTATGTGTAGATCTATGTTGGCCGGTGTGGTTCCCAATCAGAGACAGCTGTCGCTCGTTGTCTCTGATTGGGGACCATACTTAGGCAGCCTGTTGGCACTCGTTAGTTGTGGGATCTTGTTCCGTGAGTAGGCTTGTTTTTTTGTTTAGCCTTAGGACTTCACGTTTCGTTGGTTTGTTGTTTTGTCGTGTGTTTATCATTTTAATAAACATGTACGCATTTCACGCTGCGCCTTGGTCTGACCCGTCCTTAAACGAACGTGACAGAAGATCCCACCAAACACGGACCAAGCAGCGTGCCCAGGAGGACCGAACACCCTGGACACAGGTGGGGAAGATGTGGTCGTGGGAGGAGATATTTGCGGGAAAAGGACCCTGGGCGAAGAAGGAAGCCCAGGCAGGAGAGGAGCAACACAGAAGCCGGCCGAGGAGGAAGCCCGAGAAGCAGCCCCAAGAACATTTCTGGGTGGGGCTAAAGGGGTGGTCGGGGAGCGAAAGAGAGGAGCCCCAACCACTGCACCCAGTGGGTTTCCAGATTGATTCCCTACGACCATGGGAAGAAGAGTGGGAACAGTATTATACTGAGTCGGAGGAGGACGACGACAATTAGTTTCTGTTCCCTAACTCGTGGGGGCTCCCGGAGGAGTCCTCACTGGAGGAGGAGTGCCGAGAGAGAGAGAAGGATCGGATCTGCAGGGTAAGAGAGGAGGCCACCATATTACGGGGGCTGATAGATAGAATAGAGCGGGAGAGATCTATTCAAGAGGAGGCACTGCAGGAGGCTCGTAGGGAGAAGGAGGAAGTAGATGCACGGAGAGAGGAGCTGGTTAGGCAACATAAGGAGCGTGGGTTAATAGAGGAACCCATGTATGCGGAGATACGCACTGTATCGCCAGTACGCATGCACAGCCCAGTGCGTTCTGTGCCAGCGTCCAGCACGTGTCGTGCGAAAGTGGACAGCCAGCCAGGACGGGTTGTGCCAGCTCTCCGCTCCAGACCTCCAGTCCGCCTCCACAGTCCGGTCCGGCCCGTTCCTGCTCCTCGCACCAAGCCAGTGGTGCGTGTTCCCAGTCAGGCCTGTTCCTGCTCCTCGCACCAAGCCAGTGGTGCGTGTCGCCAGTCCGGCCCGGCCTGTTCCTGCTCCTCGCACCAGACCAGTGGTGCGTGTGTCCAGTCCGGCACGGCCCGTGCCCGCTCCACCGGTGCCTGGGAATGCCAAGAGTGTGCAAAGCTGTCATCAAGGCAAAGTGTGGCTACTTGAAAATTGGTTTCTACATGATTCCATATGTGTCATTTCATAGTTTTGATGTCTTCACTATTATTCTACAATGTAGAAAATAGTACCAATAAAGAAAAACCCTTGAATGAGTAGGTGTTCTAAAACATTTGACCGGTAGTGTATATTGTTGTAGTGTGTGCTATGGTGTGTAATAGTGTTTGTGTGGTGTGTATGCTGTTGCAATGTGTGCTATGGTGTGTAAATATCAGGGAACTTTAGGCGTTAGTACTAAAGCTATGTTTGTGTGTGCTCTGGTGTGAAAAATATGTCAGATTTTTAAATGAGGTCAGACAATTAACCAAGATTCTGAGAGCTCTGCTGTCAAAGAATTGTCCAGGATGGGGGGGGGGGGGGGGGGGGGGGGGGGGGGTCGGTAGGGATGTCAGAGGAGGGGGGAGGAGGGGGGAGCCAATTAACCAAGATTCTGAGAGCTCTGCTGTGGATGAATGGTTCAGGAGGGGTGGGGTGTTGGGAGGGAGGTCAGGGGACGAGGGAGGGGGGAGGAGGGGGGAGCCAATTAACCAAGATGCTGAGAGCTCTGCTGTGGATGAATGGTTCAGGAGGGGTGGGGTGTTGGGAGGGCGTGGGGAGGGAAGGAAGGCGGCAGCTCTGATGGGAAAGAGAGAGGGAAGGAGTGAAGTGAAGGGAGGAAGTCCTTGGAAAACGTTATTGATTTCTGCTGATAGACACAATGGGCTCTATTTGCGGTTGGCATTAATAAACCAGCAGAATTGTCAAGCTTGTTTGCAATTTCGACCTATTAAAGCTGGTGCTCTTCTATTTTCAAACCCTAGTGCCAGGATTGGTAATTTACCTGTTTTATCAAATCAAATAATAATATGCCATTTAGCAGACGCTTTTATCCAAAGCGACTTACAGTCGTGCGTGCATACATTTTTGTGTATGGGTGGTCCCGGGGATCGAACCCACTACCTTGGCGTTACAAGCGCCGTGCTCTACCAGCTGAGCTACAGAGGACCACAAATCAAATCAAATTTAATTTGACACATGCTCCGAATACAACAGGTGTAGACATTACCGTGAAATGCTTACTTACAGCCCTTAATCAACAATGCATTTAATTTTTAATAAAACAGTAAAATAAAACAACAACAACAAAAAAGTATTGAGAAAAAAAGAGCAGAAGTAAAATAAAATAACAGTAGGGAGGCTATATACAGGGGGGTACCGGTGCAGAGTGAATGTGCGGGGTCACCGGCTAGTTGAGGTAGTTGAGGTAATATGTACATGTGGGTAGAGTTAAAGTGACTATGCATAAATAATTAACAGAGTAGCAGCAGCGTAAAAAGATGGGGTGGGGGTGGGGGGGCAGTGCAAATATTCCGGGTAGCCATCATTAGCTGTTCAGGAGTCTTATAGCTTGGGGGTAGAAGCTGTTGAGAAGCCTTTTGGACCTAGACTTGGCGCTCCGGTACCGCTTGCCGTGCGGTAGCAGAGAGAACAGTCTATGACTAGGTCCTGGATGGCAGAAAGCTTGGCCCTATTGATGTACTGGGCCGTACGCACTACCCTCTGTAGTGCCTTGCGGTCGGAAGCCGAGCAGTTGCCATACCAGGCGGTGATGCAACCAGTCAGGATGCTCTCGATGGTGCAGCTGTATAACTTTTTGAGGATCTGAGGACACATGCCAAATCTTTTCAGTCTCCTGAGGGGGAATAGGCTTTATCGTGCCCTCTTCACGACTGTCTTGGTGTGTTTGGACCATGGTAGTTCGTTGGTGATGTGGACACCAAGGAACTTGAAACTCTCAACCTGTTCCACTAAAGCCCCGTCGGTGAGAATGGGGGTGTGCTCAGTCCTCTTTGTTTCCCTGTAGTCCACAATCATCTCCTTTGTCTTGGTCACTTTGAGGGAGAGGTTGTTATCCTGGCACCACACGGCCAGGTCACTGACCTCCTCCCTATAGGCTGTCTCATCGTTGTTGGTGATCAGGCCTACCACTGTTGTCGTCGGCAATCTTAATGATGGTGTTGGAGTCGTGCCTGGCCATGCAGTCATGGGTGAACAGGGAGTACAGGAGGATTAGCGTGGCAGATGTGTTGTTACCTACCCTTACCACCTGCTGGTGGCCTGTCAGGAAGTCCAGGATCCAGTTGCAGAGGGAGGTGTTTAGTCCCAGGATCCTTAGCTTAGTGATGAGCTTTGAGGGCACTATGGTGTTGAACGCTGAGCTGTAGTCAATGAATAGCATTCTCACGTAGGTGTTCCTCTTGTCCAGGTGGGAAAGGGCAGTGTGGAGTGCAATAGAGATTGCATCATCTGTGGATCTGTTGGGGCGGTATGCAAATTGGAATGGGTCTGGGGTTTCTGGGATTAATGGTGTTGATGTGAGCCATGACCAGCCTTTCAAAGCACTTGAGTATTGGGCACGGGGACTATGGTGGTCTGCTTGAAACATGTTGGTATTACAGACTCAGTCAGGGACATGTTGAAAATGTCAGTGAAGACACTTGCCAGTTGGTCAGCACATGCTCGAAGTACACGTCCTGGTAATCCGTCTGGCCCTGCGGCCTTGTGAATGTTGACCTGCTTAAAAGTCTTACTCACATTGGCTACGGAGAGCGTGGTCACATAGTCATCCGGAACAGCTGGTGCTCTAATGCATGCTTCAGTGTTGCTTGCCTCGAAGCGAGCATAGAATTGGTTTAGCTCGTCTGGTAGGCTTGTGTCACTGGGCATCTCGCGGCTGTGCTTCCCTTTGTAGTCTGTAATAGTTTTCAAGCCCTGCCACATCCGACGAGTGTCAGAGCCGGTGTAGTACGATTAAATCTTAGTCCTGTATTGACTCTTTGCCTGTTTGATGGTTTGTCGAAGGGCATAGCGGGATTTCTTAAGAGTCCCGCTCCTTGAAAGCGGCAGCTCTACCCTTTAGCTCAGTGCGGATGTTGCCTGTAATCCATGGCTTCTGGTTGGGGTATGTACGTACGGTCACTGTGGGGATGACGTCATCGATGCACTTATTGATGAAGCCAGTGACTGATGTGTTGTACTCCTCAATGCTATCTGAAGAATCCCGGAATATGTTCCAGTCTGTGCTAGCAAAACATTCCTGTAGCTTAGCATCTGCGTAATCTGACCACTTTTTTATTAACCAAGTCACTGGTGCTTCCTGCTTTAGTTTTTGCTTATAAGCAGGAATCAGAAGGATAGAGTTATGGTCAGATTTACCAAATGGAGGGCGAGGGAGAGCTTTGTATGCGTCTCTGTGTGTGGCGTAAAGGTGGTCTATAGTTTTTTTTTCCTCTGGTTGCACATTTAACATGCTGGTAGAAATTAGGTAGAGCGGATTTAAGTTTCCCTGCATTAAAGTCCCCTATCATATGAACATCCTTTTCGTGATATGTAACTTTTAGGTTGCTGGTATGTGAAACTATCTACATTGGTCAGTTCAAAATAACTTTTGAACTCTGTAATGGAAATAAATGTATGTCCTGTAGTTTTCCAATGTGAATTCTGAAAATCTATCCAAGGACTGTTCCATAATGTTGTGTTTTTAGGGAGTGATATTGGTTCTTGTAGAATATGTTTAATTTTCTTCCATATTGTTATAGTGTTCTTCACTAGGAAGTTGTTAATGTTCTTAGCTTTGTCCTTTGAATATAGACACGTACAAAGATTCTGGGGATGAGCATGCGCATCTTCAGTATGTACTCATTGTTCCTCTTTAGTGCATTTAACTATATGTCGCAAGTAAAGGCCTTGGGTAGCGAGTTGATACAATTCCAAGTCTGGAAGGTTAAAACCACCCTCTATGAATTTTATGAACTTTATTTGTCCATATGAAGTCTGTTATGACCAAGAATACTTTTTTAAACAATATCTTCGGTGGGGGTACTTGGTATTACCGAAAATAAATACAAAAACTTTGGCAGCCATTCCAAAGAGTTATGTTCTACCTGTAAGATTTATGGGAAGATTATTCAATTTAATTAGATCTGCTTTCATATTGTTGCATACTGGAATAAAGTTATATTTGTTTTTGTTGTTTTTGTCACTTATTAAGCATCCTAAGTATATAATGTGTTATGTTCAACTTAAAGGATTGCTGTAGATCGATGAGATGAGTTATTAGATATGATATATATATATGATAGATGAGTTATTATTTTTGTTTTTCCTAAAGTTTTTTCCATGTATATATCCTGAGATTTTTTAGTATTCAGATTAGTTTTTTTCTCAAAGGGACGGTTGAGCTAACGTGCGCTAATGTGATTAGCATGACTGTTGTAAGTAACAGCAAACTTTCCAGGACATAGACGTGTTTTATATGGGCAGAAAGCTTTAATTATTGTTAATCTAACTGCACTGTCCAATTTACAGTAGCTATTACAGCTAAAAAAAATACCATGCTATTGTTTGAGGAGAGTGCACAACAACAAAAAACTTATCACGGCAACTGGTTTGATACATTCACCTCTGAAGGTAAATAATGTACTTACATTCAGTAATCTTGCTCTGATTTGTCATCCTAAGGGTCCCAGAGATAAAATGTAGCATAGTTTTGTTTGATAAAATCCATTTTCATATTCAAATGTAGGAACTGGGTTCTACAGTTTGAACCCCTGCTGTCTCTGGCTCCACACCCACCCCGCACGGCCATCTAGATGTGTGAAATCTTTGTATTATTATTATTATTATTATTATTATTTTTATTTAATTTTTTAAAAAAAAAAATAAAAAAATTTTTTAAAAATATATTCCCCTTTATTACTTTCCATCCCCACCACCCTTTCCCTAATTGGAGTAAACTAGTGGAAAACAATGCTTAGGCCTCTACTTCCAGCTTATACTTACTATCTACATTGTATGGACACAGTCAATTTTACAATCATTATATTTAGTTTGTTTTTGCTCCTGAACTTCTTCTACTCTCAACCTCTCCTATCATTTTCATGATGTCCATCCGGTTTGCTTCTATATGCCATATCTTTCTAACTGTGCTCTTTCACAAAAACTCCCAACCTACAACCTATATACTTAGTATGGACACAGTATGCTTACATGATTAGTTATCTTGTTATTAGTTGTTGTTAGTTGTTATTAGTCCCATCCTTCAACTGCATTCAACACCACCCATCTATCTTTTAACACCATCCATATAGGATTTCTATTTGCCATATATTTTTCAACTGTACTGTGATGTTTTGCAAAAGTTCTGAACCTTTCTATTCTCATTGTTTCTACAGATTGTAAATTGAAAATAATTTTTTTTGCTAAAAGTATTATTATATTATTGATCGATTGACTATGACTTTTCAGATCACCCAGTAATGCAATCTGCAAGGTTAGCTCCGGGTAAATATTGCAATCCTTTAGCCATACCTGGACCTGTGTCCAAAAACAAGCTACAAATGGACAGTACCAAAACAAATGATCTAATGATTCTGTCTCTTCGCAGCCAAATCTGCAGAGCTAGGAAGATTGTATCCCCCATATAAATAACATTCTATTGGTAGCAAGAATGATGTGTGAAAGTTAGTGTATAAGCTAATGGTCCATCATTTATGACATTCCTGGGAGTGTGCAAACTTACATTTTGTATTAACATATATTTTTGGTATGTTGTCTATAGTTATGTACTTGAAATGTATCAATTGACCATTTCGGCACATTTGGGCAGACTTGATTCAAAATAGTCCAGTATTGCAATGCTTCACTGGATCAATCTAAAACTTTGCACACATACTGCTTCCATCTAGTGGCCAAAATCTAAATTGCGCCAAAACTGCAATGTTATATTGTGGCCTTTCTCTTGCATTTCAAAATGATGGAACAATAGATAACACATGTTTTTTTGTTTGTATTATCTTTTACCAGATCTAATGTGTTATATTCTCCTACATTAATTTCACATTTCCACAAACTTCAAAGTGTTTCCTTTCAAATGGTATCAAGAATATGCATCTCCTTGCTTCAGGTCCTGAGCTACAGGCAGTTAGGATTTAGTATGTCATTTTAGGAGAAAGTGGAAAAATAGGGTCCGATCCTTAAGAGGTTAATATTGGTCAGGTACAGTGTGTCTGTTTGAAGTGTATACAAATAGATTATATAAGTGGTAAGGTATTTTCAACACAAAACTGTTTCTTAAAAGGACTAGAAGAGAAGTAGTCAATTTCTCCTCAACCAGGAAAGACAATCATGCATGTTGTTGAAGTTAGTTCTGTATGTGCAGTTAAGGGCAAGGCGTGCTGCTCTGTTTTTATGCACAACTCAAGTTGACAATTAGTTCTAAGAGAATGTTTTGAACCAAATACAATCCTTTTGGTTTTAGATGTATTTAGGACCAGTTTGATGTAAATTACCCATTCTGCCACTGACTGTAATTCCTTGCTCGGAGACTCAGTGAGCTCACTGGCAGTAGGTGCTGATGTGTACAGTGTGTAATATAACATAGTCATTTTAGCTTTTTGTAAATCAGGTGGCAAATCATTTGTAAAAATAGAAAAGAGTAAAGGCCCAAAGCAACTGCCCTGAGGGACACCGCACTGTACATATCTGATGTTAGAGAAGCTTCCATTGAAGAACACTCTCTGGGTTATATTGGATAAGCAACGCTCCAACTATGTGACGGCAGGTGATGTAAAGCCATAACAAGTTAGTTTTTTTTAGTAACAAATGATGATCAATAACATTGAAGGCTGCACTGAAATCTAACAATACAGCTCCAACTATCATCTTATTATCCATTTATTTTAGCCAATCATCTAAGTCAGTGCAATACAACTTGTGTCCTTTATACAGTGCATTTGGAAAGTATTCAGGTTTTTAGAAATGTTATCACATTTATAAAAAATAAAAACGGAAATATCACATTTACATACGTATTCAGACCCTTTACTCAGTACTTTGTTGAAGCACCTTTGGCAGCGATTACAGCCTAGAGTTTTATTGGGTATGATGCTACAAGCTTGGCACACTTGTATTTGGGGAGTTTCTCCCATTCTTCTCTGCAGATCATCTGAAGCTCTGTCAGGTTGGATGGGGAGCGTTGAAGCACACCTATTTTCAGGTCTCTCCAGAGATGTTAGATCGGGTTCAAGTCCGGGCTCTGGCTGGGCCACTCAAGGACATTCAGAGACTTGTCCCGAAGCCCATCCTGCGTTGTCTTTGCTGTGTGCTTAGAGTCATTGTCCTGTTGGAAGGTGAACCTTCGCCCCAGTCTGAAGTTCTAAGCGCTCTGGAGCAGGTTTTCATCAAGGATCTCTCTGTACTTTGCTCCATTCATCTTTCCCTCGATCCTGACTAGTCTTTCAGTCCCTGCTGCTTAAAAACATCCACACAGCATGATGATGGCAACACCATGCTTCACCGTAGGGATGGTGCCAGGTTTCCTCCAGACATGGCGCTTGGCATTCAGGCCAAAGAGTTCAATCTTGGTTTCATCAGACTAGAGAATCTTGTTTCTCATGGTCTGAGAGTCCTTTAGGTGCCTTTTGGCAAACTCCAAGCGGGCTGTCATGTGCCTTTTACTGAGGAGTGGCTTCTGTCTGGCCACTCTATTATAAAGTCCTGATTTGTGGAGTGCTGCAGAGATGATTGTCCTTCTGTTTTTCAGCGGCAGGGACTGGGAGACTAGTCAGGATCGAGGGAAAGATGAACGGAGCAAAGGACAGAGAGATCCTTGATGTAAACCTGCTCCAGAGTGCTCAGGACCTCAGACTGGGGTGAAGGTTCACCTTCCAACAGGACAACGACCCTAAGCACACAGCCAATACAACGCAGAAGTGGCTTCGGGACAAGTCTCTGAATGTCCTTGAGTGGCCCAGCCAGAGCCCGGACTTGAACCCGATCGAACATCACTGGAGAGATCTGAAAATAGCAGCGACGCTCCCCATCCAATCTGACAGAGCTTGAGAGGATCTGCAGAGAAGAATGAGAGAAACTCCCCAAATACAGGTGTGCCAAGCTTGTAGCGTCATACCCAAGAAGACTCGAGGCTGTAATCACTGCCAAAGGTGCTTCAACAAAGTACTGAGTAAAAGGTCTGAATACGTATGTAAATGTTATATTTCAGTTTTTATTTTTTATAAATCTGATAACATTTCTAAAAACCTGAATACTTTCCAAATGCATCGTAAAAAGGACACAAGTTGTATTGCACTGACTTAGATGATTGGCTAAAATAAATGGATAATAAGATGATAGTTGGAGCTGTATTGTTAGATTTCAGTGCAGCCTTCAATGTTATTGATCATAATTTGTTATTTAAAAAATTCACTTGTTATGGCTTTACATCACCTGCCATCATATAGTTGGAGCGTTGCTTATGAAATAGAACCCAGAGACTGTTCTTCAATGGAAGCTTCTCTATCATCAGATATGTACAGTGCGGTATCCCTCAGGGCAGCTGCCTTGGGCCTTTACTCTTTTCTATTTTTACAAATGATTTGCCACTTGATTTACAAAAAGCTAAAATGACTATGTATATATTTTTCAGTTGTTGTTTTTGTATAAATTAGCAAACATTTCTAAGAACCTGTTTTTGCTTTATCATTATGGGGTATTGTGTGTATACTGATGAGGGGGGAAAAAAACGATTTAATCCATTTTAGAATAAGGCTGTAACGTAACAAAATGTGGAAAAAGTCAACGGGTCTGAATACTTTCCGAATGCGCTGTATCTTTAACCCCTAAACACCAAGTGTCCTTATAGGGGTTGTGAAAGCTTCTCTGTGTCTGTGCTAATGGCTTTGAGGTATTACGGGGTTAAATACTGGGTTCCGTCGCCACATCTCAGGTCCATTCAATTTAAGGGTTATAGAATGGCAATTATTGTGGCCTTATATATAAGGGGTTCTGTGATTGTTCCAATGGCTCTAAGAGGTTAACCGGTTGGCTCCAGAGACGTCACCATCATCAGGGCAATGAAACATACTTAGTCTTCATAAATCATCTATGTGGCTTTGTTATCTTTTGTTTGAACCTCCTGACTGGTTGGGAGGGTGTTAAGGGGTTTACCGGTTACCTCCAGTCGTCACCGACATCAGGGCCATTGAACATAATGAGGCCTCAGATGATCACTTTGTGGAGCCAAAACATTTTATTTTATCTAGGGGTAATTTCACCAGGCACACCAGGCCTCAGCCTCAATATGCTGCTAGTTTTATATCCCACTCATTTACAAGCCACCAGCCATCACCATCATCCGTCGTTTAACCCTTGAGATATCTGCCTATTGGCTCTTGGCTCTCTAGGCAACAGGCTGGAGGGAGGGAGGGAGGGAGGGGGGTAAACCATTTGTCTGTGTGGTTAACGGGGGGCGGAGCTAGAGTGGTGTTTGTGAGACAAGGGCGGATCCCGAAGAGGCCTGGGGGCCGGGTCTTTAATACAGAAACCTCTGTAGAGGCTCTCATGAACATGTGACATGTTGATGCTTTATGATGGTCGCATGCTACACAAGAGTCGTTAGAAGGTGAGGGGTCCTTCTACGTTGCCATTTGGGACTTTTGGGCTTCTGTGTCTCGCAGAAGAACAAGATATGATTCTGAGATCAAGATTTAACTTTCCCCTTCCTTTTCCATTAAGGAGTTTTACAATTCTCTATCTAAGCATCTATAGATATCGAGAGAGGGATAGAAGAGATATAGAGAGCTAGAGACGAGAGAAGAGCGAGAGCGAGATAGAGAGAGATAGATCTACTAGCATATAATATCTATCTATCTCGCTCTCTATCTCTCTCGACTAGATCTCTCTCTCTCTCTCTCTCTCTCTCTCTCTCTCTCTCTCTCTCTCTCTCTCAAACCCCTCCTGACTGCTGTGATTGTAAATCAACTCCTAGTCAAGTGATAAATGTTCTGATAGAGGACAATGAAGGGAGAGAACCTTTCCTACAGTCCGAGGACATAGTCAGTTTAGTCCCTGATTTACTGTTAGATCAACAAGCAAACACACAGTCTGTGTGTGTGTGACAGAATGTCTGTGTGTGTGACAGAATGTCTGTGTGTGTGACAGAATGCATGTGTGTGTGACAGAATGTACAGTGGGGAGAACAAGTATTTGATACGCTGCCGATTTTGCAGGTTTTCCTACTTACAAGGCATGTAGAGGAATGTAATTTCTATCATAGATACACTTCAACTGTGAGAGACGGAATCTAAAAAATCCAGGAAATCACATTGTATGATTTTTAAGTAATTCATTTGCATGTGTTGGTACCATTCTTTATTCATGGCTGTGTTCTTAGGCAAAATTGTGAGTGAGCCCATTCCCTTGGCTGAGAAACAACCCCACACATGAATGGTCTCAGGATGCTTTACTGTTGGCAGGACACAGGACTGATGGTAGCGCTCACCTGGTCTTCTCCGGACAATGTGTTTTCCCGGACGCCCCAAACAATCGGAAAGGGGATTCATCAGAGAAAATGACTTTACCCCAGTCCTCAGCAGTCCAATCCCTGTACCTTTTGCAGTATATCAGTCTGTCCCTGATGTTTTTCCTGGAGAGAAGTGGCTTATTTGCTGCCCTTCTTGACACCAGGCCATCCTCCAAAAGTATTCGCCTCACTGTGCGTGCAGATGCACTCACACCTGCATGCTGCCATTACTGAGCAAGCTCTGCACTGGTGGTGCCCCGATCC
Organism: Coregonus sp. 'balchen'; assembly: GCA_902810595.1. Taxonomy (NCBI): domain Eukaryota; kingdom Metazoa; phylum Chordata; class Actinopteri; order Salmoniformes; family Salmonidae; genus Coregonus; species Coregonus sp. 'balchen'. The sequence goes on from LR778282.1 coordinate 1,647,766, forward strand.
CGTAGCTGAATCAACTTTAGGAGACGGTCCTGGCGCTTGCTGGACTTTCTTGGGCGCCCTGACGCCTTCTTCACAACAATTGAACCTCTCTTCTTGAAGTTCTTGATGATCCGATAAATGGTTGATTTATGTGCAATCTTACTAGCAGCAATATCCTTGCCTGTGAAGCCCTATTTGTGCAAAGCAATGATGACGGCACATGTTTCCTTGCAGGTAACCATAAATAAAACAGAGGAAGAACAATGATTTCAAGCACTACCCTCCTTTTAAAGCTTCCAGTCTGTTATTCTAGCTCAATCAGCATGACAGAGTGATCTCCAGCCTTGTCCTCGTCAACACTCTCACCTTTGTTAAAGAGACAATCACTGACATGATGGCAGCTGGTCCTTTTGTGGCAGGGCTGAAATGCAGTGGAAATGTTTTTGGGGGATTAAGTTCATTTTCATGGCAAAGAGGGACTTTGCAATTAATTGCAATTCATCTGATCACTCTTCATGACATTCTGGAGTATATGCAAATTGCCATCATCAAAACTGAGGCAGCAGACTTTGTGAAAATTAGTATTTGTGTCATTCTCAAAACTTTTTCACCACCACTGTACACACACACACACACACACACACACGCACGCACAGCGCTAATGGTCAGATGTACTTCAGACTCCATAATGACACCCTTTTGCTTATCTGCTGTGAGAGAATGTCATCCTTTTGTGCAACATATCAATGGCTCATTCCAGAAGCAGTGAAGACAGGAGATTGCGTTCTATTGTGTGTTTTCTGAAGTAGAATCCTAAGTGGATTTGTGACATTCTAGGTCTTGAATGTTTTGACCCCTTGGTGTTATTTTCTCCTTCTTTTGTTCCAGCTTTTTTCATCCTGTTATTTCCCCCACGTACCTTCAGTCTTGTAGTTTGATCTCTCAGTGATGGCAAACAGCTCCGGTCCTTCTGTGACCTCGTCTCAACGTCAGACAGATATATTTTGTCTGCAACCAGACTAACTCAGAAGTTGATCAAAGGAGAAACACTTGGTATCCCCAAGCAGTTTGAGGGAAGGAGGGTCCACTCTGGACAACTTAACTTAAAGTGTTGCAATACAACGGAGATGATCGAAGCATTGTGGACAAAATGTTAGCATAAAAACTCTCTGTTGTATCACAAAACAATCAGTTGTATCACAAAACAATCAGTTGTATACAAAACAATCAGTTGTATCACAACTATTGTGTCAATTGTGTTATATTTGGAGAGAATAATATAAATTATGCCATTTAAAAAACACTTTTTTATTTTATTTTATTTTTTACCTTCATTTAACTAGGCAAGTCAGTTAAGAATAAATTCTTATTTACAATGATGGCCTACACCGGCCAAACCCGGACGACGCTGGGCCAATTGTGCGCCGCCCTATGGGACTCCCAATCATGACCGGATTGTAATACAGCCTGGAATCGAACCAGGGTCTGTAGTGACGCCTCTAGCACTGAAATCCACTGAGATGCAGACTCATGATGACATCCCGGGAATCAAACACACTATCCTGGTTAACGTTTTCACAGTTAATCCTCTTAAGGATCGGGTTAAGTTTAGAGACTAATTAGGGTACTGGTTTTGGATAGGGTTAAAACAAACAAATAACACTGGGATGGAACCTTCTGATCAATCCGCCACCACCGTCCACAGCACCCTAGCAAAACCCTACTGGATGGCAATAGCGCTCACTGTTGCCCCTAGTGGCCAGCTTTGAAGCCATTTCCCGACGTCCTCGGGACATGGAAAGACGTTCAATTTCAACGTCAATATTGAACAATCTCCCTGGAAACAGGAAAAATACAAGCGCCCCCAATTTGACCTTGCAGAGCCTGCCCTGTCACACACATACACACACACACACACACACACACACACACACACACACACACACACACACACACACACATACACGCACGCACACACACACACACACACACACACACACATACACACACACACACATACACATACACATACACACACGCACACACACACACACACACACACACACACACACACACACACACACACACACACACACACACACACACACACACACATACACGCACGCACACACACACACACACACACACACACACACACACACACACACACACACACACACACATACACAGTAACCAGGTTTCCATCCAACATTTATATGCAAGTCAAGTCAAGTCACATTTTATTTGCCACATGCGCCGAATACAACAGGTGTAGACCTTACAGTGAAATGCTTACTTGCAAGCCCTTAACCAACAATGCCGTTTTAAGAAAAATAAGTGTTAAGTAAACAATAGATGAGTATGAAATAAAATAACCAATAATTTAAGAAAATAACAAATTAATAAAATAACAGTAGGAAGGCTGTATAAAGGGGGTACCGGTACAGAGTCAATGTGCGGGGGCACTGGATAGTCGAGGTAATTTAGGTAATATGTACATGTGGGTAGAGTTAAAGTGACTATGCAGAAATAATAAACAGAATAGCAGCAGCGTAAAAGAGGGGGTTGGGGTGGGGTGGGGGGTCAATGAAAATAGTTTGGGTAGCCATTTGATTAGCTGTTCAGGAGTCCTATGGCTTGGGGGTAGAAGATGTTAAGAAGCCTTTTGGACCTACTTGGCGCCCAGGTACCGCTTGCCGTGCGGTAGCAGAGAAAACAGTCTATGACTAGGGTGGCTGGAGTCTTTGACAATTTTTAGGGCCTTCCTCTGACACCGCCTGGTATAGAGGTCCTGGATGGCAGGAAGCTTGGCCCCAGTGATGTACTTGGCCGTACACACTACCCTCTGACGTGGCTTCGGTCGGAGGCCGAGCAGTTGCCATACCAGGCAGTGATGCAACCAGTCAGGATGCTCTCGATGGTGCAGCTGTATAACTTTTTGAGGATCTGAGGACCCATGCCAAATCTTTTCAGTCTCCTGAGGGGGAATAGGCTTTGTCATGCCCTCTTCAAGACTGTCCTGGTGTGTTTGGACCATGATAGTTTGTTGGTGATGTGGACACCAAGGAACTTGAAGCTCTCGACCCGCTCCACTACAGCCCCGTCGATGTTTATGGGGGCCTGTTCGGCCCTCCTTTTCCTGTAGTCCACGATCAGCTCCTTTGTCTTGCTCACATTGAGGGAGAGGTTGTTGACCTGGCACCACACTGCCAGGTCTGACCTCCTCCCTACAGGCTGTCTCATAGTTGTCGGTGATCAGGCCTACCACTGTTGTGTCATCAGCAAATGTAATGATGGTGTTGGAGTTGTGCTTGTCCACGCAGTCGTGGGTGAACAGGGAGTACAGGAGGGGACTGAACACGCACCCCTGAGGGGCCCCCGTGTTGAGGATCAGCGTGGCAGATGTGTTGTTGCCTACCCTCACCACCTGGGGCGGGCCGTCAGGAAGTCCAGTATCCAGTTGCAGAGGGAGGTGTTTAGTCCCAGGGTCCTTAGCTTAGTGATGAGCTTTGTGGGCACTATGGTGTTGAACGCTGAGCTGTAGTCAATGAACAGCATTCTCACATAGGTGTTCCCTTTGTCCAGGTGGGAAAGGGCATTGTGGAGTGCGATTGAGATTGCAACATCTGTGGATCTGTTGGGCCGGTATGCGGGGTTGGCGAAGTATTCAGACCCTTTGCTATGAGACTCGAAATTTTGCTGAGGTGCATCCTGTTTCTATTGATCATCTTTGAGATGTTTCTAAGACTTGATTGGAGTCCACCTGTGGTAAATTCAATTCAATGATTTGGAAAGACTCACACCTGTCTATGTGAGGTCCCACAGTTGACAGTGCATGTCAGAACAAAAACCAAGCCATGAGGTCGAAGGAATTGTCCGTAGAGCTCCGAGACAGGATTGTGTCGAAGCACAGATCTGGGGAAGGGTATCAAGAAATGTCTGCAGCATTGAAGGTCCCCCAAGAACACAGTGGCCAACATCATTTTTAAATGGAAGAAGTTTGGAACCACCAAGTCTCTTCCTAGAACTGGTCGCCCGGCCAAACTGAGCAATCGGGGTAGAAGGGCCTGGGTCAGGGAGGTGACCAAGAACCCGATGGTCCTCTGTGGTGATGGGAGAACCTTCTAGAAGGACAACCATCTCCGCAGCGCTCCACCAATCAGGCCTTTATGGTAGAGTGGCCAGACGGAAGCCACTCCCCAGTAAAAGGTACATGACAGCCTGCTTGGAGTTTGATAAAAGGCACCTAAAGGACTCTCAGACCATGAGAAACAAGATTCTCTGGTCTGATGAAACCAAGATTGAACTCTTTGGCCTGAATGCCAAGTGTCACGTCTGGAGGAAACCTGGCACCATCCCTACGGTGAAGCATGGTGGTGGCAGCATCATGCTGTGGGCATGTTTTACAGTGGCAGGGACTGGGAGACTAGTCAGGATCGAAGGAAAGATGAACAGAGCAAAGTACAGAGAGGCCCTTGATGAAAACATGCTCCAGAGCGCTCAGGACCTCAGACTGGGGCAAAGGTTCACCTTCCAACTGGACAACGACCCTAAACACACAGCCAAGACAACGCATTAGTGGCTTCGGGACAAGTCTCTGAATGTCCTTGAGTGGTACAGCCAGAGCCTGGTCTTGAACCCGATCAAACATCTCTGTAGAGACCTGAAAATAGCTGTTCAGCAATGCTCCCCATCCAACCTGACACCGCTTGAGAGGATCTGCAGAGTAGAATGGGAGAAACTCTTCAAATGCAGGTGTGCCAAGCTTGTAGCGTCACACGCAAGAAGACTCAAGGCTGTAATCGCTGCCAAAGGTGCTTCTACAAAGTATTGACTCAGGGGTGTGAATACTTATGTAAATTCAATATTTCTGTATTTCATTTTCAATAAATGTGCTACAAATTCTAAAAAAACATGTGTTCACTTTGGCATTAATCCATTTTGAATTCAAGCTGTAACACAACAAATGTGGGATAAGTCAAGGGGTATGAATACTCTCTGAAGGCACTGTAGTTACAGTATGTGCAACAGGCTCATTGAGAGAGAAATAAGTGAATGGCTGTCTACTATCTCTACTATCTCTACTATCTCTACTATAATAATATAATATGCCATTTAGCAGACGCTTTTATCCAAAGCGACTTACAGTCATGCGTGCATACATATTTGTGTATGGGTGGTCCCGGGGATCGAACCCACTACCTTGGCATTACAAGCGCCGTGCTCTACCAGCTAAGCTACAGAGGACCACCATCTCTCCACCATCGCCACTATCTCTGCAATCTCTACTATCTCTACTATCTCTACTATCTCTACTATCTCTGCAATCCCTACTATCTCTACTATCTCTACTATCTCTGCAATCTCTACTATCTCTACTATCTCTACTATCTCTACTATCTCTACTATCTCTGCAATCTCTACTATCTCTACTATCTCTACTATCTCTACTATCTCTGCAATCTCTACTATCTCTACTATCTCTGCTATCTCTGCAATCTCTACTATCTCTACTATCTCTACTAGCTCTGCAATCTCTGCTATCTCTGCTATCTCTACTATCTCTAGTATCTCTACTATCTCTGCAATCTCTACTATCTCTACTATCTCTGCTATCTCTGCTATCTCTACTAGCTCTGCAATCTCTACTATCTCTACTATCTCTACTATCTCTGCAATCTCTACTATCTCTACTATCTCTACTATCTCTACTAGCTCTGCTATCTCTGCAATCTCTACTATCTCTACTATCTCTACTATCTCTACTATCTCTGCAATCTCTGCTATCTCTACTATCTCTACTATCTCTACTATCTTTACTATCTCCGCTATCTCTACTAGCTCTGCTATCTCTACTATCTCTTCTATCTCTACTATCTCTGCTATCTCTGCAATCTCTACTATCTCTACTATCTCTACTATCTCTACGAGCTCTACTAGCTCTGCAATCTCTGCAATCTCTACTATCTCTACTATCTCTACTATCTCTGCTATCTCTACTAGCTCTGCAATCTCTGCTATCTCTGCTATCTCTACTATCTCTACTAGCTCTACTATCTCTACTATCTCTGCAATCTCTACTATCTCTACTATCTCTACTAGCTCTACTAGCTCTACTATCTCTGCTATCTCTACTATCTCTACTATCTCTACTATCTCTACTAGCTCTACTAGCTCTACTATCTCTACTATCTCTACTATCTCTGCTATCTCTGCAATCTCTACTATCTCTACTATCTCTACTATCTCTACTAGCTCTACTAGCTCTACTATCTCTACTATCTCTACTATCTCTACTAGCTCTGCAATCTCTGCTATCTCAAACAAGAAGGAAATGAGATTGAATTGCCATGTTGGTGAACTGTCCTTTACTGAGAGTGAGTTCTGTTTTCATTACTCATTCAACAAGAAACCTTTAACAGCGTTGTTCTCTTTCTCTTCTTCTATTCAAAACATGAAAAAAATAAAAAGTTTGTAAACATCAATGACAGAGAAGTTGTGAAGCTGAAAGGATCCAAAATGGCAGCGTGAATATGGTGTACGGTATGATCTCTTAAAAAACAGCCTTTATTCAGCTTTTTTCGCTCTTTGTGGGGGATCTAAATAAATTGGATCGGATCTGTCTTAGTGAAAAGGAGATTTACTCTATCTCTCTCTGAATCATTATCTTTAAAACACTATCATCCATTGCAGTGCTCTCTAAGCAATGGCTGCCTGCCTGCTTCATAATGCAGCATTCATTCACTTGAGCTACTCGTCTTGCTATTTAAATTATATTTTACAGATGGCTGATGGATGGTTTGGTTTTAAGCGTAATGGATTGGATGGTTAATGACAGTCGAGCACTAGCTAGATGCAGTCACACATCTCTGGGTATATTGGTCTCTGTTGCTGTGGATACAATACCCATATATTACTGCCCCTGCCTCAGTTGGCATGGGTGTGTGTGTGTGTGTGTGTCTGTTTGTGTGTGTGTGTGTGTGTGCGCGTGTGTGTGTGTGTGTGTGTGTGTGTGTGCGTGTGTGTGTGTGTGCGCAATTTTATTTTTATTTATTAAAATATGACGTGGAAAAATCTAATTAATCCTTTCCAGCACGTCCATTCAGAAATCGGAAAAACATGTTGTCTCGTCAATATCTCTGTGCTACAATTACCAATTTTTTCATAAAACCCCTCTTTTGATAGGTTACAATGTCTGCATTAATGATATATGAATAGTTTAGGGGTTAAGGGGCGGGAATTAGGCATTCTCTCAAAAGGAAAAACTCAACACGAAAATGGCTCATTTGATGCTGCTGCCACAGGAAGGCGCCTCTCCCCCACTCAATCTGACAGGTTATGACCAACTTTGGCAGCACCGTCATTCAGATTTGGACAACAATATCAAGGTAAGAAACTGTATATCATTAGTTTTTATGTTGCTAATGATAATATTTACATTTTAGAATATGTTTTCCGATTGATAAGATGAGTCTGTAGCAAGAGGACTCCTGATATCTCCAGGGGGTGATTAAGTATAGTTTTTGTCTTTATCTGTTGTTGTCTAGCACTGTCTTGTTGCTAGCTAAGGGCCATCTATTTTAAGTGCTGCCTGTCTTCCCAGTAGCCTACTTGGTGAACTGCTGACTGTACATAATTTGCAGATAGTTGTTGACACATCAACCAGGATCAAGGGGGCAATTTGTGTCTTGTTTTGGTAATCAGTGGCCGTATTGGAGGGGGAATGGTTTCTCCTCTCCTAGGGGTGTGCCGACATGGAGATACTCATGTTCATAATTGTATCCATAAATTGACAGTTGATAGTCAGATCGGATGATACTCGTGATCGGAAAAAACAACCAGAAGTGTTTTAATATGCCTAAATAGATTTTGGTGAAAAACCTCCCTGCACGTTCTCACTGCAAAAAAAAGCTGCAGATTAGGAGCAGAACGCCGGGGGTGGGTGGGTGAGTGTGTCCTCAACTTGCAGCGGTCAGCTACGTTTGCTGTCACTCAGTCAAATTGCGCATTCAGCATTTCATATTTTTTTCCCTTCTCTTTAAAGACAGGCAAACTAGCCATTTCAGGTATTTAGAAGACGCACATGACTGACTCAAATACAGTACAGTATGGTTTAGAAGCTCTATGACTGACTCAAATACAGTCCAGTATGGTTTAGAAACTGTGACTGACTGGCATGAAAAAGATGCTTGCTGGCATCATGGATAATTACAAAAGATACTCGGATCATAATCGTATCCAGAATATTGCCCATATCCGTTATGATACTTGTTTTGTCCGATTACTCGGCACACCCCTATCCTCTCCTAGACAATGAGCAATGAGGTGTTATCTTAACCTCTGCTAGGCTATTAGCAATTAGTGTTAGTACTTCAGTCGCCGATACCTGGAAGTGGTCTTCAGAAGAGCGGCCCGGGCTCTCTTCCAGGTACGGCGACAGCGGCGGACGAACATCTGGGCAGAGGGTATGCTGACTTCTTCCTCTTGCTCAGGGAAGAGTGGGGTCTGATATCCCAAGGAACACTCGAAGGGCGAGAGACCAGTGGCCGAGCAGGGAAGGGTGTTACGGGCGTATTCCACCCACATGAGTTGCTGCCTCCAGGTGGTGGGGTTGGCGAAGACGAGGCAACGAAGAGCCGTCTCCAGGTCCTGATTGGCTCGCTCCGACTGGCCGTTTGATTGGTGGTGAAAACCAGAGGACGGGCTGGCCAATGACCCAATGAGGGTGCAGAACACCTTCCAGAATCGGGACGAGAACTGAGGACCACGATCGGAGACCATGTCGACCGGAGGTCCATGGATCCGGAAGACGTGCTGCACCATGGCTCCTTGGCTGAGGGTAACTTGGGAAGGGGAATAAAACAGTGGTGTTGCCATCTGATGGAGGAAGACCAGTAACAAAGTCCAGGGATATATGGGACCAGGGGCGGTGAGGAACAAGGAGTGGTTGAATAAGGCCAGCCGGAGCCTGCCGTGGAGTCCTATTTTGTGCACACACAGTGCATGCGGCGACAAATGTGGAGACATCGGGAACCATGGAAGGCCACCAAAAGCATTGTCGGTTGAAAGCCAGGGTCCGACGGGAGCCAGGATATCAAGTCAGTCTCGAGGAATGTGCCCATTCCAGGACTGGGGAACGGGCAAAATCTGGGACAAACATCCGGTTAGTCGGACCACCTCCCCCCCCCGGACCAGGCTCTCTAAACCCCAGACGAGTGCATCCGCTAGACAGGAGGTAGGGAGGATGGTCTCGGGGTCGGACGGAGTAGCAGCGGGGTTATACAAACGTGAGAGTGCGTCAGGCTTCACATTCCTGGACCCCGGGCGGTAGGAGAGAGTGTAATTGAAACGGGTGAATAACAGCGCCCAGTGAGCCTGCCTAGAGTTGAGGCGCTTGGCGGTGCGGAGATATTCCAGGTTCTTATGGTCGGTGCACACTAAGAATGGGTGTTGCACCCCCTCCAGCCTGTAACCCCGGATGAAGCGGAGGTAGATGTTAGTAAATCCCAGGAAAACGTTGCAGCTGCACTCCGGATGTGGTTTGAGGCCAATCCACCACCGCTCTCACCTTGTCTGGATCCATCTGTATATGTCCTGCAGCGATGACGCATCCTAGGAAGGAGTTGGTGGAGCGATGGAATTCACACTTCTCCGCTTTAACGAAAAGATGGTTCTCCTGGAGACGCTGAAGGACCTGTCGGACGTGCTCTTGAGCTGAACGGGAAAAGACAAGGATGTCGTCGAGGTAGGCAAACACGAACCGGTTCAGCATGTCCCGGAGCACATCGTTGACCAGGGACTGGAACACAGCGGGTGCGTTGGTCAGTCCGAATGGCATAACCATGTACTCATAGTGCCCGCTAGCTGTGTTAAAGGCTGTCTTCCACTCGTCTCCTTCCCGTATCAGAACCAGATGGTAGGCATTCCGATGGTCCAGCTTTGAGAAGATGGTCGCTCCCTGAAGAGGTTCGAAAGCTGAGGAGATGAGTGGTAGAGGGTAACTTTTTTTAACTGTGATGTCATCAAGGCCCCGGTAGTTGATACACGGGCACAGGGTTTTGTCCTGGCCCTGGTCAACAATTTGCTCATGGAGAGGGGTACGAGTAATGGGAGATTGGAAAATCCCTGTATAGCTCACCAGAGTACTCGTACCTACTGATGAGCCTGGTCTTTTAATGGACAGGTGGAAATATAATGTCCTGTAGTCCCGCAATACAGACAGGTCCTGGTGCTCAATCTGCGTAAACGTTCATCCGGAGACAATCTAGCCCTTCCCAGTAGCTTGGGCTCTGGAGGAGGCGAGTCGATCGCCCTCGGTGATTCCCGTGGGTGACATCAGGTGACATCGGATTCTCTCGGTAAGGTGTACGTCGGGAACTTCCGGGATTCCTCGGAGGCGAGGTGGGAGCAGTGGACGAGCGAGTGTGACCGGGAACAGACGTCCTCTCCCTCCTACGTTACCATAGCCGCCCATCGATCCGTAAGGTCAAGGCAATGAGTGAGTCGATGTCCATGGGAAGCTCCTGGGCAGCGAGCTCATCTTTAACTTCCTCCAATAATCTGTGAAGGAACGTGTCGAAAAGAGATTCCGGGTTCCAGGCACTCTCAGTGGCCAACGTGTGAAGATCTACCGCGTAGTCTGCCACACTATGGGAGTTTTGACGCAGTTGGAGTAGCTTCTGAGCAGCCTCTCTCCCGGACAATGGAGAATCAAACTCCTTCCTAACCTCCACCACGAACTCCTCCAGACTGAGGCAAACGGGTTGATTGTTGCTCCCACACCGCTGTCGCACAGGCGAGAGCCGTCCCGGACATCAGCATTATAAGATACGCAATCTTCGAGCGATCCGAGGGAAACGAAGAGGGCTGCAGCTCGAAGATGAGGGAGCACTGGGAGAGAAAGGCTCGGCAGGTTCCTGGATCTCCAGCGTAACGCTCCGGAGGATGTAAAAAGGGTTCTCGGGAAGCTGCTGGTAGCGGAGGGGGTTTACTGTTTACTGTGGCTTGCTGCCTAGTAGAATATCCACGGAGTTGCTTCAGCAATGCATTGAAAGCGCGGTCGTGGCGTTCTGCCAAGTTCTGGAGTCCTTTCATAAGGTTTTGAAGCAACTCCTCGTGTCTTCCAATGGTGGCTCCTTGGGAGAAGACAGTGTTGTGGAGCTGGTCCGAGTCTGCTGGGTCAGTCATGGCCAGTTTTTACTAACACGTCTCAGGATATGACCCAGATGCAGACACAGGAGACGTAAGGTTCAATGCACAGAGTTGTTTATTAAACCACAGGAGGCAGGCAAAGGCCAGGTCGAGGACAGGCAGAGGTTCGTAACCAGGTCCGAGTCCGAGAGCTACAGGACGGCAGGCCGGCTCAGGGTCATGGCAGGCAGAATGGTATGGCAGGCAAGCTCGGAGTCATGGCAGGCAGAATGGTATGGCAGGCAAGCTCGGGGTCAAGGCAGGCAGAATGGTATGGCAGGCAAGCTCGGGGTCATGGCAGGCAGAATGGTTTGGCAGGTGGGCTCGGGGTCATGGCAGGCAGAATGATATGGCAGGCAAGCTCAGGGTCATGGCAGGCAGAATGGTATGGCAGGTGGGCTCGGGGTCATGGCAGGCAGAATGGTATGGCAGGTGGGCTCAGGGTCAGGGCAGGCAGAAATGGCCGGAACCGGGAGGACTAGAAAACGGGGACTGGAAAAACAGGAGCACGGAAAACACGCTGGTAGGCTTGACGAGACAAGACGAACTGGCAACAGACAAACAGAAAACGTAAGTATAAATACACTGGGGATAATGGGGGAAAATGGTAGACACCTGGTGGGGGGTGGAGACAAGCACAAAGACAGGTGAAACAGATCAGGTTGTGACATATAGAGCTAAACACTAACTGGTGATTATATTTTGTCCCTAGCTAGTCAGCCAAAAGAGAGACAGGTGCTTGGATGGCTATATTTTACTAGCTAGTCATATCTCCATAGCCACTGCTACATGGCATTATCTCATTAGGTTATTGTTTTATCTGAAATATGATAACTATAAAATATTAAGCTTTCTGGCTGTTGATTGCAAGAATTAATGTAACTTTATAGCCTAAACCTTATGATAATAGCTTAGAAATAATGACTTTGTGGTGGTCAGCTTGGTAACTAAATGTTCCTGGTCTAGCTGGTTTGTGACTTTGCTACTTACAGGCATACATGATCATATTATTTCAGATATGTAATTATATGACATGTTTACTTAATAACTTGGGGATACACTATTCACTTTCATTGATTCACTTTTTTATGTACTGAAGTGTATTATGAATATAACTTTTTGTCAAACGCTACTAGGCTATTCTTTGGAGGGGTAGTCACTGATTTACATTTGACATTTTAATTTTAATTGTTTTCTCTTTATGTTTTGAGTTTTAGAAATGTACAGAGGAGACCAGAACCAGCAGATAATGCAGTCCCTGTCCATGAGGAGGAGGACACTGAGGGCAGATGGTCTGCAGGATGAGGAGGACCATGGTCTGCAGGATGAGGAGGACCATGGTCTGCAGGATGAGGAGGACCATGTCCTGTAGGATGAGGAGGACCATGGTCTGCAGGATGAGGAGGACCATGAAGGCATGGCCTTCTTAGAGGAAGATGCCCTTGATGCTGAGCTACTGGGAGAAGAAGAGGATGAAGAGAAGGAGATCAAGGAGCCAGAGGAGGTTGAGGAGCCAGAGGAAGTTGAGGAGCCAGAGGAAGTTGAGGAGCCAGAGGAGGTTGAGAAACCAGAGGAGGTTGAGGAGCCAGAGGAGGTTGAGGAGCCACAGGAGGTTGAGGAGCCAGAGGAAGTTGAGGAGCCAGAGGAAGTTGAGGAGCCAGAGGAAGTTGAGGAGCCAGAGGAAGTTGAGGAGCCAGAGGAAGTTGAGGAGCCAGAGGAAGTTGAGGAGCCAGAGGAAGTTGAGGAGCCACAGGAGGTTGAGGAGCCAGAGGAAGTTGAGGAGCCAGAGGAAGTTGAGGAGCCAGAGGAAGTTGAGGAGCCAGAGGAAGTTGAGGAGCCAGAGGAAGTTGAGGAGCCAGAGGAAGTTGAGGAGCTACCCACCTGTGGCCTCTCAGCTCTTCAACTGGAAGGTAACTAGAAATGATGTGTTATTATGTATAATCAGGCCTTTTTTTGTTTTATTCAGATATTATTGAGTATACTATCAATTATCTATTTTCTCTCGTCTTGTCTCTAAGTCTTTCTGTTCGTGCTCCACGTCCCTGTAAGCGTAAAGGCTCTGTCTTGCCCGTTTGCATGTTTCAGTCCTATGATGATGTTGATGCACAGGCACCGGAATCCACCCCCTTTCAGGCCTGATTGTCCAGTTGGTTTAGATCTTGGCAGTGTATGTCAGGCAGTTCAGTCGACGGCTCAGGAAAGACTAAGGGAGATAGACTTCTTCTTGTTGTTTTTCACGCAGGCATTGGTTGCAGAGGTTTCTGTGTTCACAAATAGTCAGGGTTGGAGACTTGTTTTGGAGTGTCCGTCGTATGGTGATTCCCTCGAAGCGTGGCTTGAGGTTACACCTACAGAATTCTACCGGTTTCTTGGACTGCTCATTTACATGGAATTTACCGAACTGTCTGGCCTTCATCAACATATGGGGGTAACAAAGTCTCCTCAGGGTTCTTGGGCTAGAGCTTTCATGTTGCATAATCGCTTCGAGCCATAGATGAGCACACGGTCAAATAAAGGGACAATTGGGATTCAAGCAGTATATGAAAGGGAAGCCATAGATGAAGATTTTAAATCTTTAGATTTCAATGTTTACACTGGATGTCGGGATGGTCGTGTGGTTGACCTAGCCAGCAAAGTTGTTGAGGAATTAGTTGTGCCATATGCAAACCAGAGTTACAACGTTTGGTTCGACAACTTTTATTCATCACGCACACTCGTAAGTAGTCTGAGAGAACAGGGGTTAAATGCGTGTGGGACTTGTAGGGTAAACCAGAAACAGTTTCCTGACGCACTTAAGTATTTTAAACAGTGGGAGCTTCAAACCGAGCATGGAGATATGCGTTGGTATTGGCCATACAGTGGAGAGACACGCATACTGTTACTTGCCTTTCCACATTTTACAATGGAAATTATTCCACTCAAGTAACGAGGCTAGTCCGACAGGATGGTGTTTGGAATTGAAAAATGGTCCGCCAGCCTACTGTAATTGTCACGCCCTGGCTCTGGGGACTCTTAAATGTTGAGCCAGGGTGTGGATTTTCTATGTTTTGTTTTTCTATGTTGTTGTTCTAGATCGTTTTGATCTATGTTGGCCAGGGTGGTTCCCAATCAGAGACAGCTGTAGCTCGTTGTCTCTAATTGGGGACCATACTTAGGCAGCCTGTTTTGCACTAGTCTTTGTGGGATCTTGTTCCGTAAGGATTGTTTTGGTGTTAACCTAGGACTTCACGTATCGTTTGGTTTGTTGTTTTGATCGTGTGTTGAGTACAAATAAAATGTACGCTTATCACGCTGCGCCTTGGTCCGTGTCTTCAGTCGACGATCGTGACAGTAATCCACGATTACAATAGACAGATGGTGGGGTTGACAAGTCTGATCAGTTGATCAACTCCTACAATGTTTTGCAGAAGACCCAGAAGTGGTGGAAAACTCTTTTTTTCCGCTGTGTTGACATTGCAGTTGTCAACAGTTACATTACATGACCAAAAGTATGTGGACACCTGCTCGTCAAACATCTCATTCCAAAATCATGGGGATTAATATGGAGATGGTCCCCCCTTTGCTGCTATAACAGCCTCCACTCTTCTGGGAAGGCTTTCCACTAGATGTTGGAACATTGCTGCGGGGACTTGCTTCCATTCAGCCACAAGACCATTAGTGAGGTTGGGCACTGATGTTGGGCGATTAGACCTGGCTAGCAGTCGGCGTTCCAATTCATCCCAAAGATGTTCGATGGGTTCTTGCACACTGATCTCAACAAACCATTTCTGTATGGACCTCGCTTTGTGCATGGGGAATTGTCATGCTGAAACAGGAAAGGGCCTTCCCCAAACTGTTGCCACAAAGTTGGAAGCACAGAATCGTCTAGAATGTCATTGTATGCTGTAGCGTTAAGATTTCCCTTCACTGGAACTAAGGGGCCTAGCCCGAACCATGAAAAACAGCCCCAGACCATTATTCCTCCTCCACCAAACTTTACAGTTGGCACTATTCATTGGGGGGCAGGTAGCGTTCTCCTTGCATCTGCCAAACCCAGATTTGTCTGTCAGACTGCCAGATAGTGAAGCGTGATTCATCACTCCAGAGAACACTTTTCCACTGCTCCAGAGTCCAATGGCGGCAATATTTACACCACTCCACCCGACGCTTGGCATTGCGCATGGTGATCTAAGGCTTGTGTGCGGCTGCTCGGCCATGGAAACCCATTTCATGAAGCTCTCGACGAGCAGTTCTTGTGCTGACGTTGCTTCCAGAGGAAGTTTGGAACTAGTGAGTGTTGCAACTGAGGACAGACAATGTTTACGCGTTACGAGCTTCAGCGCTCGGCGGTCCCGTTCTGTGAGCTTGTGTGGCCTACCACTTCGCGGCTGA
This sequence comes from Coregonus sp. 'balchen', assembly GCA_902810595.1. Classification (NCBI taxonomy): domain Eukaryota; kingdom Metazoa; phylum Chordata; class Actinopteri; order Salmoniformes; family Salmonidae; genus Coregonus; species Coregonus sp. 'balchen'. Next base: position 1,663,306 of record LR778282.1, read on the forward strand.
GCCGTTGTTGTTGCTCCTAGACGTCTCTACTTCACAATAACAGCACTTACAGTTGACCGGGGGCAGCTCTAGAAGGGCAGAAATGTAATGAACTGACTTGTTGGAAAGGTGGCATCCTATGACGGTGCCACGTTGAAAGTCACTGAGCTCTTCAGTAAGGCCATTCTACTGCCAATGTTTGTCTATGGAGATTGCATGGCGGTGTGCTCGATTTTATACACCTGTCAGCAACGGGTGTGGCTGAAATAGCCCGAATCCACTAATTTAAAGGGGTGTCCACATACTTTTGTGTATATATAGCGTACCTTTTGTTCCAGGAATGGCAGTGTAATTACACAACACCTGGCAAGGGAAATGGGCAAACTGGTTAGAGCCTGATTACAGTCAGAGAGAACCTTGCTGTCAGTTAGGAGGTATCCATCTTGTGACAGACCTTTGTCTGTGAAAACTGTAAGCTCATCTTGTGACAGACCTTTGTCTGTGAAAACTGTAAACTCATCTTGTGACAGACCTTTGTCTGTGAAAACTGTAAGCTCATCTTGTGACAGACCTTTGTCTGTGAAAACTGTAAGCTCATCTTGTGACAGACCTTTGTCTGTGAAAACTGTAAGCTCATCTTGTGACAGACCTTTGTCTGTGAAAACTGTAAGCTCATCTTGTGACAGACCTTTGTCTGTGAAAACTGTAAGCTCATCTTGTGACAGACCTTTGTCTGTGAAAACTGTAAGCTCATCTTGTGACAGACCTTTGTCTGTGAAAACTGTAAGCTCATCTTGTGACAGACCTTTGTCTGTGAAACTGTAAGCTCATCTTGTGACAGACCTTTGTCTGTGAAAACTGTAAGCTCATCTTGTGACAGACCTTTGTCTGTGAAAACTGTAAGCTCATCTTGTGACAGACCTTGTCTGTGAAAACTGTAAGCTCATCTTGTGACAGACCTTTGTCTGTGAAAACTGTAAGCTCATCTTGTGACGACCTTTGTCTGTGAAAACTGTAAGCTCATCTTGTGACAGACCTTTGTCTGTGAAAACTGTAAGCTCATTTTGTGACAGACCCTTTGTCTGTGAAAAACTGTAAGCTCATCTTGTGACAGACCTTTGTCTGTGAAAACTGTAAGCTCATCTTGTGACAGACCTTTGTCTGTGAAAACTGTAAGCTCATTTTGTGACAGACCTTTGTCTGTGAAAACTGTAAGCTCATCTTGTGACAGACCTTTGTCTGTGAAAACTGTAAGCTCATCTTGTGACAGACCTTTGTCTGTGAAAACTGTAAGCTCATTTTGTGACAGACCTTTGTCTGTGAAAACTGTAAGCTCATCTTGTGACAGACCTTTGTCTGTGAAAACTGTAAGCTCATTTTGTGACAGACCTTTGTCTGTGAAAACTGTAAGCTCATCTTGTGACAGACCTTTGTCTGTGAAAACTGTAAGCTCATCTTGTGACAGACCGTTGTCTGTGAAACTGTAAGCTCATCTTGTGACAGACCTTTGTCTGTGAAAACTGTAAGCTCATTTTGTGACAGACCTTTGTCTGTGAAAACTGTAAGCTCATCTTGTGACAGACCTTTGTCTGTGAAAACTGTAAGCTCATCTTGTGACAGACCGTTGTCTGTGAAAACTGTAAGCTCATCTTGTGACAGACCTTTGTCTGTGAAAACTGTAAGCTCATCTTGTGACAGACCTTTGTCTGTGAAAACTGTAAGCTCATCTTGTGACATACCTTTGTCTGTGAAAACTGTAAGCTCATCTTGTGACAGACCTTTGTCTGTGAAAACTGTAAGCTCATCTTGTGACAGACCTTTGTCTGTGAAAACTGTAAGCTCATCTTGTGACAGACCTTTGTCTGTGAAAACTGTAAGCTCATCTTGTGACAGACCTTTGTCTGTGAAAACTGTAAGCTCATTTTGTGACAGACCTTTGTCTGTGAAAACTGTAAGCTCATCTTGTGACAGACCTTTGTCTGTGAAAACTGTAAGCTCATTTTGTGACAGACCTTTGTCTGTGAAAACTGTAAGCTCATCTTGTGACAGACCTTTGTCTGTGAAAACTGTAAACTCCTCTTTTCACACACAGCACGTGCCCAGTCTACAGCCTCTAGAAATGGTTGTTACAGGAAGACAGAAAGGAGAACTGGACCTGGTTTGTTTGTGTGGCACCTGAATGCAATGAGGGCAAACTCTTTTGCATCGTAAAGGACCAAAATCGTTTTAGGTTGTGGCACTCCAGTGAGTGTGACTCATTGTGGAAATAGGCACTAGTAAAGAGACTCAGATGTAGCTCAAGATGTTCACTAGTCATGTTGCCTCTCTTGCATGTTTCCCTTCTCCTGCATGTTTCCCTTCTCCTGCATGTCCACCTTCTCCTGCAGGTCCCCCTTCTCCTGCATGTCCCCCTTCTCCTGCATGTCCACCTTCTCCTGCATGTCCACCTTCTCCTGCAGGTCCACCTTCTCCTGCATGTCCCCCTTCTCCTGCATGTCTTCCTTCTCCTGCATGTCCACCTTCTCCTGCATGTCCCCCTTCTCCTGCAGGTCCACCTTCTCCTGCAGGTCCACCTTCTCCTGCATGTCCCCCTTCTCCTGCATGTTTCCCTTCTCCTGCATGTCCACCTTCTCCTGCATGTTAATATACTTAATATACTACCCAGATAAATTGTCTGATCACAGAACATTCCATTGAATTTGGGAAAAATACAAATTGGTCACTAAAACGTATAACTCATTCACAGTAAAAGGTATTTCTATTCTGATTTCATATGATCAACAAAATAAGGAGGTTTAGATGCTGTAAGTTTTTCTCTATCGTCATTAGAACATTGTTTGGTAGAAAAAAAATAGATTTTTGTATACGATACAGATTTTCACAGGTGTTTTTTCTTGACTGATTACAATTTCATTGTAGCGCTATTGTATGTCATATCATTTGAAAGAGCTGTTTCTCAGCTTTCAAAATATGTATCATGTTTTCATATGGTTCGACACCAGCAAATTATTCTCATTTATGCACACTGAGGTCATGGTCCAGTAAAAAATTGAACATTCTGCCGGGCAGGAAAGGGTTAATTCAGTTAACACTAGAAGAGAGTAGAGACTTATCACAACAGACTCACAGGTGTAATTACTGCCAAATGGGCTTCCACCAAGTATTAACTCAAAGGGTGGAGACTTGTCCAATTATGATATTTCAGTTTTGTATTTTTTATATACAGTGCATTCGGAAAGTATTCAGACCCCTTGACTTTTTCCACATTTTGTTACGTTACAGCCTCATTCTAGAATTGATTAAATTGTTTTTTCCTCATCAATCTACACACAATACCCCATAATGTCAAAGGAAAAACATGTTTTTATACATTTTTGCACATTTATTAAAAATACAAAACTGAAATATCACATTTACATAAGTATTCAGACCCTTAACTCAATACTTTGTTGAAGCACCTTTGGCAGCGATTACAGCCTCGATTCTTCTTGGGTATGACGTTACAAGCTTGGCACACCTGTCTTTGGGGAGTTTCTCCCATTCTTCTCTGCAGATCCTCTCAAGCTCTGTCAGGTTGGATGGGGAGCTTCACTGCACAGCTATTTTCAGGTCTCTACAGAGATGTTCGATCTGGTTCAACTCCGGGCTCTGGCTGGGCCATTCAAGGATATTCAGAGACTTGTCCCGAAGCCATTCCTGCATTGTCTTGGCTGTGTGCTTAGGGTTGTTGTCCTGTTGGAAGGTGAACCTTCGCCCCAGTCTGAGGTCCTGAACGCTCTGGAGCAGGTTTTCATCAAGGATCTCTCTGTACTTTGCTCCGTTCATCTTTCTCTAGTTCCTGTCTAGTCTCCCAGTCACTGCCGCTGAAAAACATCCCAACAGCATGATGCTGCCACCACCATGATTCACCGTAAGGATGGTGCCAGGTATCCCCCAGACGTGACGCTTGGCATTCAGGCCAAAGAGTTCAATCTCAGACCAGAGAATCTTGTTTCTTATGGTCTGATAGTCCTTTAGGTGTCTTTTGGCAAACTCCAAGCGGGCGGTCATGTGCCTTTTACTGAGGAGTGGCTTCCATCTGGCCACTCTACATTAAAGGCCTGATTGGTGGAGTGCTGCAGAGATGGTTGTCCTTCTGGAAGGTTCTCCCATCTCCACAGAGGAACTCTGGAGGTCTGTCAGAATGACAATTGGGTTTTTTGTCACCTCCCTGACCAAGGCCCATCTCCCCCAATTGCTCAGTTTGGCCGGGCGGCCAGCTCAAGGAAGAGTCTTGGTGGTTCCAAGCTTCTTCCATTTAAGTATGATGGAGGCGACCGTATTCATGGGGACCTTCAATGCTGCCGAAATGTGCCTCCATACAATCCTGTCTCGGAGCTCTATGGACAATTCCTTCGACCTCGTGGCTTGGTTTTTGTTCTGACATGCAACTGTGGGACCTTATATAGACAGGTGTGTGCCTTTCCAAATCATATCCAATCAATTGAATTTACCACAGGTGGACTCCAATTTAGTTGTAGAAACATCTCGAGGGTGATCAATGGAAACAGGATGCACCTGAGCTCAATTTCGAGTCTCATAGCAAAGGGTCTGAATACTTATGTAAATATGGTATTTTTATTTTAAATAAATTAGCAAAACTTTCTAAACCTGTTTTCGCTTTGTCTTTATGGGGTATTGTGTGTAGATTGATGAGGGGAAAAAATAATTTAATCCGTTGAATACTTTCCAAATGCACTGTATATGTACCCGCTAGAGAACGTTGCCAGGCATCCCCTTTAGCATCAGATGCATATCAATCCGCAAGGTGCGAAAACATGCTTGATAAATAGTGCATCAACTATTGTAAAGGATTAATTGCATGAAGAAATATTCATGGTAATATATCATTTATTTTTATTTTTTATAACAGTTATTTGTTTAGAGTCAAGGATATTTTTTTATAATTCTACAAAGTCTTAGAAAAAACATCGGCCTATAGGCTAGTTTAGTTTCCCTTACAATAAAAACCTTACAGTGTAATCCATTTGATCAACTTTATTTGTAGATTCGATTAGTCATAGTAATTAATAAAGTCCAGTTACAGCTTCTTTTGACAAAGTAGAAATGAAAAAGATGATGATGGTGATGGTGATGATGGTGATGATGGTGATGGTGATGGTGATGATGGTGATGGTGATGGTGATGGTGATGGTGATGGTGATGATGGTGGTGATGATGGTGATGTTGATGATGGTGATGATGATGATGATGATGATGGTGATGGTGATGATGATGATGATGGTGATGATGGTGATGATGGTGATGATGGTGATGGTGATGATGATGATGGTGATGGTGATGGTGATGATGATGGTGATGATGATGATGATGATGATGATGATGGTGATGGTGATGATGATGATGATGATGATGGTGATGGTATGTTGGTGATAATAATAATAATAATAATAATAATAATAATAATAATAATAATAATAAATAATAATAATAATAAAACCATCCAGGTGTGCTGTATTCCTAAACAAAAGAATTAATTGCATAAAGAAATATTCATGGGAATATATTCATGACAAGATATATATAACAGTCATTTGTTGATTGCGTTGGACACTGTGTTGTGCCTTTATACCCGCGACTTTACACATGAATCACCCGCGTCTTCTCTTAACGGTTCGGGTCCATAGTCAGCGCACAGCTTCGTGGCTTGGTGTGAGCAAGCCCCACAAACAAATCGGTTGCACTGCACACAGTTTTCATGAGCCTTGTTTCGTGTGCACCTGCCGACTTGGCATTGTGTCTTAATTTTCTCGAGTGGGAGCTGTGGTGCTTGGGGAAGAAGGAGAGTAGGACCTGCTGTCTACTTGACGGCTCATTAAGCTCACATTCCACATCCAGTGGGATGCATGGTGCTGAGGATGCAAAAACTCTTATTTATTTTACGTCTGGAGACTGTGAGTGTTGCTTTACCACTCTCCATCACTGATGTGGAGTACAGCTCCACTGGTATGCTGTTTTGCTCAGAGGGGTGAAGCTCTGCCTTTGTTTGTTCACTGTTCCGAGCAGGCTAGTCTTCTTTTGTTTGTTCACTGTTCCGAGCAGGCTATCAACTTGTCTGACAGGGAAATTGATGTGAAGAAGTTGTCCAAGGTCACATTTCTGCCTTTGCCCATGTAAGGCCCCACGTGTCTCAAAACCACAGTCTAAGACAGTCGCTCACCCGCTGGCCTGGTTTAATCTTTCCCCGGGTATAAAACGCCATTGAGCAAGTACTTGGTTTCGACATTGGCAGCTAACCAAAACTTAACTGAAGTCACATGCGCCATTATCAGTTTCTGTCTGTTTTCCATCGCCCATTCATCCATTGACGACAGACTAGCATATTTCAAATTTAGGTTTATTATGATACTAGTGTTTTCTCAGTAACCAGAGCGAGTGGCCATGTGCTGAACGCATGGTAAGCATGGATATTCTTGGAAAAAGTGAAATTTGGAAAAAAGAGCTTCACCTCTTGAATTTTGAGAGTTATTTGACAAAGGTAAGTGTCATAGAAACTGCAGAATATGCTCTTTCAGATACTGTGTAGAAATCAACATGTTTTACCTGCATGTGACTCTGAAGGAGGATTTGATAAAGAGATGCTACTTTTCCCTGCATCTGTCAATTACAAGATGCGCCCATCTCTTCATGTACAATTTGACAACTGATAGGCCTAATATTGTCACTCATCAGATTATTGTCAATTTAATCGTGTCTATAGTCTAACTCTTATTGTGGGTGAAATTAGTTTCAGTATAGTTTAGGTGCAGTTCCGATGGGCCCGGCTGTGCTGACTGACATTGTTTGTGTTTCCCACTCATCAACTTGGCATCGTTTGCTTCACTGGATAAAGTCAAGGACATATTTTTGCATTTTTTCTAAATGCCTACTGCAACATGTAGCATGTTTTAGTTTCCCACAATACATTGAATCAGTAATAGAGTTTACAAAGTAAAGGCGCGCGGTCAAATTATTAACATGAGCGCCAACGCTGATAAATAGGCATAAAACAAACTCGTCATTCAACTATTGATGTTGTAAATTAAAACCAACCTCTTCACCCTCATCATTCAGTTAGGCCTAATTTAAATTTGATTGAGAAGTAACTTGCACAGTTATCGCCCGTTCCATCCATTTGTCATTCATTCAGTGAGAGTTATTTGTGACTTCAGTTAAGTTTTGGTTAGCTGCCAATGTCGAAACCAAGTACTTGCTCAATGGCGTTTTATACCTGGGGAAAGATTAAACCAGGCCAGCGGGTGAGCGACTGTCTTAGACTGTGGTTTTGAGACACGTGGGGCCTTACATGGGCAAAGGCAGAAATGTGACCTTGGACAACTTCTTCACATCAATTTCCCTGTCAGACAAGTTGATAGCCTGCTCGGAACAGTGAACAAACAAAGAAGACTAGCCTGCTCGGAACAGTGAACAAACAAAGAAGACTAGCCTGCTCGGAGATTCAAACATGTTTCAACTCACAAATCTGATGATCTCAATTTATAGCTTATGTAATAACCTAACATGAAAGAATTGACAGTTCAATTACTTTTTTTTATATTTAAACAAATTCATGTAGACCCAATGTACAATGTTATAATGAGTTAACGTGTTGTGTTTATATACAGGCATTGTAACCCCAACCGTGAAAGATGGTAAACAGTTCAGTGGTCCTGTTAGTACAGTGGCTATTATATTGTGGAGTGAAATCCATTAACGGACTGTGTGGAATTGAGTTAATCAGATGCTCACTCGTCGTATTGATATAAATACATTTGGTTGAATGGTAAAAAAATTATAATAATTTTAAAAAGTCAAACGTTTACGCGTTCACACGTTTAAGTCACACCTTCAAGTAAAAAATTATAAAAATAAAAAAAAGCTAACAATTCACACGTTCACATGTTCACACGTTCACATGTTCACACGTTCACACGTTCACACGTCCAACGGTTCATTTATGGCATTTATTACCCCTCCTGTGTGTGTGTGTGTGTGTGTGTGTGTTTGTGTGTGTATGTGTGCTTGCGTGCGCGTGTTTGTGTGTGCGTGTGCATCATGTGCAAGTGTGTATGTGCGTGTACAGTGGGGAGAACAAGTATTTGATACACTGACGATTTTGCAGGTTTTCCTACTTACAAAGCATGTAGAGGTCTGTTATTGTTATCATGGGTACACTTCAACTGTGAGAGACGGAATCTAAAACAAAAATCCAGAAAATCACATTGTATGATTTTTAAGTAATTAATTTGCATTTTATTGTGTGCGTGTGCATCATGTGCATGTGTGTATGTGTTAAAGCATCACCATATAGACAGATAAAAGAGAATCAGTTGGACCTTTTCTTCCTGTGTGTTATTATGAGAGATTAAAGATATTCTAATTATAGCAGATAAATCACTAAACATTATTAGAGATTATAATTATTACAGATACATCACTATACATCATTAGAGATTATAATTATTACAGATACATCACTATACATCATTAGAGATTATAATTAAAGCAGGTACATCACTATACATCATTAGAGATTATAATTAAAGCAGGTACATCACTATACATCATTAGAGATTATAATTATTACAGATACATCACTATACATCATTAGAGATTATAATTATTACAGATACATCACTATGCATCATTAGAGATTATAATTATTACAGATATACATCATTGATTAAATCAGATACATCAGTAATACATACATCATCTAGAGATTATATACAATATTACAAGATATATAAAGCTACATACATCGATTTAAGATATCACTATGCATA
>LR778282.1:1672209-1674709 GCA_902810595.1 Coregonus sp. 'balchen'
TGTCGTCATGTCAGCTAACTCGTATCGTCTTGTTGTTTTTTCGTGGTGCTGATAAATAAAGTCATCATTTCATTCACACTGCGCATTGGTCTCCTCCTTCAGACGATCGTGACATAATCGTCTTTTTAAATAGTGAACCAACAGGTAGAATCACAATACATGTAGAATCACAATACACGTAGAATCACAATACATGTAGAATCACAATACATGTAGAATAACAATACATGTAGAATAACAATACATGTAGAATAACAATACATGTAGAATCACAATACATGTAGAATCACAATACATGTAGAATAACAATACATGTAGAATAACAATACATGTAGAATAACAATACATGTAGATCACCAATACATGTAATCAATACATGTAGAATAACAATACATGTAGAATCACAATACATGTAGAATAACAATACATGTAGAATAACAATACATGTAGAATCACAATACATGTAGAATAACAATACATGTAGAATAACAATACATGTAGAATCACAATACATGTAGAATAACAATACATGTAGAATCACAATACATGTAGAAAAACAATACATGTAGAATCACAATACATGTAGAATCACAATACATGTAGAATCACAAGACATGTAGAATATCAATACATGTAGAATCACAACATATGTAGAATCACAACACATGTAGAATCACAACACATGTAGAATCACAAGACATGTAGAATCACAACACATGTACAATCACAACACATGTAGAATCACAACACATGTAGAATCACAACACATGTAGAATCACAACACATGTAGAATCGTGAGAATTGCAATACATATCGTAATGGCCCCTCAATAGAGTGATAATATTGTATTGCGAGGTCCCTGGTGATTCCCAACCCTAGTTAAGTTGAGGCATTCATTTTGGAATGGTAAGGTAATGGTTAAGGTGTGTAAGGGTTGGATATGTGCGTAGGCAGTGCAACACATCTCTAAGGTGCATATAGTCTTTCCGGTGCATATAATCTCTAAGGTGCAGGTCTGTGCAGGGAGGCAGCCAGGTTTAGCTGTTCAGCAGTCTGATGGCCTGGGGGTAGAAGCTGTCTCGGAGCCTGTTGGCAGTCTGATGGCCTGGGGGTAGAAGCTGTCTCGGAGCCTGTTGGCAGTCTGATGGCCTGGGGGTAGAAGCTGTCTCGGAGCCTGTTGGCAGTCTGATGGTCTGGGGGTAGAAGCTGTCTCGGAGCCTGTTCAGCAGTCCTGATGGCCTGGGGGTGAGAAAGCTGTCTCGGAGCCTGTTGGCAGTCTGATGGCCTGGGGGTAGAAGCTGTCTCGGAGCCTGTTGGCAGTCTGATGGCCTGGGGGTAGAAGCTGTCTCGGAGCCTGTTGGCAGTCTGATGGTCCTGGGGGTAGAAGCTGTCCTCGGAGCCTGTTCAGCAGTCTGATGGCCTGGGGGTAGAAGCTGTCTCGGAGCCTGTTGGCAGTCTGATGGCCTGGGGGTAGAAGCTGTCTCGGAGCCTGTTGGCAGTCTGATGGCCTGGGGGTAGAAGCTGTCTCGGAGCCTGTTCAGCAGTCTGATGGCCTGGGGGTAGAAGCTGTCTCGGAGCCTGTTCAGCAGTCTGATGGCCTGGGGGTAGAAGCTGTCTCGGAGCCTGTTGGCAGTCTGATGGCCTGGGGGTAGAAAGCTGTCTCGGAGCCTGTTGGCAGTCTGATGGCCTGGGGGTAGAAGCTGTCTCGGAGCCTGTTGGCAGTCTGATGGCCTGGGGGTAGAAGCTGTCTCGGAGCCTGTTCAGCAGTCTGATGGCCTTGGGGGTAGAAGCTGTCTCGGAGCCTGTTCAGCAGTCTGATGGCCTGGGGGTAGAAGCTGTCTCGGAGCCTGTTGGCAGTCTGATGGCCTGGGGGTAGAAGCTGTCTCGGAGCCTGTTGGCAGTCTGATGGCCTGGGGGTAGAAGCTGTCTCGGAGCCTGTTGGCAGTTGATGGCCTGGGGGTAGAAGCTGTCCTCGGAGCCTGTTGGCAGTCTGATGGCCTGGGGGTAGAAGCTGTCTCGGAGCCTGTTGGCAGTCTGATGGCCTGGGGGTAGAAGCTGTCTCGGAGCCTGTTGGCAGTCTGATGGCCTGGGGTAGAAGCTGTCTCGGAGCCTGTTGGCAGTCTGATGGCCTGGGGGTAGAAGCTGTCTCGGAGCCTGTTGGCAGTCTGATGGCCTGGGGGTAGAAGCTGTCTCGGAGCCTGTTGGCAGTCTGATGGCCTGGGGGTAGAAGCTGTCTCGGAGCCTGTTGGCAGTCTGATGGCCTGGGGGTAGAAGCTGTCTCGGAGCCTGTTGGCAGTCTGATGGCCTGGGGGTAGAAGCTGTCTCGGAGCCTGTTGGCAGTCTGATGGCCTGGGGGTAGAAGCTGTCTCGGAGCCTGTTTGGCAGTCTGATGGCCTGGGGGTAGAAGCTGTCTCGGAGCCTGTTGCAGTCTGATGGCCTGGGGGTAGAAGCTGTCTCGGAGCCTGTTCAGCAGTCTGATGGCCTGGGGGTAGAAGCTGTC
>LR778282.1:1679709-1727209 GCA_902810595.1 Coregonus sp. 'balchen'
AGGACCCCTTTATAGACTTTTGTTGACTTTTTTATTAGACCACTCGCAGAACAGCTCCCCTCCTTTTGTAAAAGACACCAGCAGTTTGATCTCTATCGTTGAATCTCTTGATCCTCTCCCTGAGAATACTTTGTTAGTTACCTTTGATGTTGAGTCGTTATACACAAATATTCCACACGAGGGGGGTATTGAAGCCATGGGACATTTTCTTCTGCAACGTGACCCTAATGAACTACCTTCTAGTGCATGCATTATAACACTGGCTGAAATAGTACTCACACACAACTACTTCATGTTTCTAAATTATTTCTTTATTCAGACGAAGGGTACTGCTATGGGATCCCCTATGGCTCCTAACTATGATAATTTCTATGTGGGTTACATGGAGAAACAGTCAATTCTCAATCCTCTCAAAAATGTTTTCTTGCCTAACATTATTATTTGGAAAAGGTACATTGATTATATTTTTGTTCTATGGAGGGGTGATGCAAATCAGCTCCAGGAATTCCATTATTTTCTTAACTCTTGTTCTGAGCACCTGGGATTTACTATGCAATCTGACACCTGGGGAAACTATCTGGTAAACATAGAGAGTTTACCAGGTAGTCGGATAGGGGAACATATTAGGGGATTGATTGGCCAATGCATGTTAAAGTGAGTTTTTCCCCTCCTATTTTCTCTGTCAATACTCCATATTCCTGAACAACATTGGGACCTCAGCTGAGAACTCCATTCCCTAAATGGTCACCAGATGGCGCCACGATCGGTTCGCTACTTTTCATGCAAAAGGGGGTTTGAAATATTAGCATTATCGAAAAGGCACTTTTTGTAATGACCTCCAAGAAATTCTACAAAGTTGTCAACAACAGTGGCACTCGAATCATAAAGAGTGATTAATTTTGACCACTTCCTTCTGTCCGAGAAAGGTTTTGTTGATTTAATTTGACAGCAAACAATGAAGGAAAGCTAACTAATTACATGGGGGCTAACAGGCTAACATTTCATTTTTATTGAAGGAGAAACAGAAAAGGATAGACAGCATTAGGATGACAGATCATACAGTCTCATTCAACGTGAGAAATGCAGCATGTCCTCATTGGAGATCAATCTGTTCTAGGGACCGAAACCTAGCCACTCTCTCGTATCTTAGCAACAGTAGCTAGCTAGCTACACAAGTTTTTAGCTAGCTAGCTAAAACATTGACACTCAATATATTTTGGTTTCTCAGCCATATCTATGGATTACTTTATATGGATAAAGTAATCCTTCTACCCCCACCAAAAAAATAAAAAAATAAAAAATAATAATAATAATAATAATAATAATAATAAAAAATATCTCAAGCACCTGAAAGCAGGAATAACCATTTTACAAGAAACTCACCTAAAACACTGTGATAGAAATAGGATTCTTAAAGGTTGGGTGGGGCAGCTTTACCATTCAATGGTAAAGCATTAGGTGTTGCAATTTTGATTGATAAAAATAACCCTTTTGTTACATCAGAAACCACTGTCGACCCAAATGGTTGTTAAGTCATTATTAAAGGTACTTTACAGGTAAACAATTTACTCTAGCTAACATATATGCTCCCAACTGGGATGATCATGTGTTTATGTCTAGAATAATCCCTTTTTTGTCTGATACACCTTCGAGTAATCGAGACTTTAACTGTGTTTTAGATCAAATTAATGACAGATCAAGCAACAAGCCAGCTACGTTGAGTAAATCAGCCACTGTAATAAATTGTTTTAAGATGGTCATACTGTGGATCATTTAGGATTTTAGGACCCCTTTAAGTATGTTGTCACGTTGTATAATGATTAGAAGACAGGCGAAGGAATACGTATTAGTTTGTTTTATTACTCCACCCAACACAAGGTACGTCATGAACAAGGACGGGGACGAAGCCCAAAACAAACACCTATATAGATATATAACACAGAGATGTGACCCAAACACGTAGATAGATATATAACACAGAGATGTGACCCAAACACCTATATAGATATATAACACAGAGATGTGACCCAAACACGTAGATAGATATATAACACAGAGATGTGACCCAAACACGTAGATAGATATATAACACAGAGATGTGACCCAAACACCTATATAGATATATAACACAGAGATGTGACCCAAACACCTATATAGATATATAACACAGAGATGTGACCCAAACACGTAGATAGATATATAACACAGAGATGTGACCCAAACACCTATATAGATATATAACACAGAGATGTGACCCAAACACCTATATAGATATATAACACAGAGATGTGACCCAAACACCTATATAGATATATAACACAGAGATGTGACCCAAACACCTATATAGATATATAACACAGAGATGTGACCCAAACACCTATATAGATATATAACACAGAGATGTGACCCAAACACGTATATAGATATATAACACAGAGATGTGACCCAAACACGTATATAGATATATAACACAGAGATGTGACCCAAACACCTATATAGATATATAACACAGAGATGTGACCCAAACACGTAGATAGATATATAACACAGAGATGTGACCCAACACCTATATAGATATATAACACAGAGATGTGACCCAAACACCTATATAGATATATAACACAGAGATGTAACCCAAACACCTATATAGATATATAACACAGAGATGTGACCCAAACACCTATATAGATATATAACACAGAGATGTGACCCCAAACACCTATATAGATATTAACACAGAGATGTGACCCAAACACCTATATAGATATATAACACAGAGATGTGACCCAAACACCTATATAGATATATAACACAGAGATGTGACCCAAACACGTATATAGATATATAACACAGAGATGTGACCCAAACACCTATATAGATATAACACAGAGATGTGACCCAAACACCTATATAGATATATAACACAGAGATGTGACCCAAACACGTAGATAGATATATAACACAGAGATGTGACCCAAACACCTATATAGATATATAACACAGAGATGTGACCCCAAACACCGTATATAGATATATGACACAGAGATGTGACCCCAAACACGTATATAGATATATAACACAGAGATGTGACCCAAAACACGTAGATAGATATATAACACAGAGATGTGACCCAAACACGTAGATAGATATATAACACAGAGATGTGACCCAAACACCTATATAGATATATAACACAGAGATGTGACCCAAACACCTATATAGATATATAACACAGAGATGTGACCCAAACACCTATATAGATATATAACACAGAGATGTGACCCAAACACGTAGATAGATATATAACACAGAGATGTGACCCAAACACCTATATAGATATATAACACAGAGATGTGACCCAAACACCTATATAGATATATAACACAGAGATGTAACCCAAACACCTATATAGATATATAACACAGAGATGTGACCCAAACATCTATATAGATATATAACACAGAGATGTGACCCAAACACCTATATAGATATATAACACAGAGATGTGACCCAAACACGTAGATAGATATATAACACAGAGATGTGACCCAAACACCTATATAGATATATAACACAGAGATGTGACCCAAACACCTATATAGATATATAACACAGAGATGTGACCCAAACACCTATATAGATATATAACACAGAGATGTGACCCAAACATCTATATAGATATATAACACAGAGATGTGACCCAAACACCTATATAGATATATAACACAGAGATGTGACCCAAACACCTATATAGATATATAACACAGAGATGTGACCCAAACACCTATATAGATATATAACACAGAGATGTGACCCAAACACCTATATAGATATATAACACAGAGATGTGACCCAAACATCTATATAGATATATAACACAGAGATGTGACCCAAACACCTATATAGATATATAACACAGAGATGTGACCCAAACACCTATATAGATATATAACACAGAGATGTGACCCAAACACGTAGATAGATATATAACACAGAGATGTGACCCAAACACCTATATAGATATATAACACAGAGATGTGACCCAAACACCTATATAGATATATAACACAGAGATGTGACCCAAACATCTATATAGATATATAACACAGAGATGTGACCCAAACATCTATATAGATATATAACACAGAGATGTGACCCAAACAAAAGAGCGAGGTGTAAACTTCTAACAATACACGGGACGAGACCCGTAATAACAAGAGCACAATACACGGTACTCACGGTACCAACGGACATGGGACAGTAATGGACAAGGACAATGGGGAACAGAGGGCACATATATACACATACTAATCAGGGGGAATGGGAACCAGGTGTGCGTAATGAGACGAGACAGTCCAGGGTTGGTGGTAATGATCCAGGTCAGTGACGCCTAGAAGTCCAGTAACGTAGACCTCCAGAACTGGTAAACGGAATGAGAAGCAGTTTTGCATTAACCCTCAATTTGCTTAGACAGATCAGTCCCTTTAATTCAGGGCCTCTTAACCCTTCAAATTAAATAAATTCCTCCCCAGATATCCCCTATGGTACCCTGTGGGAGACAATGACAGCTATCTCCTATGGAACCAGCTTACCTCAGAGGTCAGATGATTGTGTTCACCGCAAAATGCAACAAAGAAAACAGAGAAAAAAGGAAGACACTTACAGGCAATATGTTCTCCAGAACGTATCCTGAACCTAGACAGGCAATATGTTCTCCAGAACGTATCCTGGACCTAGACAGGCAATATGTTCTCCAGAACGTATCCTGGACCTAGACAGGCAATATGCTCTCCAGAATGTATCCTGAATCCTAACGGCTACCAATCTGACTTCTACAAAATATGTCATGTCCAACTCTCTCCTATTTTGCACTATGAATCTTTTGAAAACAAATTACTTTCTCCATCTATGAACCAAGCATGCATCTCATTACTGTTAAAACCCAATAAAAACCCACTTAATTAATGTGGAGGCAAAGATTTTAGCTAAAGTCCTATCCCAATGTTTGGAGACAATTATTCAACAGATATTATCATTGAACCAAAATTATTTTATACAAATTCGCCTGTCCTCCTGTAATCTTAAAAATACTTTATAACACCATCTATAACTGTCATTTCTCTTTGCTTATTTGAGCTGTTCTTGCCATAATATGGACTTGGTCTTTTACCAAATAGGGCTATCTTCTGTATACCACCCCTACCTTGTCACAACACAACTGATTGGCTCAAACGCATTAAGAGTGAAATAAATTCCACAAATTAACTATTAACAAGGCACACCTGTTAATTGAAACGCATTCCAGGTGACTACCTCATGATGCAGGTTGAGAGAATGCTAAGAGTGTGCAAAGCTGTCATCAAGGCAAAGGGTGACTACTTTGAAAACTCTAAAATCTAAAATATATTTTGATTTGTTTAACACTTTTTTGGTTACTACATGATTCAATATGTGTTATTTCATAGTTTTGATGTCTTCACTATTATTCTACAATGTAGAAAATAGTAAAAATAAAGAAAAACCCTTGAATGAGTAGGTGTGTCCAAACTTTTGACTGGTAATATATGTATCATACCTCTTACAGATGACCTCATACCTCTTACAGATGACCTCATACCTCTTACAGATTACCTCATACCTCTTACAGATGACCTCATACCTCTTACAGATGACCTCATACCTCTTACAGATGACCTCATACCTCTTACAGATGACCTCAT
This sequence comes from Coregonus sp. 'balchen', assembly GCA_902810595.1. NCBI lineage: Eukaryota > Metazoa > Chordata > Actinopteri > Salmoniformes > Salmonidae > Coregonus > Coregonus sp. 'balchen'. The sequence goes on from LR778282.1 coordinate 1,685,430, forward strand.
AACTTTTGACTGATAGTGTAGTACATTGTTATGTAAATATATTGGTAACTGTTTTATATCACATTTACCTGTGACTGTATTCAGAAAATCCATCATGGGGGAAGTTAGGTACTGTGGTACATGTATTCCTTTTATGCAAATGTAGTACATTTAAATCATTAATAAGTTCATAAACTAGTTGTGTAATTGTAATATCTTTTTACAGTTGGTCCAATGTCTGTAGCTTAAGCTGTTAAAGAGCTGTAACGTTTTGAAAACCTTGTTTTATGCGATTTCAAATAGTTATAATGCACAGTAATGATGTCAAATCAAATCAAATCAAATTGTATTTGCGACATGCACCGAATAAAACAGGTGTAGACATTACAGTGAAATGCTTACTTACAGCCCTTAACCAACAATGCATTTATTTTTTAATAAAAAAACAAAATAAAAACAACAACAAAAAAGTGTTGAGAAAAAAAGAGCAGAAGTAAAATAAAATAACAGTAGGGAGGCTATATATACAGGGGGGTACCGGTGCAGAGTCAATGTGCGGGGGCACCGGCTAGTTGAGGTAATTGAGGTAATATGTGCATGTGGGTAGAGTTAAAGTGACTATGCATAAATAATTAACAGAGTAGCAGCAGCGTAAAAAGATGGGGTGGGGGTGGGGGGGCAGTGCAAATAGTCTGGGTAGCCATGATTAGCTGTTCAGGAGTCTTATGGCTTGGGGGTAGAAGCTGTTGAGAAGCCTTTTGGACCTAGACTTGGCACTCCGGTACTGCTTGCCATGCGATAGCAGATAGAACAGTCTATGACTAGGGTGGCTGGAGTCTTTGACAATTTTTAGGGCGTTCCTCTGACACCGCCTGGTATAGAGGTCCTGGATGGCAGGAAAGCTTGGCCCCAGTGATGTACTGGGCCGTACGCACTACCCTCTGTAGTGCTTTGCGGTCGGAGGCCGAGCAGTTGCCATACCAGGCGATGATGCATCCAGTCAGGATGCTCTCGATGGTGCAGCTGTATAACTTTTTGAGGATCTGAGGACCCATGCCAAATCTTTTCAGTCTCCTGAGGGGGAATAGGCTTTGTCATGCCCTCTTCACAACTGTCTTGGTGTGATTGGACCATGATAGTTTGTTGGTGATGTGGACACCAAGGAACTTGAAGCTCTCAACCTGTTCCACTACAGCCCAGTCGATGAGAATGGGGGCGTGCTCAGTCCTCCTTTTTTTCCTGTAGTCCACAATCATCTCCTTTGTCTTGGTCACGTTGAGGGAGAGGTTGTTATCCTGGCACCACACTGCAGGTCCCTATAGGCTGTCTCATCGTTGTCGGTGATCAGGCCTACCACTGTTGTGTCGTCTGCAAACTTAATGATGGTGTTGGAGTCGTGCCTGGCCATGCAGTCATGTGTGAACAGGGAGAACAGGTGGGGACTGAGCACGCACCCCTGAGGGGCCCCCTGTGTTGAGGATCAGTGTGGCAGATGTGTTGTTACCTACCCTTACAACCTGGGAGCGGCCCGTCAGGAAGTCCAGGATCCAGTTGCAGAGGGAGGTGTTTAGTCCCAGGATGCTTAGCTTAGTGATGAGCATTGAGTTCACTATGGTGTTGAATGCTGAGCTGTAGTAAATGAATAGCATTCTCGCGTAGGTGTTCCTGTTGTCCAGGTGGGAAAGGGCAGTGTGGAGTGCAATAGAGATTGCATCATCTGTGGATCTGTTGGGGCGGTAAGCAAATTGGAGTGGGTCTAGGGTTTCTGGGATAATGGTGTTGATGTGAGCCATGACCAGCCTTGCAAAGCATTTCATGGCTACAGACGTCAGTGCTACGGGTCGGTAGTCATTTAGGCAGGTTATCTTATTGTCCTTGGGCACGGGGACTATGGTGGTCTGCTTGAAACATGTTGGTATTACAGACTCAGTCAGGGACATGTTGAAAATGTCAGTGAAGACACTTGCCAGTTGGTCAGCACATGCTCGGAGTACACGTCCTGGTAATCCGTCTGGCCCTGCGGCCTTGTGAATGTTGACCTGCTTAAAAGTCTTACTCACATCGGCTACGGAGAGCGTGATCACATAGTCATCCGGAACATGTTCCATTCTGTGCTAGCAAAACAGTCCTGTAGCTTAGCATCTGCGTCATCTGACCACTTTTTTATTAACGGAGTCACTGGTGCTTCCTGCTTTAGCTTATAAGCAGGAATCAGGAGGATAGAGTTATGGTCAGATTTGCCAAATGGAGGGCGAGGGAGAGCTTTGTATGTGTCTCTGTGTGTGGAGTAAAGGTGGTCTAGAGTTTTTTTTCCTCTGGTTGCACATTTAACATGCTGGTAGAAATTAGGTAGAACGGATTTAAGTTTCCCTGCATTAAAGTCCCCGGCCACTAGGAGCACTGCCTCTGGATGAGCATTTTCCTGTTTAGTTATGGCCTTATACAGCTCATTGAGTGCAATCTTAATGCCAGCATTGGTTTGTGGTGGTAAATAGACAGCTATGAAAAATATAGATGAAAACTCTCTTGGTAAATAGTGTGGTCTACAGCTTATCATGAGATACTCTACCTCAGGCGAGCAAAACCTTGAGACTTCCTTAGTATTTGATTTTGTGCACCAGCTGTTGTTTACAAATATACACAGACCACCACCCCTTGTCTTACCGGAGTCAGCCGTTCTATCCTGCCGATGTAGCGTATAGCCCGCTAGCTGTATGTTGTCCGTGTCGTCGTTCAGCCACGACTCGGTGAAACATAAGATATTACAGTTTTTAATGTCCCGTTGGTAGGATAACCTTGATCTTAGGTCGTCCATTTTGTTTTCCAATGATTGAAGATTGGCTAATAGGATTGATGGAAGAGGCAGTTTACTCGCTCGCCGTCGGATCCTTACAAGGCACCCCGACCCACGTCCACGATATCTCCGTCTCTTTCTCCTGCGAATGACGGGGATTTGGGCCTTGTCAGGTGTCTGTAGAATATCCTTCGCGTCCGACTCGTTGAAGAAAAAATATTTGTCCAATACGAGGTGAGTAATCGCTGTCCTGATATCCAGAAGCTCTTTTTGGTCATAAGAGACGGTGGCAGAAACATTATGTACAGAATAAATTACAAATAACGCGAAAAAACACACATAATAGTACAATTGGTTAGAGGGCTGTAAAACGGCAGCCATCTTTTCCGGCGCCATCATGGACTTGTGCTGTGATGGAATGACCCCAAGCATACTTCCAAAGTTGTGGCAAAATGGCTTAAGGACAACAAAGTCAAGGTATTGGAGTGGCCATCACAAGGAAAATGTGTGGGCAGAAGTGAAAAAGGCGTGTGCGCGCAAGGAGGCCTACAAACCTGACTCAGTTACACCAGCTCTGTCAGGAGGAATGGGCCAAAATTCACCCAACTTATTGTGGGAAGCTTGTGGAAGGCTACCCGAAACGTTTGACCCAAGTTAAACAATTTAAAGGCAATGCTACTAAATACTAATTGAGTGTATGTAAACTTCTGACCCACTGGGAATGTGATGAAAGAAATAAAAGCTGAAATAAATCATTCTCTCTACTATTATTCTGACATTTCACATTCTTAAAATAAAGTGGTGATCCTAACTGAATTTTTACTAGGATTAAATGTCGGGAATTGTGAAAAACTGAGTTTAAATGTATTTGGCTAAGGTGTATGTACACTTCCGACTTCAAACTGTATCTGTCTGTCCATCTGTTTATTGCTACTCTGTTTATTATCTATGCATAGTCACTTTTGTATTGTTGGTTAAGGGCTTGTAAGTAAGCAATTCACTGTATTGTCTACACCTGTTGTATTCGGCACATGTGGCAAATACAATTTGATTTGATTTGATTTGCTCTGTCTGTCTGTCTGTCTGTCTGTCTGTCTGTCTGTCTGTCTGTCTGTCTGTCTGTCTGTCTGTCTCTCTCTATGTCTGTCTGTCTGTATGTCTCTCTCTCTGTCTGTCTGTCTGTATGTCTCTCACTCTGTCTGTCTGTCTCTCTCTCTGTCTGTCTGTCTGTATGTCTCTCTCTCTGTCTGTCTGTCTGTCTGTATGTGTCTGTCTGTCTGTCTGTCTGTCTGTCTGTCTGTCTGTCTGTCTGTCTGTCTGTATGTATGTCTGTCTGTCTGTCTGTTTACTCTGTCTGTCTGTCTGTCCGTCTGTTTACTCTATATATATGTCTGTCTGTCATTCCTAACTGGCTCCAGGCTCTGTCTGTCCGTCTGTCTATGTATCTGTCCATGTCTGTGTCCTCTGCTATCCCTTGCCAGGCTTCAAAGGTTTCCCCTCTCTCTGCAGCAGGGCGCCTGCTCTTTAAATCTCTCTATTATGATTACAATAAAAGCCTGAGGGGGAGGAGAGAGCTTCTCAGCTGAGGACAGACCAGTAAACATCCGGTTGGTTGAAAGCAGCCTCTCTTCTCTTTATGGTAGAGACCCGTTAATACGCGTCCTGCTCTGTCTCTGCCTGCAGTACATTGGACAAACACAGAGCACAGCAGAGGTGGGAGACCGCAGTGTTTAAATGGCTTTAATCAGACGCTTTCTCTCTGCCTTTGACTCTGAGTCATTCTGTGTGTGTGTGTGTGTGTGTTCCTCTGGGCTTCAGCCATGTGTAGAATATCAACCACGGCCAGCACAGACCGTCAGCTCTTCTCTCTTCGTCTTCTCTTCTCTTCTGCACCCCAACTAATATAAACTACTACACAAACCGTAATAAAAACTACTACAGCAACCTTAATAAAAAACTACTACACAAAACCTTTAGGGAAATGTACTTTCTGTCAACATCATATGCCTGTTTATCAATTTATTGATTTATCTGTTTACCTGTTTACCTTCCCTCAGTAGAAGCATGCGGGAGATACACAATAGATGTTCCTCATACCCCTGAAACAGACCCATGGGCCCATGCAGGCACACTGGGAAAGATGAGAATTTGTTAACTTGAAATAATGTATTGATTTTAGTAGGGGGGCCGATGGTGATAGTGATCTTACAGGAGGGTAATCCTGTCCCCCTCCTAGTCCTGTGTTATAGGAGGGAACTCAGAGATGCCCAATGCAGCCGCTGGCCTGTAACTGTCGAGAGCCGATGCTCCTATACCGTTTGCCGGACTTGGGTGGCTGGAGTATTTGAAAATGTTTCGGCCCTTCCTCTGACACCGCCTGATATAGAGGCCCTGGATGGCAGGGAGCTCGGCTCCAGTGATGTACTGGGCTGTCCTGGTATAGAGGCCCTGGATGGCAGGGAGCTCGGCCCCAGTGATGTACTGGGCTGTCCTGGTATAGAGGCCCTGGATGGCAGGGAGCTCGGCCCCAGTGATGTATTGTTGCCTACCCTCACCACCTGGGGGGCGGCCCGTCAGGAAGTCCAGGATCCAGTTACAGAGGGAGGTGTTCAGTCCCATAGTCCCCAGCTTGGCGATGAGCTTGGAGGGGACTATGTTGTTGAACGCTGAGCTGTAGTCTATGAACAGCATTCTCACATAGTTATTTCCCCTCTTGTCCAGGTGGGAGAGGGCTGTGTGAAGTGCAACTGAGATTGCGTCATCTGTGGATCTGTTGGGGCGGTATGCGAATTGGAGTGGGTCCAGGGTGTCTGGGATAATGGTGTTGATGTGAGCCATGACCAGCCTTTCAATGCACTTCATAATTACATATGTGAGTGCTACAGGGCGATAGTCATTTAGGCAGGTTACCTTGGAGTTCTTGGGAACAGGGACAATGGTGGTCAGCTTGAAACATGTTGGGATTATAGACTGGGTCAAGGAGAGATTGGAAATGTCCGTGAAGACACTTGGCAGCTGGTCTGCACATGCTTTCAGAACGCACCCTGGTAGTCTGTCTGGCCCGGCGGCATTGCTTTCAGAACCCTGGTATTCTGTCTGGCCCGGCGGCATTGCTTTCAGAACGCACCCTGGTATTCTGTCTGGCCCGGCGGCATTGCTTTCAGAACGCACCCTGGGATTCTGTCTGGCCCGGCGGCATTGCTTTCAGAACGCACCCTGGTATTCTGTCTGGCCCGGCGGCATTGCTTTCAGAACGCACCCTGGGATTCTGTCTGGCCCGGCGGCATTGCTTTCAGAACGCACCCTGGGATTCTGTCTGGCCCGGCGGCATTGCGGGTGTTAACCTGTTCGGCCACGGAGAGCGAGATCACACAGTCATCTGGAAGAACAGGGGCTTAAAAGGCATTTAGCTCTTTTGGGAGTTTCTCGCGGCTGGGTTTCCCTTTGTAATCCATTATCGTCTGCAAGCCCTAAGAAACAACACTATGAAACAAGGATAAATGACATAAAGAATGATAGTAAAAAGCTTTGGAGCACCCTAAATGACATTTCTGGAAAAAAGGCAAACTCAGCTCCATCATTCATTGAATCAGATGGCTCATTCATCACAAAACCAACAGACATTGCCAACTGCTTTAATAATTTTTAAATACAAATACAAATACGACGACCTTCAGAGCCAGTGCGATATGATTCCACCTTGCTTATTGTCCGATTGATATCTCATCGGAGGTCATAGTGGACCCTGGGCAACTCAAAACTAATTTTATTTGTGACATGCTTCGTAAATAACAGGTGTAGACTAACAGTGAAATGTTCCCAACAATGAAGAGAGAAAAATTATAGAAAAATTATAACACAAGGAATAAATAATACACAATGAGTAACGATAACCTGGCTATATACGCGGGGTACCAGTACCGAGTCGATGTGCAGGGGTACGAGGTAATAACCTGGCTATATACGCGGGGTACCAGTACCGAGTCGATGTGCAGGGGTACGAGGTAATTGAGGTAGATACATTATATGTGCAAAAGTATGTGGACACCCCTTCAAATTAGTGGATTTGTCTATTTCAGCAACTGCTTTATATCAGAGTTGTGCCTGTTGTTCACACGATTATCTGCCCTCTCATTGGCTAGAATGGTCCCACCTGATCTCTCCTCCTCCCACCTGCCTTCCATCTTTGAGGACATGTAAACTCAGCAAAAAAAAAAAAAAGTCCTCTCACTGTCAACAGTCAGTATTTGGTGTGGCCACCAGCTGCATTAAGCACTGCAGTGCATCTCCTCCTCATGGACTGCACCAGATTTGCCAGTTCTTGCTGTGAGATGTTACCCCACTCTTCCACCAAGGCACCTGCAAGTTCCCGGACATTTCTGTGGGGAATGGCCCTAGCCCTTACCCTCCGATCCAACAGGTCCCAGATGTGCTCAATGTGATTGATATCCGGGCTCTTCGCTGGCCATGGCAGAACACTGACATTCCTGTCTTGCAGGAAATCACGCACAGAACGAGCAGTATGGCTGGTGGCATTGTCATGCTGGAGGGTCAGGATGAGCCTGCAGGAAGGGTACCACATGAGGGAGGAGGATGTCTTCCCTGTAACACACAGCGTTGAGATCGCCTTCAATGACAACAAGCTCAGTCCAATGATGCTGTGACATACCGCCCCAGACCATGACGGAACCTCCACCTCCAAATCGATCCCGCTCCAGAGTATAGGCCTCGGTGTAACGCTCATTCCTTCGACGATAAACGTGAATCCGACCATCACCCCTGGTGAGACAAAACCGCGACTTGTCAGTGAAGAGCACTTTTTGCCTGTCCTGTCTGGTCCAGCGACGGTGGGTTTGTGCCCATAGGCGACATTCTTGCCGGTGATGTCTGGTGAGGACCTGCCTTACAACAGGCCTACAAGCCCTCAGTCCAGCCTCTCTCAGCCTATTGCGAACAGTCTGAGCACTGATGGAGGGATTGTGCGTTCCTGGTGTAACTCGGGCAGTTGTTGTTGCCATCCTGTACCTGTCCCGCAGGTGTGATGTTCGGATGTACCGATCCTGTGCAGGTGTTGTTACACGTGGTTTGCCACTGCAAGGACGATCGGCTGTCCTGTCTCCCTGTAGCACTGCCTTAGGCGTCTCACAGTACGGACATTGCAATTTATTTCCCCGGCCACATCTTCAGTCCTCATGCCTCCTTGCAGCATGCCTAAGGCACGTTCACGCAGATGAGCAGGGACCCTGGGCATCTTTCTTTTGGTGTTTTTCAGAGTCAGTAGAAAGGCCTCTTTAGTGTCCTAAGTTTTCATAACTGTGACCTTAATTGCCTACCGTCTGTAAGCTGTTAGTGTCTGAATGACCGTTCCACAGGTGCATGTTCATTAATTGTTTATGGTTCATTGAACAAGCATGGGAAACAGTGTTTGAACCCTTTTCAACCCTTTTCAATGAAGATCTGTGAAGATGTGGTGTGGGTGAACGGATGATCTCCGCATGAGTATTTTCCACTGTGAAGCATGGAGGAGGAGGTGTGATGTTGTTTGGGTGCTTTGCTGGTGACACTGTCAGTGATATATTTAGAATTCAAGGCACACTTAACCAGCATGGCTACCACATCATTCTGCAACGATACGCCATCCCATCTGGTTTGGGCTTAGTTGGACTATCATTTGTTTTTCAACAGGACAATGACCCAACACACCTCCAGGCTGTGTAAGGGCTATTTTACCAAGAAGGAGAGTGATGGAGTGCTGCATCAGATGACCTGGCCTCCACAATCACCCGACCTCAACCCAATTGAGATTGTTTGGGATGAGTTGGACCGCAGAGTGAAGGAAAAGCAGCCAACAAGTGCTCAGCATAAGTGGGAACTCCTTCAAGACTGTTGGAAAAGCATTCCTCATGAAGTTGGTTGAGAGAATGCCAAGATTGTGCAAAGCTGTCATCAAGGAAAACTGTGGCTACTTGAATAATCTGAAATATGAAATATGTTTTGATTTGTTTAACACTTTTTTGGTTACTACATGATTCAATTTCATAGTTTCGATGTCTTCACTATTATTCCACAATGTAAAAAATAGTACAAATAAAGAAAAACCCTTGAATGAGTAGGTGTGTCCAAACCTTTGACTGGTACTGTATATTGTGTTGATTACTAAGGTTACTGTCCTATCTACAAAAAAAAAAAAAAAACTTAAATACAAGTTATTTTGTCCTTTGTCCTCATTTAATTGAAATACTGTAGAATTCCATTAATTCCTATGAAGGACTGCTCCCACTGGGGAGTGGCAATATGGCCGCCTGGTGGCTTCAAAGCCTCTCATTGGCCAATACATAGCATCAGCAATCCAGGGTTTATATACATCATTGGATGTAACCCTATCCCAAATATGAACCCTTACCATAACCATTTGGAATGAATGCCTAAACTAAACATAAACATGTGATGTTTCTCCCCCCCCTGGACAAACGTTCAATACTGAAGTCAAACCGTGTTAAACCGTGAGATCTTCTTGGGCTGACAACCAGACAGGAACAGATAATAACGGCGTGTGTCTGTGTGTCTGTGTGTCTGTGTGTCTGTGTGTCTGTGTGTCTGTCTTACAGTATATGCTTTAGAAGATGACTTTACAATACTGCACTGACAGCACTACGGAAATCACCATACCATAGTATGATAGTTCTGTCATTACAGTATTGTAAAGTGATGAAGCCTGGACATGGACATGGTAGTTAACGTAACTGATTTCCTTATTCTCATAAAGTCTCAAGTGCTCTTGGCATCATGCATATGGAGGGAGGATACAGCTTATTGTTATAGAGTCTCAGGGTCTCATATGGAGGGAGGATACAGCTTATTGTTATAGAGTCTCAGGGTCTCATATGGAGGGAGGATACAGCTTATTGTTATAGAGTCTCAGGGTCTCATATGGAGGGAGGATACAGCTTATTGTTATAGAATCTCAGGGTCTCATATGGAGGGAGGATACAGCTTATTGTTATAGAGTCTCAGGGTCTCATTTGGAGGGAGGATACAGCTTATTGTTATAGAGTCTCAGGGTCTCATATGGAGGGAGGATACAGCTTATTGTTATAGAGTCTCGGGGTCTCATATGGAGGGAGGATACAGCTTATTGTTATAGAATCTCAGGGTCTCATATGGAGGGAGGATACAGCTTATTGTTATAGAGTCTCAGGGTCTCATATGGAGGGAGGATACAGCTTATTGTTATAGAGTCTCGGGGTCTCATATGGAGGGAGGATACAGCTTATTGTTATAGAGTCTCAGGGTCTCATATGGAGGGAGGATACAGCTTATTGTTATAGAGTCTCAGGGTCTCATATGGAGGGAGGATACAGCTTATTGTTATAGAGTCTCAGGGTCTCATATGGAGGGAGGATACAGCTTATTGTTATAGAGTCTCAGGGTCTCATATGGAGGGAGGATACAGCTTATTGTTATAGAATCTCAGGGTCTCATATGGAGGGAGGATACAGCTTATTGTTATAGAGTCTCAGGGTCTCATTTGGAGGGAGGATACAGCTTATTGGGCTTATCCAGGCTCTGTCGTAGCCGGCCACGACCGGGAGACCCATGGGGCGGCGCACAATTGGCCCAGCGTCGTCCAGGGTAGGGGAGGGAATGGCCGGCAGGGATGTAGCTCAGTTGGTAGAGCATGGCGTTTGCAACGCCAGGGTTGTGGGTTCGATTCCCACGGGGGGCCAGTATGAAAAATAAAAAATTAATAATGTATGCACTCACTAACTGTAAGTCGCTCTGGATAAGAGCGTCTGCTAAATGACTAAAATGTAAATGTAAATGTAAATGTATTGTTATAGAGTCTCAGGGTCTCATATGGAGGGAGGATACAGCTTATTGTTATAGAGTCTCGGGGTCTCATATGGAGGGAGGATACAGCTTATTGTTATAGAATCTCAGGGTCTCATATGGAGGGAGGATACAGCTTATTGTTATAGAGTCTCAGGGTCTCATATGGAGGGAGGATACAGCTTATTGTTATAGAGTCTCAGGGTCTCATATGGAGGGAGGATACAGCTTATTGTTATAGAGTCTCAGGGTCTCATATGGAGGGAGGATACAGCTTATTGTTATAGAGTCTCAGGGTCTCATATGGAGGGAGGATACAGCTTATTGTTATAGAGTCTCAGGGTCTCATATGGAGGGAGGATACAGCTTATTGTTATAGAGTCTCAGGGTCTCATATGGAGGGAGGATACAGCTTATTGTTATAGAGTCTCAGGGTCTCATATGGAGGGAGGATACAGCTTATTGTTATAGAGTCTCAGGGTCTCATATGGAGGGAGGATACAGCTTATTGTTATAGAGTCTCAGGGTCTCATATGGAGGGAGGATACAGCTTATTGTTATAGAGTCTCAGGGTCTCATATGGAGGGAGGATACAGCTTATTGTTATAGAGTCTCAGGGTCTCATATGGAGGGAGGATACAACTTATTGTTATAGAGTCTCAAGGTATCATATGGAGGGAGGATACAGCTTATTGTTATAGAGTCTCAGGGTCTCATATGGAGGGAGGATACAGCTTATTGTTATAGAGTCTCAGGGTCTCATATGGAGGGAGGATACAGCTTATTGTTATAGAGTCTCAGGGTCTCATATGGAGGGAGGATACAGCTTATTGTTATAGAGTCTCAAGGTCTCATATGGAGGGAGTATACAGCTTATTGTTATAGAGTCTCAAGGTCTCATATGGAGGGAGGATACAGCTTATTGTTATAGAGTCTCAGGGTCTCATATGGAGGGAGGATACAGCTTATTGTCTCATTAGTTATTTGAAGGGACAATAACAGAATATGCTGCTGGAGGTTTACTGTTGATTTCTTCATTAGTCTTCTAAATCACAGTACTTTAACCATATATTAAACAATAAGGCATTTTTACAGGAAACAAGATTGGTTGTCTTTAATGTTCTCAGAGTCGAGCTGCGTGTAGTTATAAATACCTTTATGAAAACTGAAATGGAAACAGAATCAACGTCTCTCAGTTCCATGTGTGATCCATCCTACTGTTCAGTGTCAAAGTACTTCGATAGTTTCACTATAAATACTTCTAAATCAATGTTTGCTCTTCATGCTAGGCTGCCCTGAATGTGGGTTGTGATTTGTGTTCGCAATAGAGAGAGAGAGAAACACAGAGAGAAAGGAAAGGAAGCTGGTTGAGAGAATGCCAAGATTGTTCAATTTCGAAATTTGGTTGTGCATTAGCCCATGTCAGCTAACATTATGTTTTGGGTAAGTTAGTCTAGCGGCCAGCTATCTAAACTAATCTAATCATGGTCGAATTACCAACCGGGGGCCCCATTGATTTAGTTAGTCACTCTCACTCAGATATCATATTAAAAACTGCAAACATGTCTCTCTCTCCACCCAATGACAAATGTAGAATTGCAGGAAATTACCTGTAAAACTAAAACATTTTGTCTCCGCACCATGGCAAAATGAGTAGAATTGCATGAAATTAGTTTTATAATTGCAAAATCTTCTCTATGCCCCATGGCAAAATTGCAAGAAATGAACTCTAAAACTTTCTTTTTTCTCTCTCTGCTGTCAAGAGGGGTTCCACTAAAATGTTTTGCTGGAGAGGTGGGTGGTGCGTAGGGCTCTCGATGGTGCAGCTGCCAAAAGGCTAGGGCCTGCTCTGACCACCTAGGGCCTGCTCTGACCACCTAGGGCCTGCTCTGACCACCTAGGGCCTGACCACCTAGGGTCTGCTCTGACCACCTAGGGCCTGCTCTGACCACCTAGGGCCTGCTCTGACCACCTAGGGCCTGCTCTGACCACCTAGGGCCTGCTCTGACCACGTGTAGATAAAGCAAAGCAGTGAGGTAAAAACAACAACACAGAGTTACATATGGGGTAAAACAAAACATAAAGTCAAAAATGCAACAGAATATATATATACAGTGTGTGCAAATGTAGCAAGTTATGGAGGTAAGGCAATAAATAGGCCATAGTGCAAAATAGTTACAATTTCGTATTAACACCGGAATGATAGACTGATACCAGTCATTTCCTTTCGAATCAGTGAATGGAAGTAAACAAGGTCTTTGAGAGGAAGGAGAGATAAGACATAGCTACTGTAATGTTTGTCAAGAGACTGTTATATCACGTTACACCGTGTGTTGAAGACTTTCCATGCCGTTTGGCGTTTTTGTCTTTTTCAGGAAGGGAAGAAGAAGTTTGACAAGGAGACAGAGAAATACTACACCGTTCTAGAGAAGCACCTGGCCTTGTCCTCCAGGAAGAAAGAGACATTCTTACAAGAGGTAAATCCCCGAGTTCCTAACTATGAGCCCACTTGATACTTTTCCATTTTATATCTGCTTCAAGCAACGGGACCTTTGTGATTAGTGATGAATGTCCCAAATGGTACCTTATTCCTATGGGCCCTAGTTAAATGGTACCTTATTCCTATGGGCCCTAGTTAAATGGTACCTTATTCCTATGGGCCCTAGTTAAATGGTACCTTATTCCTATGGGCCCTAGTTAAATGGTACCTTATTCCTATGGGCCCTAGTTAAATGGTACCTTATTCCTATGGGCCCTAGTTAAATGGTACCTTATTCCTATGGGCCCTAGTTAAATGGTACCTTATTCCTATGGGCCCTAGTTAAATGGTACCTTATTCCTATGGGCCCTAGTTAAATGGTACCTTATTCCTATGGGCCCTAGTTAAATGGTACCTTATTCCTATGGGCCCTAGTTAAATGGTACCTTATTCCTATGGGCCCTAGTTAAATGGTACCTTATTCCTATGGGCCCTAGTTAAATGGTACCTTATTCCTATGGGCCCTAGTTAAATGGTACCTTATTCCTATGGGCCCTAGTTAAATGGTACCTTATTCCTATGGGCCTAGTTAAATGGTACCTTATTCCTATGGGCCCTAGTTAAATGGTACCTTATTCCTATGGGCCCTAGTTAAATGGTACCTTATTCCTATGGCCCTAGTTAAATGGTACCTTATTCCTATGGGCCCTAGTTAAATGGTACCTTATTCCTATGGGCCCTAGTTAAATGGTACCTTATTCCTATGGACCCTAGTTAAATGGTACCTTATTCCTATGGGCCCTAGTTAAATGGTACCTTATTCCTATGGGCCCTAGTTAAATGGTACCTTATTCCTATGGACCCTAGTTAAATGGTACCTTATTCCTATGGGCCCTAGTTAAATGGTACCTTATTCCTATGGGCCCTAGTTAAATGGTACCTTATTCCTATGGGCCCTAGTTAAATGGTACCTTATTCCTATGGGCCCTAGTTAAATGGTACCTTATTCCTATGGGCCCTAGTTAAATGGTACCTTATTCCTATGGGCCCTAGTTAAATGGTACCTTATTCCTATGGCCCTAGTTAAATGGTACCTTATTCCTATGGGCCCTAGTTAAATGGTACCTTTTTCCTATGGGCCCTAGTTAAATGGTACCTTATTCCTATGGGCCCTAGTTAAATGGTACCTTATTCCTATGGGCCCTAGTTAAATGGTACCTTATTCCTATGGGCCCTAGTTAAATGGTACCTTATTCCTATGGGCCCTAGTTAAATGTAGTGCAATGGAGCTTTTCTAAGACCAACTGCACTCTGTCAGTGACAGCACTGTTGTTTATCCTGCTGGTTGCACCGTACCTTCACGGTCAAACACACGGAAGAGTACTCTCGAAACCGGATGGTGTAACCATTAACCCTTTCTCAAATAGTCTCCACAGTATACACACACACACACACACACACACACACACACACACACAGACAGACACACAGACACACACACACACACTACCTTTCCCTTTTTCCTAAAGTTCAGGCCTTGTTTAACTGCCCTATTTCACCTCCAGGCAGACACACAGATTGACAAAGAGAGACAGGTCTTCTATGATGCCTCCCTGGAGTACGTTTTCAAGATCCAGGAGGTCCAAGAAAAGAAGAAGTTTGAATTTGTGGAACCGGTGAGTACCGTTTCAGTATTCAGCTCGGAGCGAAGTGTTCCATTTGGTAGTCAAGGCAACCCCGCTAAATGTAAAAGTTTATACAGCTTACATTAGTTTGGATGTAATGTTGTTGTCTCTCCCTCTCAGCTGCTGGCCTTCCTGCAGGGTCTGTTCACGTTCTACCATGAAGGATACGAGCTCGCTCACGAGTTTGAGCCTTACAAACAACAGCTCCAGTTCAACCTGCAGAACGTAAGTAGCCTGGTCCCAGATCAGACCTGTTTATCCTGGTCCCAGATCAGACCTGTTTATCCTGGTCCCAGATCAGACCTGTAGTCTTTACTAAGTAGCCTGGTCCCAGATCAGACCTGTAGTCTTTACTAAGTAGCCTGGTCCCAGATCAGACCTGTTTATCCTGGTCCCAGATCAGACCTGTAGTCTTTACTAAGTAGCCTGGTCCCAGATCAGACCTGTTTATCCTGGTCCCAGATCAGACCTGTAGTCTTTACTAAGTAGCCTGGTCCCAGATCAGACCTGTTTATCCTGGTCCCAGATCAGACCTGTGTATCCTGGTCCCAGATCAGACCTGTGTATCCTGGTCCCAGATCAGACCTGTGTATCCTGGTCCCAGATCAGACCTGTTTATCCTGGTCCCAGATCAGACCTGTGTATCCTGGTCCCAGATCAGACCTGTGTATCCTGGTCCCAGATCAGACCTGCGTTAACTAACCCTTCTAACTGTCCACCAACTCCTCTAACTACTGTCAAATCAAATCACATTTTATTTGTCACATGCGCCGAATACAACAGGTGTAGACCTCACCGTGAAATGCTCACTTACAAGCCCTTAACCAACAATGCAGTTCAAGACATATATTTACTGAATAAAAATAAATAAAAGTAACACAATAAAATAACAATAACAAGGCTATATTTAGTGGGTATCATTACCGAGTCAATGTGTGGGGGTACAGGTTAGTCGAGGTAATTTGTACATGTAGGTAGGGGTAAAGTGACTATGCATAGATAATAAACAGCTAGTAGCAGCAGTGTAAAATCAAAGGGGAGGGGGGGTCCTGGATGGCAGGAAGCTTGGCCCCAGTGATGTACTGTGCCGTACGCACCACCCTCTGTAGCGCCTTACGGTCAGATGCCAAGCAGTTGCCATACCAGGCGGTGATGCAACCTGTCGAGGATGCTCTCGATGGTGCAGCTGTTGAACTTTATGAGGATCTGGGGACCCCATGCCAAATCTTTTCAGTCTCCTGAGGGGGGAAAGGTGTTGTCGTGCCCTCTTCACGACTGTCTTGGTGTGTTTGGACCATGATAGTTTGTTGGAGAAGTGGACATCAAGGAAATTGAAGCTCTCAACCTGCTCCACTACAGCCCCGTCGATGAGAATGGGGGCATGTTCGGCCCTCCTTTTCCTGTAGTCCACGATCATCTCCTTTGTCTTGATCACGTTGAGGGAGAAGTTGTTGTCCTGGCACCACACGGCCAGGTCTCTGACCTCCTACCTATAGGCTGTCTCATCGTTGTCAGTGATCAGGCCTACCACTGTTGTGTCATCGGCAAACTTAATGATGGTGTTGGAGTCGTGCCTGGCCATGCAGTCATGGGTGAACAGGGAGTACAGGAGGGGACTGAGCACGCACCCCTGAGGGGCCCCCGTGTTGAGGATCAGCGTGGCATATGTGTTGTTGCCTACCCTTACCACCTGGGGGCGGCCCGTCAGGAAGTCCAGGATCCAGTTGCGGAGGGAGGTGTTTAGTCCCAGGGTCCTTAGCTTAGTGATGAGCTTTGTGGGCACTATGGTGTTGAACGCTGAGCTGTAGTTTATGTATGGCAACGATAGTTAAGTGAGTTGGCTAAAGTTTGAGCCCAGAGCAGTACTCTACCTCCAGCTTCAGTCTGCAGAGCGTTCATATTCATATCATGCTGTAACTCTTAACACCTGAGGGGTAGTGTAGCCCACTCAAACCCACTAAATCACAAAAGCTCACAGCAAAATTAAAATGTATGGTGTACTTAACTCCAGAATATATTGACTGGAGAAAATATTGATATGTCTCTTTGGGTGCTGTAGCCCAGGAGTTTCATTCAGGTTGAAACCACAGCAGAGTGGTCGTTGTTCAGGTTGAAACCACAGCAGAGTGGTCGTTGTTCAGGTTGAAACCACAGCAGAGTGGTCGTTGTTCAGGTTGAAACCACAGCAGACTGGTCGTTGTTCTCCTGGCCTTCTCTTCCATTACTGGTGACCCTCTCCTGGCCTTCTATTCCATTACTTGTTGACCCTCTCCTGGACTTTCTCTTCCGTTACTGTGGACCTCTCCTGGCCTTCTCTTCCATTAATGTGAACCTCATCCTGGACTTCTATTCCATTACTGTGACCCCTCGCCTGGACTTCTCTTCCCGTTACTGTGACCTTCGCCTGGACTTCTTCTTCTGTCCGTTACGGTGACCTCCTCCTGGACTTCTCTTCCATTACTGTGACCTCTCCTGGGACTTCTCTTCCATTACGGTGACCTCTCCTGGCCTTCTCTTTCCATTAATGTGGACCTCCTCGCTTTGTTTTTCCCCCCCCTTACTGTGGACCTCTCCTCGTCCTGGCCTTCTCTTCCATACTGAGACCTCTC
This sequence comes from Coregonus sp. 'balchen', assembly GCA_902810595.1. Lineage (NCBI taxonomy): Eukaryota > Metazoa > Chordata > Actinopteri > Salmoniformes > Salmonidae > Coregonus > Coregonus sp. 'balchen'. The sequence goes on from LR778282.1 coordinate 1,702,806, forward strand.
CTGGCCTTCTCTTCATTCTGAACTCTCCTGGCTTCTTTTCCATTACGTGACCTCCCTGGCCTTCTTCTTATGTGACTCTCTGGCCTCTCTCATTATGTGACTCTCTTGCCTTTTCCATTACTGTGACCTCTCCTGCTCTTCTTCGATTCTGTGACTCTCCTGGCCTTCTCTTCCATTACTGTGACCTCTCCTGGCCTTCTATTCCATTACTGTGACCTCTCCTGGCCTTCTCTTCCGTTACTGTGACCTCTCCTGGCCTTCTCTTCCATTACTGTGACCTCTCCTGGCCTTCTCTTCCATTACTGTGACCTCTCCTGGACTTCTCTTCCGTTACTGTGACCTTCCGGATTCTCACTGTGACCTCTCTGTCTTCTCTTCATTACTGTGACCTCTCCTGGCCTTCTCTTCCATTATGTGACCTCTCTTCCATTCTGTGACTCTCGGCCTTCTCTTCCATTACTGTGACCTCTCCTGGCCTTCTCTTCCATTACTGTGACCTCTCCTGGCCTTCTCTTCCATTACTGTGACCTCTCCTGGCCTTCTCTTCCATTACTGTGACCTCTCCTGGACTTCTCTTCCATTACTGTGACCTCTCCTGGCCTTCTCTTCCATTACTGTGACCTCTCCTGGCCTTCTCTTCCATTACTGTGACCTCTCCTGGACTTCTATTCCATTACTGTGACCTCTCCTGGACTTCTATTCCATTACTGTGACCTCTCCTGGCCTTCTCTTCCATTACTGTGACCTCTCCTGGCCTTCTCTTCCATTACTGTGACTCTCCTTGCCTTCTCTTCCATTTTTCAAATTTTGCCACTTCAAGTCTCTGGCCCCCAATTTCTCTCTGACCCAGATGTCAGCTCCGCTGGCCCGAGTACCCTCTCCCTGCCCCCAACAGACACACAGGGTGCTGAGTGCATTAACAAGGCTCTGCCCCCCCCCCCGGGGTACCTACTCTGTAACCCTCACTCCCTGGGTTAGCAGACACAATTACACACATACACACATACACACACACACACACACACACACATACACACACACAAACAGGGTACTACCAGGGCTCAGCTTGCCCCCGGAGTGCCCACTCAGTAACCCTCTCTGTGGGCTAGCAGACGCAGTAACAGCGTCTGGTGTGGATGAGCCTGTCTCGGCTAGCCTCTCGTGAAGACTGAGGCTGTGAGCAAATGTGAAACAGCACCATTATTCCATATAGAGTGCACTAGTTTTGGACTGAGACCAATTCGACTCTGTGGGGAATATAGGGGTGCCATTGGGGGAAGCACACAGTGTGTCATGGTGACTTGCTCAGTGAAAAATGGAGACGTCTTCCACCGGGCGTTTCTTCATCTGGCGCCGTGGAGCATTAATTATGTATGTATTTCTCAGTATATCCCACTGGCTCACCAGAAAAATGCTTTTATAATGTATGGTGTATAGGTGTTGGTGTTATTGTGTTTGATAAGAACACAGCAGCTTTATTCATCATCTGTTATGATGCAAGTTCTCTCTTTTGACCCATGGAAGCTGGTTTTGTGCCGATCTTTATATTTTGATCTGTGTGTGTGTGTGTGTGTGTGTGTGTGTGTGTGTGTGTGTGTGTGTGTGTGTGTGTGTGTGTGTACACACACAGACGAGGAACAACTTTGTGAGTACGAAGCAGGAGGTAGAGAAACTGATGAAGAGAATCAGATCAGCTGATCAGGACTACAAACCTCCAGGACAGTGGACCATGGAGGGATTCCTCTACGTCCAGGAGAAACGTGAGTCTAACCCCTAACCCTTAACCCCTAACCTCCAGGACAGTGGACCATGGAGGGATTCCTCTACGTCCAGGAGAAACGTGAGTCTAACCCCTAACCCTTAACCCCTAACCCCCAGGACAGTGGACTAACTCTAACCCCACCCTCTGACTCATACACTAACCCAGATCTATAAGTACTTTTTGTCAAACTCGTCTGACTATGTTGGCTAAAGAACAGGCTTTATTGTGTTGTATTCCTTTCTTTCTGTCTTTCTCTCTGAAGAAACCGTCTTCTACTAGCTAGCTCCAATAACTATGTTGCTCCTAGCTAGCTCCAATAACTCTGTTGCTCCTAGCTAGCTCCAATAACTCTGTTGCTCCTAGCTAGCTCCAATAACTCTGTTGCTCCTAGCTAGCTCCAATAACTCTGTTGCTCCTATTCCACATACCTCTAACTAGTTCACATAAATGTAACTGAGAACATAACCTTACTCTGAGAACATAACCTTACTCTGAGAACATAATCTTACTCTGAGAACATAACCTTACTCTGAGAACATAATCTTACTCTGAGAACATAACCTTACTCTGAGAACATAATCTTACTCTGAGACCATAACCTTACTCTGAGAACATAACCTTACTCTGAGAACATAACCTTACTCTGAGAACATAACTTTAACTCTTAACTCTGAGACCATAACTTTAACTATGAGATCATAACTCTAACTCTGAAAACACAACTTTAACTCTGAGAAGATGACTTTAAATCTGAGAACATAATGCTAACTCTGAGAACATAACTTTACTCTGAGACCATAACTCTAAATCTGAGACCATAACTCTAACTCTGAGAACATAACTATAACTCTGAACTCTAACTCTGAGACCATAACTCCCTCCTGTAGCTCAGTTGGTAGAGCATGGTGCTTGCAATGCCAGGGTTGTGGGTTCGATTCCCACAGGGGGGCCAGTATGAAAAATGAATGCACTCACTAACTGTAAGTCGCGCTGGATAAGAGCGTCTGAAAAATGTGAAATTGTAACTCTGAGAACATAACTCTGAGAACATGACTCTAACTCTGAGAATGTAACTCTATCTCATTTCATGTTCCTGATCCAGCTTTGATGTGCTCTCAAACTAGTACTGGAGGAAATACCCTGAATACTGGAAACTTTATCTCAGATGATAAACAACAACAACAACATGTTGTTCTATCTTACTTAATTATGAATTTAATTTCAGAAGTCCTTCCAGAACATTGTGGTTTCAGGAAGCAATCATGGCTTAGCTTGGCAGTCCCAAATTGCAGCCTTTTCCCTACATAGTGCACTACTTTTGACCAGATCCCTACAGGCCCTAGTGAAAAAGTAGTGCCTTTTTCGATGTATTTGTTATTTCATGGCCAATCATGGCTGTGTTGTTCCTTGTCTCTGTTTCAGGGCCGCTGGGATGCACGTGGACGCGACACTACTGTACGTATGAGAAGGGCAGCAAAACCTTCACCATGACCAACTTTGAAACCAAATCAGCTGGCAAACAGGTAGTGTATATTGCAGTACACAGGCATCTAGTGGACAGTGATAAACATTATATTATTACTGTCCAGAGTGTTTCCTGACCAGGAAATACTCTGGGCCCTAGTTCTAGACTATAAGCTAGAGCTGACCCAGGAAATACTCAAGGCCCTAGTTCTAGGCTATAAACTAGAGCTGACCAGGGAAATACTCACGGACTAGTTATTGGCTATAAACTCAGACCTGATCTCAGAGTTTTACCTGGTCTACTCAGGAAAAGGGCCCTATAAATGATTTCCTCTGTTGGAATTGCATTTTAAACCCATAAGGTATCTTTGTCAACAAGCACTAACTCCTTTAAATCCTCCCATATCCTCTGTTGTGTTCTACACCAGTCTAATCATGAGTTCCTCTGTTGTGTTCTACACCAGTCTAATCATGAGTTCCTCTGTTGTGTTCTACACCAGTCTAATCATGAGTTCCTCTGTTGTGTTCTACACCAGTCTCATCATGAGTTCCTCTGTTGTGTTCTACACCAGTCTAATCATGAGTTCCTCTGTTGTGTTCTAGAATGGTCTGGTGGTGAGTCCATCTGAGATGTTCAAGCTGAAGTCCTGTATCCGGAGGAAGACTGACTCCATCGACAAGCGATTCTGCTTCGACATCGAAGTGGTGGAAAGGTCTGTCATCATTCTTCATATCAGTATTTCTATGAATCACCTTTTTATTACTAAAATGGCGCTCCTACTACTACTTGGCCTGCTAGACCCTGCCCTATCTGTGCTTTAGCCAAATGGCTATGACTATGACTATGGCATGGCAACGGTTGTCAACGACTCTAGCCAACTGCTGTAAATATGGTATGCCTATGGCATTGGCATGGCAACGGTAGTCAATGACTCTATCCAACTGCTGTAAATATGGTATGCCTATGTCATGGCAACGTTAGTCAATGACTCTAGCCAACTGCTGTAAATATGGTATGCCTATGGCATTGGCATGGCAACGGTAGTCAATGACTCTATCCAACTGCTGTAAATATGGTATGCCTATGTCATGGCAACGGTAGTCAATGACTCTAGCCAACTGCTGTAAATATGGTATGCCTATGGCATTGGCATGGCAACGGTAGTCAATGACTCTAGCCAACTGCTGTAAATATGGTATGCCTATGTCATGGTAACGGTAGTCAATGACTCTAGCCAACTGCTGTAAATATGGTATGCCTATGGCATTGGCATGGCAACGGTAGTCAATGACTCTAGCCAACTGCTGTAAATATGGTATGCCTATGGCATGGCAACGGTTGTCAATGACTCTATCCAACTGCTGTAAATATGGTATGCCTATGGCATGGCAACGGTAGTCAATGACTCTAGCCAACTGCTGTAAATATGGTATGCCATGGCATGGCAACGGTAGTCAATGACTCTAGCCAACTGCTGTAAATATGGTATGCCTATGGCATGGCAACGGTAGTCAATGACTCTAGCCAACTGCTGTAAATATGGTATGCCATGGCATGGCATGGCAACGGTTGTCAATGACTCTAGCCAACTGCTGTAAATATGGTATGCCAATGGCATGGCATGGCAACGGTTGTCAATGACTCTAGCCAATTGCTGTAAATATGGTATGCCAATGGCATGGCATGGCAACGGTTGTCAATGACTCTAGCCAATTGCTGTAAATATGGTATGCCTATGGCATGGCATGGCAACGGTTGTCAATGACTCTAGCCAATTGCTGTAAATATGGTATGCCTATGGCATGGCAATGGTAGTCAGTGACTCACAAACTGCGCTGAGTAACAATGTACAGTTTGGCTTAAACACATAAAGATCTATTATCCAGCTAGCTCCTATAAGTGTCACTGAAAACATGAACATAATAGAAACTAGATTACAGCAAACAGTAACAGTAATAGTAATCATAGACACTTAAATATGAACAAATTAAGAGGCCTTTATCAACATTATGATTACAGTAACAGACCCAGTTGTCATCGTAGTGATTGTTGTCGTCAGACTAGTGCTGGTTCCACTGAAGTCACTTGGGACTGATTGCAACTGAATGGGATTTGAAAAGACAGACGCCATATGCGGAAAACAAGTGCATTTCCCTTTTGATTAGATGTTTAAACTTCCTGTTTAAACCTTATTGGCTGTTTTTAGCTATTGTTGTTATTAGTGTGTAGATGTGTTTAGATGTTTTCAGCTCTGCGTCCTGCATGTTCTTTAAGTGTCCTTTTTACTGAAGCCTTTTTGTTTTACTAAATGTGCTAGCTAGCAGTTAGTCTTTTATACAGAGATGATTTTATTTTATTTTTCTGTTATTTGTACCCATTTCTTCTTTTCTCTGTGTTTCTTCGTGTCGATGTAGAACTGACATCTGTCATGGAACTCTTTTCCGACCTCTTCAGTTAAAGTTCTGTAAAGTCCGGTACGTTGCTGTACTGTTGCTATCCTGCCCCCCCCCCCCCCCTCTCTCAGAGCAGTGTGCATGTTTCTGCATGTGTTTAAGGCTGATAGTCATCCCCATTCATTCACTCTTTACAACTTCTAATGAACTTTGAATAAAAATACATTGCTTTTTTTTTTTCTTCACCAATCACAATCACCGAATCAGACTTCACCAATCACAATCAACGAATCAGACTTCACCAATCACAATCAATCGTGATGGGAAAGGAAAGCGTGACGTAAATAAATACTCCACTTGAATAATTTCTTCTCATCTACAATTACTATAATCGTTTATCGATTTCAATAATATCATTCTGACTTTAAGTAATGGATTCATTCATCAACTTGATTCCATTTGTACAATTTTCAGATTTCAGAGACCCTTAATGCATGGGGGGGAACATTGTTTATTAATAGGACTTAAATGTTTGACTAGCCCAGTAAGAAGGGCAGGGAGTGAGGCAGACAGACGTTCAGATGCAGATCAAACCGGTCCTGGAGGAGAAGAAAAATCAATTGATCAAGTGGTTTCATTCATGAGATGACGGCATCAGAACAGGCAGGCCTCGCTCGGCTGAGTCGGTGTGTTTCAAAATGGAGCGGTAGCTAACCACCACACCTGGATTCAAATACTATTTGAAATCTTTCAAATCATTTCAGCATTTGTTCTAGCCTGCCTAGGATGCCAGATGGGCAGGTATACAGGTTTGGGAATATTCTATAAGTACATCCATTGGTTTGATTAATACAGGCAACATAAAAAAAAAACAACATATCAAGTATTTTAAATGATACAAAAAAAAAGTATTTGAACCTAGGTCTGGTCAGGGCAGCTGTCTTCACCTCCAATCCGAGCGCTGCTGAGCTGAGCATGGACAATAACTCCTGTTTAACTGGCTGGGTAGCTAACTAATTTATCACCTGAAAGATCAGATATGCTTATTCTAACCGCGAGGGCAACGTGGAGCCACGACCCCAGTCAGCTTCCTGTACGGTGTACATTTGAGGACATCCTTATCCTCAAGCCTCACCAGGGGGATACGGTGGAGTTGCCCCTGATCTTCGGTCAGTTTTTGTTTTTTTCCACTAATCGTTAAGGTTAGTATTGGGGGAGGGGAAGCTGATCTGTACCTAGGGAAAGTTTACCCAGGAGCCCTCACATCAGAGTGAGGCATGACGCTTGCGACTGAGGTTGTCCTAAAATGGACACCGTATGTTCATCTCCAGCTCATCCATTCATCATCATTACATTACACTTGCTGTCTGTGTGTTCTCAGCCTTCATGTTTAATAGCAACTATACACAGCAGCAGCATCATCTAGCTACAAGGCTTTCAGCTAGTGCTAACCCTTACTACTAGCTGCTGGGGGGTAATGTTGGGAATGCATCAATGTATGAGTACATGTTAGCCTGTATTTACTATTACATGGATACTATAACATTAATACTATTACATGGATACAATTACATGGATACAATTACATGGATACTACATTAATAATATTACATGGATACTATTACATTAATAATATTACATGGATACTATTACATTAATACTATTACATGGATACTATTACATGGATACTATTACATGGATACTATTACATGGATACTATTACATGGATACTATTACATGGATACTATTACATGGATACTATCACATGGATACTATCACATGGATACTATTAAATTAATACTATTACATTAATACTATTACATGGATACTATTACATTAATACTATTGCATGATATTATTACATTAATAATATTACATCGATACTATTACATTAATACTATTACATCGATACTATTACATTAATAATATTACATGGATACTATTATATGGATACTATTACATGGATAATATCACATGGATACTATTAAATTAATACTATTACATTAATACTATTACATGGGTAATATTATATTAATACTATTACAATAATACTTTTACATGGATATTATTACATTAATATGATTACATTAATACTATTACATCGATACTATTACATTAATAATATTACATGGATTATATTATATATATACTTTTACATGGATACTATGACATGGATACTATTACATGGATATTATTACATATATACTATTACATCGATACTATTACATTAATAATATTACATGGATACTATTATATGGATACTATTACATGGATAATATCACATGGATACTATTAAATTAATACTATTACATTAATACTATTACATGGGTAATATTATATTAATACTATTACAATAATACTTTTACATGGATATTATTACATTAATATGATTACATTAATACTATTACATCGATACTATTACATTAATAATATTACATGGATTATATTATATATATACTTTTACATGGATACTATGACATGGATACTATTACATGGATACTATTACATTAATACTATTACATGGATAATATTACATTAATACTAATACATGGATACTATTACATAGATAATTTTACATGGATACTATGACATGGATACTATTACATGGATAATATTACATTAATACTATTACATGGATACTATGAAAAATTGGTCTGAAATGAGCCTTCAGAGGGATTGTGTATTCAGATATTAGACACATCTGGAGATAGACTATAGAACCCTACAGGGATCAGCTGGAGATAGACTATAGAACCCTACAGGGATCAGCTGGAGATAGACTATAGAACCCTACAGGGATCAGCTGGAGATAGACTATAGAACCCTACAGGGATCAGCTGGAGATAGACTATAGAACCCTACAGGGATCAGCTGGAGATAGACTATAGAACCCTACAGGGATCAGCTGGAGATAGACTATAGAACCCTACAGGGACAGCTGGAGATAGACTATAGAACCCTACAGGGATCAGCTGGAGATAGACTATAGAAACCCTACAGGGATCAGCTGGAGATAGACTATAGAACCCTACAGGGAACAGCTGGAGATAGACTATAGAACCCTACAGGGATCAGCTGGAGATAGACTATAGAACCCTACAGGGAACAGCTGGAGATAGACTATAGAACCCTACAGGGATCAGCTGGAGATAGACTATAGAACCCTACAGGGATCAGCTGGAGATAGACTATAGAACCCTACAGGGATCAGCTGGAGATAGACTATAGAACCCTACAGGGATCAGCTGGAGATAGACTATAGAACCCTACAGGGATCAGCTGGAGATAGACTATAGAACCCTACAGGGATCAGCTGGAGATAGACTATAGAACCCTACAGGGAACAGCTGGAGATAGACTATAGAACCCTACAGGGATCAGCTGGAGATAGACTATAGAACCCTACAGGGATCAGCTGGAGATAGACTATAGAACCCTACAGGGAACAGCTGGAGATAGACTATAGAACCCTACAGGGATCAGCTGGAGATAGACTATAGAACCCTACAGGGATCAGCTGGAGATAGACTATAGAACCCTACAGGGAACATCTGGAGATAGACTATAGAACCCTACAGGGATCAGCTGGAGATAGACTATAGAACCCTACAGGGAACATCTGGAGATAGACTATAGAACCCTACAGGGATCAGCTGGAGATAGACTATAGAACCCTACAGGGATCAGCTGGAGATAGACTATAGAACCCTACAGGGAACAGCTGGAGATAGACTATATAACCCTACAGGGATCAGCTGGAGATAGACTATAGAACCCTACAGGGAACAGCTGGAGATAGACTATAGAACCCTACAGGGATCAGCTGGAGATAGACTATAGAACCCTACAGGGAACAGCTGGAGATAGACTATAGAACCCTACAGGGATCAGCTGGAGATAGACTATAGAACCCTACAGGGATCAGCTGGAGATAGACTATAGAACCCTACAGGGATCAGCTGGAGATAGACTATAGAACCCTACAGGGAACAGCTGGAGATAGACTATAGAACCCTACAGGGAACAGCTGGAGATAGACTATAGAACCCTACAGGGATCAGCTGGAGATAGACTATAGAACCCTACAGGGATCAGCTGGAGATAGACTATAGAACCCTACAGGGATCAGCTGGAGATAGACTATAGAACCCTACAGGGAACATCTGGAGATAGACTATAGAACCCTACAGGGATCAGCTGGAGATAGACTATAGAACCCTACAGGGATCAGCTGGAGATAGACTATAGAACCCTACAGGGAACAGCTGGAGATAGACTATATAACCCTACAGGGATCAGCTGGAGATAGACTATAGAACCCTACAGGGAACAGCTGGAGATAGACTATAGAACCCTACAGGGATCAGCTGGAGATAGACTATAGAACCCTACAGGGAACAGCTGGAGATAGACTATAGAACCCTACAGGGATCAGCTGGAGATAGACTATAGAACCCTACAGGGATCAGCTGGAGATAGACTATAGAACCCTACAGGGATCAGCTGGAGATAGACTATAGAACCCTACAGGGAACAGCTGGAGATAGACTATAGAACCCTACAGGGAACAGCTGGAGATAGACTATAGAACCCTACAGGGATCAGCTGGAGATAGACTATAGAACCCTACAGGGATCAGCTGGAGATAGACTATAGAACCCTACAGGGATCAGCTGGAGATAGACTATAGAACCCTACAGGGATCAGCTGGAGATAGACTATAGAACCCTACAGGGATCAGCTGGAGATAGACTATAGAACCCTACAGGGATCAGCTGGAGATAGACTATAGAACCCTACAGGGATCAGCTGGAGATAGACTATAGAACCCTACAGGGATCAGCTGGAGATAGACTATATAACCCTACAGGGATCAGCTGGAGATAGACTATAGAACCCTACAGGGTTCTGCAAGGAGGAGAAATGATCCACTCTCAAATCAAATCAAGCACTATACTAATCTGTTTAATTTGGAGTGGGAATGTAATCATTAACATCATTTACAGAAGGCCACACAGCACTGGGTGAAGACTGCTATTTTTAAGCACAGTGGTAATTTCATTGAATTAATTTAATAGGGGTTTTGTCTGGTGTATAAACATAGCCTGCTACTGTATCACTATGAATGCGTCTCAAATGGCACCGTATTCCCTATATAGTGCACTACCTTTGACCAGACCCCTATGGGAGAGGGAGAGCCTATGGGCCCTGGTCTAAAGTAGTGCACTAAATAGGGAATAGGGTGCCATTTGAGATGCAGACATATGGACCCTGGGTATTGAGATGTGATGTGACTAAAGTATCCTGTGTGGTGAGTGTTGTGTTAACCTATTTCAGGCATGGCATCGTGACTCTCCAGGCTCTGTCTGAGTCCAACAGAAGGCTGTGGCTGGAGGCTATGGATGGCAAGGAGCCGGTGATTAACCTCTCCCTCTCTCTTCTCACCTCTCTCTCTCTCTCTCTCTCTCTCTCTCTCTCTTTTCATCTCTCCTTCTCACCTCTCCCTCTCTCTTCTCACCTCTCTCTCTCTCTATATCTCTCTCTTTTTCTCTCTCTCTCTCTCTCTTTTCATCTCTCCTTCTCAACTCTCCCCCTCTCTCTCTCTCTATCTCTCTCTGTCTCGCTCTCTCTCTCTCTCTCTCTCTCTCTTTTCATCTCTCCTTCTCAACTCTCCCCCTCTCTCTCTCTCTATCTCTCTCTGTCTCTTCTCTCTCTCTCTCTCTCTCTCTCTCTCTTTTATATTCCCACTCTTGTACAGTCTAGCTGCTTCTGGTGTCCGGCAGGGACATAGTGAAAATATGTTTGTATTTGGTGCCCCCTTCTGGCTGTATGAAACATAACTATACTGTAGCTATAGGACAGGTGTGTCAAACTGAATTCCTGGGGGGCTGTATGTCTGCGAGATTTCACTCCTCCCTTATACTTGATTAATCAATTAACATCATTGATTAGTTAGGAACTCCTCTTACCTGGTTGTCTAGGTTGTAGCCCTTTACACTCGTACCCATATACAGGTTGAAAATGGCAGATCTGGACACTGATAAGCAGCTAAATTGGAACACAGTGGCTGTACAGTAACATGCTATACATGAGGTCAGAGCTCAGGGCCTGTGCTTCACAGCTCTGTCTGGGTTTTGACTGACAGCCTTTCTGAACTTGAGCACCTTGCTCGACAGTAAGATGGCCTCCATCCCTCCTGATAATTGGGTAAATTAAGACGACTCTATTTATGTTTGAAAGATGAAACATTGAGGATTATAATAAATATCGCTTCGATGTCATACAAGCAAGTCAAACGACCAGCTGACCCAGATTGTGATAGATAAAATAAAGTTTTTGGATTGCGTAAACAACAACAGTAATTGTGTGATGGCGGGGATGCAGGACTGTGTTCCAAACAAAACAACTACAAGTGTGCTTGCTCTAAATCCTCAACGGCACAGCCAGGAGAGCTACAAAAAAACTAAAAAAAACACTTATAGTTAAAGACTCTTCTTTGAGTCATAAAAGTGCATTGAAATGACGTAGGAACTGTGCAGACTTGGAGAGGTGTGAGGCCACTTGGAGACACCAGCTAGTCCTCTCACTCAAACCCACACTTTGGAGAGGTGTGAGGCCACTTGGAGACACCAGCTAGTCCTCTCACTCAAACCCACACGTTGGAGAGGTGTGAGGCCACTTTGAGACACCAGTTAGTCCTCTCACTCAAACCCACACTTTGGAGAGGTGTGAGGCCACTTGGAGACACCAGTTAGTCCTCTCACTCAAACCCACACTTTGGAGAGGTGTGAGGCCACTTTGAGACACCAGTTAGTCCTCTCACTCAAACCCACACTTTGGAGAGGTGTGAGGCCACTTGGAGACACCAGTTAGTCCTCTCACTCAAACCCCCCAGTTTGGAGAGGTGCGAGGCCACTTGGAGACACCAGTTAGTCCTCTCACTCAAACCCACACTTTGGAGAGGTGTGAGGCCACTTGGAGACACCAGTTAGTCCTCTCACTCAAACCCACACTTTGGAGAGGTGTGAGGCCACTTGGAGACACCAGTTAGTCCTCTCACTCAAACCCACACTTTGGAGAGGTGTGAGGCCACTTGGAGACACCAGTTAGTCCTCTCACTCAAACCCACACTTTGGAGAGGTGTGAGGCCACTTGGAGACACCCAGTTAGTCCTCTCACTCAAACCCACACTTTGGAGAGGTGTGAGGCCACTTGGAGACACCAGTTAGTCCTCTCACTCAAACCCACACTTTGGAGAGGTGTGAGGCCACTTGGAGACACCAGTTAGTCCTCTCACTCAAACCCACACTTTGGAGAGGTGTGAGGCCACGTGGAGACACCAGTTAGTCCTCTCACTCAAACCCACACTTTGGAGAGGTGTGAGGCCACGTGGAGACACCAGTTAGTCTCTCACTCAAACCAACTTTGGAGAGGTGTGAGCCATGGAGACCCGTTAGCTCCTCTCACTCAAAACCCACACTTTGGAGAGGTGTGAGGCCACTTGGAGACACCAGTTAGTCCTCTCACTCAAACCCACACTTTGGAGAGGTGTGAGGCCACGTGGAGACACCAGTTAGTCCTCTCACTCAAACCCACACTTTGGAGAGGTGTGAGGCCACTTGGAGACACCAGTTAGTCCTCTCACTCAAACCCACACTTTGGAGAGGTGTGAGGCCAATTGGAGACACCAGTTAGTCCTCTCACTCAAACCCCACACTTTGGAGAGGTGTGAGGCCACTTGGAGACACCAGCTAGTCCTCTCACTCAAACCCACACGTTTGGAGAGGTGTGAGGCCACTTGGAGACACCAGTTTAGTCCTCTCACTCAAACCCACACTTTGGAGAGGTGTGAGGCCACTTGGAGACACCAGTTAGTCCTCTCACTCAAACCCACACTTTGGAGAGGTGTGAGGCCACTTGGAGACACCAGTTAGTCCTCTCACTCAAACCCACACTTTGGAGAGAGGTGTGAGGCCACTTGGAGACACCAGTTAGTCCTCTCACTCAAACCCACACTTTGGAGAGGTGTGAGGCCACTTGGAGACCACCAGTTAGTCCTCTCACTCAAACCCACACTTTGGAGAGTGTGTGAGGCCACTTGGAGACACCAGTTAGTCCTCTCACTCAAACCCACACTTTGGAGAGGTGTGAGGCCACTTGGAGACACCAGTTAGTCCTCTCACTCAAACCCACACTTTGGAGAGGTGTGAGGCCACTTGGAGACACAAGTTAGTCCTCTCACTCAAACCCATACTTTGGAGAGGTGTGAGGCCACTTGGAGACACAGTTAGTCCTCTCACTCAAACCCACACTTTGGAGAGGTGTGAGGCCACTTGGAGACACCAGTTAGTCCTCTCACTCAAACCCACACTTTGGAGAGGTGTGAGGCCACTTGGAGACACCAGTTAGTCCTCTCACTCAAACCCACACTTGGAGAGGTGTGAGGCCACTTGGAGACACCAGTTAGTCCTCTCACTCAAACCCACACTTTGGAGAGGTGTGAGGCCACTTGGAGACACAAGTTAGTCCTCTCACTCAAACCCACACTTTGGAGAGGGTGTGAGGCCACGTGGAGACACCAGTTAGTCCTCTCACTCAAACCCACACTTTGGAGAGGTGTGAGGCCACTTGGAGACACCAGTTAGTCCTCTCACTCAAACCCACACTTTGGAGAGGTGTGAGGCCACTTTGAGACACCAGTTAGTCCTCTCACTCAAACCCACACTTTGGAGAGGTGTGAGGCCACTTGGAGACACCAGTTAGTCCTCTCACTCAAACCCACACTTTGGAGAGGTGTGAGGCCACTTGGAGACACCAGTTAGTCCTCTCACTCAAAACCCACACTTTGGAGAGGTGTGAGGCCACGTGGAGACACCAGTTAGTCCTCTCACTCAAACCCACACTTTGGAGAGGTGTGAGGCCACTTGGAGACACCAGTTAGTCCTCTCACTCAAACCCACACTTTGGAGAGGTGTGAGGCCACTTTGAGACACCAGTTAGTCCTCTCACTCAAACCCACCACTTTGGAGAGGTGTGATGCCACTTGGAGACACCAGTTAGTCCTCTCACTCAAACCCACACTTTGGAGAGGTGTGAGGCCACTTGGAGACACCAGTTAGTCCTCTCACTCAAACCCACACTTTGGAGAGGTGTGAGGCCACTTGGAGACACCAGTTAGTCCTCTCACTCAAACCCACACTTTGGAGAGGTGTGAGGCCACTTGGAGACACCAGTTAGTCCTCTCACTCAAACCCACACTTTGGAGAGGTGTGAGGCCACGTGGAGACACCAGTTAGTCCTCTCACTCAAACCCACACTTTGGAGAGGTGTGAGGCCACTTGGAGACACCAGTTAGTCCTCTCACTCAAACCCACACTTTGGAGAGGTGTGAGGCCACTTTGAGACACCAGTTAGTCCTCTCACTCAAACCCACACTTTGGAGAGGTGTGAGGCCACTTGGAGACACCAGTTAGTCCTCTCACTCAAACCCACACTTTGGAGAGGTGTGAGGCCACTTGGAGACCACCAGTTAGTCCTCTCACTCAAACCCACACTTTGGAGAGGTGTGAGGCACGTGGAGACACCAGTTAGTCCTCTCACTCAAACCCACACTTTGGAGAGGTGTGAGGCCACTTGGAGACACCAGTTAGTCCTCTCACTCAAACCCACACTTTGGAGAGGTGTGAGGCCACTTTGAGACAACCAGTTAGTCCTCTCACTCAAACCCACACTTTGGGAGAGGTGTGAGGCCACTTGGAGACACCAGTTAGTCCTCTCACTCAAACCCACACTTTGGAGAGGTGTGAGGCCACTTGGAGACACCAGTTAGTCCTCTCACTCAAACCCACACTTTGGAGAGATGTGAGGCCACTTGGAGACACCAGTTAGTCCTCTCACTCAAACCCTTGGCATTGTGTTTAGTCTTATGTGGCACCTACCCCCCGTTCTCCAGGAATATTCTGATCATGTTACTGAATGTTTCCAGAGTATTTTCAGATTTTGTTATCAACAAATGAGGCGAAAAGGACAGTAAATGTAAAATGCACATAAAATCAACATTGTAATGTTTGGATTCAGTCTTGTGTCAGGTGAACTCTTGTGTCCTCACCTTTGGTCTAATAATTTTCCCATAATCTCCAAACTGTTCCCTTTCAATTGCTACCATTGTTATGCATTTCCATATTTCTTCTGTAAGAAACATTTAAATGATGCCCTATCCATATAGGACAATTCCCATGAGTGTAAAGGGTTAATAACAAACATGTCCCTCCTGGAAGTGAGTTTGGACACCCTGCTTTAGGATGTGTCCTCTGTAAGATGGTTTGGACACCCTGCTTTAGGATGTGTCCTCTGTAAGATGGTTTGGACACCCTGCTTTAGGATGTGTCCTCTGTAAGATGGTTTGGACACCCTGCTTTAGGATGTGTCCTCTGTAAGATGGTTGGACACCCTGCTTTAGGATGTGTCCTCTGTAAGAGGTTTGGACACCCTGCTTTAGGATGTGTCCTCTGTAAGATGGTTTGGACACCTGCTTAGGATGTTCCTCTGTAAGATGGGTTTGGACACCTGTGTAGGTGTGTCCTCTGTAAAATGGTTTGGGACACCCTGCTTTAGGATGTGTCTCTGTAAGATGGTTTGGACACCCTGCTTTAGGATGTGTCCTCTGTAAGATGGTTTGGACACCCTGCTTTAGGATGTGTCCTCTGTAAGATGGTTTGGACACCCTGCTTTAGGATGTGTTTTCTGTAAGATGGTTGGACACCCTGCTTTAGGATGTGTCCTCTGTAGATGGTTTTGGACACCCTGCTTTAGGATGTGTCCTCTGTAAGATGGTTTTGACACCCTGCTTTAGGATGTGTCCTCTGTAAGATGGTTTGGACACCCTGCTTTAGGATGTGTCCTCTGTAAGATGGTTTTGACACCCTGCTTTAGGATGTGTCCTCTGTAAGATGGTTTTGACACCCTGCTTTAGGATGTGTCCTCTGTAAAATGGTTTGGACACCCTGCTTTAGGATGTGTCCTCTGTAAAATGGTTTGGACACCCTGCTTTAGGATGTGTCCTCTGTAAGATGGTTTTCAACTGAGTGTAATTAACTCTGTTGATTTTCTCCAGATTTACAACCTTCCAGCCATTCTGAGCAAGAAAGAAGAGAGTAAGTATTTTATCGAACACTCATATGAATATACTACACAACACATGTACAGCATATTACAGTTCTGACTTTCCTAAGTGTCCAAAGAGTAAATCATATGTCTAATGACAGATGCATTATCTAATGCTAACCCTAAAACCATTGTATTGCTTGTTGTTGTTGTTGTTGTTGTTGTTGTTGTTGTCTGTAGCCATCCACTTTTACCCATTAACTCCACCTACGCAGTTAGACTCAGTTGAATAGCGTGAATCATCATTAGTACACACTCTCTGTGTGAGAGAACAAAGCTGCAATCACAACACTCAGATTATTCATCCCATTCCCTCTACAGTGCACTACTATTCAACAGAGACCCGCGGGCCCTCAAGTTCTGTGTATTAAACCCAGTCAACCCTGCTCTTTATCTTCCCTGTGTTTCAGCGTACCTAAACGAGGCAGGGTTTAATTTTGTGAGGAAATGTATTGACCTGGTGGAGGTACGAGGTGAGTCATCAGAGCAGACATTTTCTCTCCCTGCTCCCAGGCTTCAGCTGTCAAAACAGTCTCACTGTAATGCTGCGTGACCAAGCACGGGAAACCAACACCACTTCGATTCTCATTAGGTTTATGTGTGTTGGGTGTGTGTGTGTGTGTGTGTGTGTGTGTGTGTGTGTGATCTCATAGGGATCAACACGTTGGGGCCTCTACAGAAATAGGAGGGGTCAACTCTAAGGTCCAGAAGTTGATGGACCACTGTGTTTTGGTAAGTAGGCCTCTGGCTATCTCGCTCTCTCTAGCGCAGGTCTTCGTCTCTCTATATCTCTGCCTTATCGTCTCTATCTCTCTATCTATATCATGTCTCTCTTCTTCTCTCTATATCTCTCCTCTCTCGATTCTACTATCTCTCTCTATCTCTCTCTCATCTCTCTCGTATCTATTTCTTTCCTCTCTCTCACTCTCTCTCTCTCTATCTCTCTCTCTCTATCTTCTCCTCTCTCTCTCTCTCTTCTCTCTCTCTGCTAGGTATCCACATCGCCTTATGACAGCGGGTGTAGACTTACGTGAAATGTTTTTACGAGCCCTTTCCCAACGATGCAGAGGTAAAAAAGAATATACAAATATAAATAGGAACCACAGGAGGAAAATATAAAATACACAAGAACGGAGCTAATACAGGGAGTCCAGTACCAGACTCATGTGGAGCTATAACAGGGAGTACCAGTACCAGATCAATGTGGAGCTATTATACAGGGAGTACCAGTACCCAGATCAGGTGGAGCCTATATACAGGGAGTACCAGATCAATGTGGAGGTATATAAAGGGGAGTTACCTGTACCAGTCAAGTGGCAGCTAATACAGGAAGTACAGTCACCAGATCAATGTGGGAGATATATACGGGAGTACCAGATCAACGTGGAGTATATACAGGGATACCAGGATCAATGTGGGCTATATACAGGGCAGTACCCAGTACCAGATCAAATGTGGAGCTATATACAGGAGTACCAGTACCAGATCAATGTGGAGCCATATACAGGGATAGTATCCAGTACCATAAATGTGGAGCTATTACAGGGAGTACAGACCAGATCAAGGTGGAGCGATATACAGGGTAAGGTACCAGAACAGGATCAAGTGGAGCTATACAGGGATTTACAGTACAGATCAATGTGGAGCTAGATTTACAGGGTAGTACCAGTACCAGATCAATGGGGAGCTATCTACAGGGAGTACCAGTACCCAGCTCAATGTGGAGACTATATACAGGAGTACCAGATCAATGTGGAGCGATATACAGGGAGTACCAGAACCCGATAATGTGGAGCTATACACAGGGAAGTACCAGTTACCAGATCAATGTGAGCTATTACGGGAGTAAAGTACCAGATCAAGTGGTAGCGATATACAGGGAGTAGCAGAACCAGATCCATGTGTGAGCTAATCCAGGGAGTACCAGATCCATGTGGAGCTATATACAGGAGTACCAGATCAAGTGGAGATATATTACAGGGGTACCAGTCAATGTGGAGCTATATAAAGGGAGTACCAGTACAGATATGTGGAGCTTATTACAGGAAGAGTACCAGTACCGATTCCTCAATGTGGAGCGATTAAAGGAAGACCAGTCCCAGATCAATGTGTGAGCTCTATACAGGAGAACAGTACCAGATACCAATGTGGAGTATAACAGGGAGTACCGTTACCAGATCAATGGGAGCTATATACAGGGAAGTACAGTACAAGATCAATGTGTAGCTATGGACAGGGAGTACCAGAACAATGTGGAGCTATATACAGGGAGTACCAGTACCAGGCTCAACCCGCAGGAGGAGATACGGGTAGTACCAGTACCAGATCACATGTGAGATAATAGACAGGGAAAGTACAAGATCAATGTGGCGCTATATACATGGAGTACAGAACCAATGTGGATATATTACAGGAGTACAGACCCAGATCAAATGTGGGCTATAAAAGGGGACCGATCAATGTGGGCTATATACATGGGTACCAGAAAACAATGTGGAGCTATTCACAGGGAGTCACAGTACCAGATCAATGTGGAGCTAATACAGGGAGTACCAGATCAATGTGGTGGAGCTATATACAAGGGAGTACCAGTACCAGAGCAATGTGGAGCTATATACAGGGGTACCAGTACCAGATCAATGTGGAGCTATATACAGGGAGTACCAGTACCAGATAAATGTGGAGCTCTATCAGGAGAGTACCCAGTAGCAAGATCAAGTGGAGCTATTACAGGGAGTACCAGTTACAGATCCAATGTGGAGCTATATACAGGGAAGTACCAGTTTACCAGATCAATGTGAGCTTATAACAGGACCCAGTTACCAGTACCAGAATCAACGGGGAGCTAATACGGAAAGTACAGTACCAGATCAATGTAGAGCAGATAGGAAGTACCAGACCAGATCAAGGTGGAGCTATATACAGGGAGTACAATAACAATGTGGAGCTATATACAGGGAGTACCAGTACCAGAGCAATGTGGAAGCTAGGAGCTATATACAGGGAGTATCAAACCAGATCAATGTGGAGCTATTATACAGGGAGTACCGTACCAGGATCAATGTGGAGATATATACAGGGAAGAAGTACCAGGACCGATCAACATGTGGAAGCTATATAAGGAAGTTACCAGTAACAGATCAATGTGGAGCTATATACAGGAAAGTACCAGTTACCAGATCAATGTGGAAGCGAATACTACAGGGAGATACAGTACAGATCAAGGTGGAGCTAATATAAGGGAGACCAGAACCAGGAGCAATGTGGAGCTATCTACAGGGAGTAACAGTACCAGATCAATGTGGAGCTATATACAGGAAGTACCAGTTACCAGATCAAGTGGAGATAACGGGAGTACCTCGGTACCAGATCAATGTGAGCTTATACAGGGAGTACCAGGTTATCACTGTGGAGCATACAGGGAGAGTACCAATCAATGTGGAGCTATATACAGGGCGTACAGTTACCAGATCAATGTGGAGCTATATACATGGAGTACCAGAAAAGTGTGGAGCCTATATACAGGGAGGTACAGTACCAGATCAACTGTGGAGTATATACAGGGAGGACCAGTACAGATCAATGGGAGCTATTAAGGGAGATACCAGTACCAGATCAAGTGGGGGAGCTATATACCAGGGAGTCCAGTACCAGATCAAGTGGAGCTACTATCAGGAAGTACCAGTACCAGATCAATGTGGAGCTATATACAGGAATTACCAGTACCAGATCAAGTAGAGCTTATATACAGGAAGTACCAGACCAAGACAAATGTGGAAGTATATACAGGGAGTACCATAACATGTGGAAGATATACAGGGAGACCAGTACCCAGATCAATGTGGAGCTATATACAGGAAGTACCAGTACCAGATTCAATGTGGAGCTATCTAAGGAAGTACCAGTACCAGATCAATGTGGAGCTATATTACAGGAGAAGTACCAGTACCAGTCAATGTGGAGTATTATACAGGGAGTTAGTTACCAGTTTGACCAGATCAATGTGGAGCTATAACATGGCGTACCCAGGATCAATGTGGAAGCTTAGTATACGGGCAGTACCCGTACCAGATCAATACGGAGCTATATACCGGGATAGTACACATAGCAATGTGGAGTATATACAGGGAGTTACAGATCAATGTGGAAGCTATATACAGAGAGTACCCCCAGTACCAGATTCAATGTGGAGCTATATACAGGAAGTACAGTACCAGACAATGTGGGAGCTCTGATACAGGGAGTACCAGTACCAGATCAATGTGGAGCTATATAAGGGAGTACCAGTACCAGTCAATTATGGAGCTATATACAGGGCAGTACCCGTTACCGATCAATGTGGAGTATATACGGGAGTACAGTACCCAATCAATGTAGGAGCTATAACAGGGATTACAGTACCCGGATCAATGTGGTGGAGCTATATACAGGGAGTACCAGTCCAGGATCAATGTGGAGCTAATACAGGATTACCAGCTACCAGATCAATGGGAGCTAATGACAGAAGTACTGTACCAGATCAATGTGGGGAGCCTTATATTTACAGGGGAGTACCAGATCACTGTGGAGTATATCAGGGAAGTACCAGATAGATGTAAGAGCTATATACAGGGAGTACAGTACAGATTCAATTGTGGGTATATACAGGGAGCTAACAGACCAGATCAATGTGGAAGGTATATAAAGGGTAGTACCAGTACCATATCAATGTGGAAGGTATATACAGGGAGTACCAGTACAGATCAATGTGGAGCTATATACAGGGAGTACCAGATCAACGTGGGAAGCTTATACAGGAGTACCATACCAGTCAATGTGGACTATATACAGGGAGTACCAGATCAATGTGGAAGCTATAACAGGGCAGGACCAAGTACCAGATCAATGTGGAGCTATATACAGGAGTACCAGAGCAATGTGCGAGCTAATACATGGAAGTACCAGAACAATGTGGAGCTATATACAGGGAGAGTACAGTACCGAACAATTGTGAGCTAGATACAGGGAGTAAAGTACCAATCAAGGTGTGAGCTATATACAGGGAGTACCAGTACAGATTCAATGGGGAGCTAATACAAGGGAGTACCAGTACCAGGAGTCAATGTGGAGCTAGATACAGAAAAGTACAAGTACCGATCAATGTGGAGATATATAACAGGAGTTGTACCAGTAACCAGATCAATGTAGAGATATATAACAGGAAGTAACAGTACCCAGTCAAGTGGCAGCTATATACAGGGAGTACCAAACAATGTGGAGTGAGCTATATACAGGAGACAATACCAGATCATGTGGAGCATATACAGGAAGTACCAAGTACAGATCAATGTGGAGCATATACAGGAAGTACCAGTACCAGCTCAATGTGGAGCTATATAATGGAAGTACCAGTTACAATCACTGGAGGCTATAATACAGGGAGTAATACCAGTACCAGATCAATGTGAGAGATTATACATGGAGTACCAGATCAATGTGGAGCTATGTATACAGGGAGTAGCCAGTACCAGATCAATATGGAGCTTACACAGGGCGTACCAGATCATGTGGAGCTATAGACAGGGAGTACCAGATTCAATGGGAGCTATAACAGGGGAGTACAAAGTTACCAGAGCAATATGGAGCTATATACAGGGAGTACCAGTACCAGATCAATGTGAGGCTATATACAGGGAGAGTACCGTACCAATCAATGTGTAGCATATACAGGGAAGTACCATACCAATCAATGTGGAGATATGACAGGAGTACCAGCTCAATGTGGAGCAGCTATATACAGGGAGCAAGTACCAGGTACCAGATCAATGTGGAGCTTATATACAGGAAGTACCAGTTATCCAGATCAATGTGGAGCTATATCAGGAAACATTACCTGTACCAGATCAATGTGGAGTATATACAGGGAGTTACAGATCAATGTGGAGCTATAACAGGGAGTACCAGTACCAGATCAATGTGGAGAGCTATATACAGGGGAGTACCAGGATCAATTGTGGAGCTATATACAGGGAGTACCAGTGTACCAGATCAATGTGGAGCTATATACAGGGAGTACAGTAAGATCAATGTGGAGCTATATACAGTGAAGTACCAGTACCAGATCAATGTGGAGCTATTACAGGAAGTACCGGTACCAGATTCAATTTTAGGAGCTAATACAGGGAGTACCAGATCAATGTGGAGCTATATACAGGGAGTACCAGTAGTCCAGATCAATGTGGAAGCTTATACAGGGAAAGTACAGATCAAGGTGGGCTATATACAGGGCGATACCAGGATCAAGTAGAGCTATTACAGGGAGTACCAGACCAGACAATGTGGAGCTATATGCAGGGAGTAACCAGATACCAGATCTCAGGTGGAATGTTATATACAGGAAGTACCAGTGACCAGACAATGTGGGAGCTAGATACAGGGAGTACAGATCAACTGGCAGCTATATACAGGAGTACCAGTACCAGATCAATGGGCCTATATCAGCGGAGTAACAGTACAGATTCATGTGGAGCTATTACAGGAAAAGTACCAGTACAGGATCATGTGGAGCTATATACAGGGAGTACCATACCAAATGGCAGGGGTATGAGGTATTTTGCGGTCGATATGGACATGAAGGCAGGGTGGTAAAGTGACTAGGCATCAGGATAGATAATAATAAGGTATTTGAGGTAGATATGTACATGAAGCAGGGGTAAAGGGACTAGGCATTCCGGATAGATACTAATAAGGATGGAAGGTGATATGTACCATGGAAGGCAGGTAAGTGACTAGGCATCAGGATAGATAATAAGAAGTATTTGAGGTTAGAATGATGGACATGAAGCAGGGTAAAGTGACTCGGCATCAGGATAGAGAATAATAAGGTATTCGAGGAGCATGTAAATGAAGAGGGGGTAAGTGACTGGCTCAGGATAGATAAATATACAAGTATTTGAGGTAGATAGGTAATATGTACAGAAGCAGGGGAACGGACTAGACATCAGGATTAGATAATAAAGGTATGAAGGTAGATCTGTACATGAAGGCAGGGTGTACAGGGTAAAGGATAGGCATAGGATAGATAATAATAAAGGTATTTGAGGTAGATCTGTACAGAAGGCAGGGTAAAGGGACTTAGGCATTCAGGATAGATAATAATAAGGTATTGAAGGTAGATTAGGGACATGAAGGAGGGTTTTTTTTTTTTTTTAATGACTAGGCATAGGTAGATAATATAATAAGGTATTTGATGGTAGTATATGACATAGCAGGGTATAAAGTGACTAGGCATAAGGATAGATAATCATAAGAAATTGAGGTGATATGTACATGAAGGCAGGGTGGTAAAGTGACTAGGCATCAGATAGATATCATAAGTATTTGAGGTAGATATGTCATGAAGGCAGGGTAGTATAAAGGACTAGCATCAGGATTAGATAGTAATATACGGTATTTGAGGGAGATTGACAGAAGGCAGGGTGAAGTGACTAGGATCAGGATAGATAATAATAGATTGAGGTAGATAGTACATGAAGGCAGGGGTAAAGGACTAGGCAAGGATAGATAAAAATAAGGTATTTGGGTTAGAGCATCAGCCCTGCCACATACGACGAGCGTCGGCCCTGCCACATACGACGAGCGT
>LR778282.1:1729709-1794667 GCA_902810595.1 Coregonus sp. 'balchen'
CGTTTAAACTCCACAAAGACTTCATCCTGGCCGTCAGTAAGTCATGATCTAGGGAGAGATTATAAACACACTGCTGACCTGCAAAATGACTAACCAAACCCCTAACCCTAACCCTAACCCTAACCCTGACCCAGACCCTTACCCTAACCCTAACCCTGACCCTAACCCTAACCCTAACCCTAACCCTAACCCTAACCCTAACCCTGACCCAGACCCTTACCCTAACCCTAACCCTAACCCTAACCCTAACACCATGCTACCTGCAAAATGACTAACCCAAACCCTAACCCTAACCCTAACCCTAACCCTAACCCTAACCTACCCTAACCCTACCTGACCCTACCCTGACCTACCCAACCTAACCCTGACCCTAAACCCTAAACCCTACCTAACCCTACCCTAACCCTAACCCTAACCCTGACCCAACCCTAACCCTAACCCTAACCCTAACCCTAACCCTTAACCCACCCTAACCCTAACCCAACCTAACCAACCCTAACCATGACCCTAACCCTGACCCTAACCCTAACCCTAACACCTAACCCTTAAACCCTGACCCTAACCCTAACCCTAACCCTACCCTACAACCCTAACCCTAACCCTAACCCTACCCTTAAACCCTGACCTCAACCCTAACCCTAAACCTTAACCCCAACCCTAACCCTAACCCTAACCCTAACCCTAACCCTACCTAACCTTAACCCTGACCCTGACCCTTACCTTAACCCTAACCCTAAACCTTACCTTAACCCTTACCTTAGCCCTAACCCTAACCTTAACCCTAAACCTTACCTTAGCCCTAACCCTAACCTTAACCCTAAACCTTACCTTAACCCTTACCTTAGCCCTAACCCTAACCTTACCTTACCATTACTTAGGCCCTAACTAACCTTACCTATTTTAACTAAATGAAATATCGGATTGCAGGTCAGGAGAGTCCGTATAGCCTTTTCCAATGAAAAAACCTGACACATTTTGGCAAAGTCCACTGTGCCTAAAAATTCATGGTGCTGCTTCAGGATATCCAAAAAGAGCAAGAATGCAGATGTTAATAGTGTTGTTGATCCGTTTTATAACAGTTCTTAATCCATTTAGAAGTATTCTCAATCCATTTAGAAGTAGTCTCAATTCAATTTCCTAAATATCTGGACGATAGATTGTTTTGCACGTTATATATGGAAAAACATGGACACGTAATCAAAACAAGCAACCGTGAAGCTGTCAACTGCCAGGATGTGATGAGTCAGTGTGTTTATCATGACTCTGCCCCCAGACAGGATGTGTTGAGTCAGTGTGTTTATCATGACTCTGCCCCCAGACAGGATGTGATGAGTCAGTGTGTTTATCATGACTCTGCCCCCAGACAGGATGTGTTGAGTCAGTGTGTTTATCATGACTCTGCCCCCAGACAGGATGTGATGAGTCAGTGTGTTTATCATGACTCTGCCCCCAGACAGGATGTGTTGAGTCAGTGTGTTTATCATGACTCTGCCCCCAGACAGGATGTGATGAGTCAGTGTGTTTATCATGACTCTGCCCCCAGACAGGATGTGTTGAGTCAGTGTGTTTATCATGACTCTGCCCCCAGACAGGATGTGATGAGTCAGTGTGTTTATCATGACTCTGCCCCCACCTCTTCCCCAGAGTCTGATGACCAGAACTACAGAGTAAGGGCGGTCCATGCCTTGGTCCACAAGCTGCCTGAGAGGAACAAGGAGATGATGGAGCTGCTGATCAAACACCTCGTCACGTAGGTCTCTCCTAACTGACCGGTATACAATCACATCTATTGTTGAGTAGGAGGATGTCACACTTCACCCATCCGCCTAGCTACCTTAAGATGAATGCACTCTAACTCTAAGTCTCTCTGGATAAGAGAATCTGCTAAGTGACTAAAATGATTGTGGGGGGGCACCGATAATGTAGTGTGTTATTGGAACCTTAACCATCCTGCATGGTCTGTCTGTCTCCTGCCCCACAGAGTGTCCACCCACAGCCAGTTCAACCTGATGACGGTGTCCAACCTGGGTGTGATCTTCGGGCCCACTTTGATGAGGTCACAGGAGGAGACGGTGGCCGCCATGATGAACATCAAGTTCCAGAACATCGTGGTGGAGATTCTCATCGAGAACTTTGACAAGGCAAGAGAGTTTCTTTGACATCAGACTGAAATATTGAGCCTGTAAAAAATATTTAGTTTGACGGTAGCACTCCTCGTCCTAGGTATACGTATGTGTCATGTGGGCCTATATTAGGAGTTTTTAGGTATTTAAGTATAGGTCTGACCATGTGACCTAACCAGGAAAACCCCCAGACCCTAGCTAGTTATATACCATTGTAAAGCTCAGTTGGTAAAAAATGCTTTTCTCTCTCCCCTGTCCAGATCTTCCACCAGGCTCCAGACCCCAACGTCCCGCTGCCCCAGCCCCAAGCCCGACCGAGCTCACGCAGGAGCAGGGCCATCTGCCTGTCCAAAGGCCCTAGGAAGCCTCGCAGCATCTACACCCCAACACTGTGCCTTGCAGACGCTGACAGTGAGTCCTACAGCACTGACTATCACCAGCACTGCATCTCAAATGACACCCTATTGAACTGTAGGGCCCTCAAATTCAACTCTGGTCCTCCGAACCAGTTCCACTGCTTTCTTTCATTGTTCCCTTCTAATCTGGGGCTGATTTAGACCTGGGACACCAGGTGGGTGCGATTAATGATCAGGTAGAACGGAAAACTAGCAGCAGTCCGGATCTCATCTGTTTTTTTATATATATATATCATTAACATTTACATTTACGTCATTTAGCAGATGCTCTTATCCAGAGCGACTTACATATTGGTGCATTCACCTTATAGCCAGTGGGATAACCACTTTACAATATTTTTATTTTATTTTTATTTTTTTGGGTGGGGTAATGGTGGGGGGGGGGTTAGGTGGCTAGAAGGATTACTTTATCCTATCCCAGGTATTCCTTAAAGATGTTTTATATATGTATTAGAATCCCCCTGGAATATGGTGTCATATCACTCTGCTAGCTAATCTGGCCCTGCTACAGCATTCATTACATATTCCCAATGAGTTGTTCATTAATGTATTACCTCTTCATCTATCAGAGCAGACAACACATGCCTCCCAGGACGTAGCCAGTAGCCAGTAGCCAGTAGCCAGTAGCGCTCGTCTCTGTAGTGGTAGTACTAATACTGTCTGCATCCCTAATGTATTGAATATGGTGCCACTTGAGATGCAGTCACTATGTTTCGGCTCAGTAGTCGGTCACTCAGCAGGTTTTAATGACGCTGTGTGTTCCTGGTCCTTGGACAGGTGACACATTCAGCAGGTATTTTTGTATTTATTATGGATCTCCATTAGTTCCTGCCAAGGCAGCAGCTACTCTTCATGGGGTTTATTATGGATCCCCATTAGTTCCTGCCTGTCAGTAACCGGCTGAGGTGGATGTGGTGGAGGAGTCACACGCAGGACACAGAAGCTAAGTCAACCGACTTTTACTGCACAAAACAATAAACAAGACACTGACCTCAAACAAAACAGGAGGCGAGTGATACGCACCAGTGCGTAAAATACAATACTCCAAGCGCACGAAAACACACAGTGCGACAGACCAGGAAAATACAAAACACGAGCAGCACCAAAATGACAGGCGAACAATAACACACAACACACGACTAACAAAACGAGAAACTTATAGGGGACATCATTAACCCAAACGGAAACAGGTGTACAATAAAGACAAAACCAAACAAACATCGATAACATACAACGGTGGTAGCTAGTACTCCGGGGACGACGACCGCCGAAGCCTGCCCGAGCAAGGAGGAGGAGCAGCCTCGGCCGAAACCGTGACAGTACCCCCCCCCCTTGACGCGCGGCTCCAGCCGTGCGCCGACCCCGGCCTCGGGGACGACCAGGAGGACGCGGAGCAGGGAGCGTGGGGTGACCACGGTGGAACTCTGTCAGGAGAGACGGGTCTAGGATGTCCCTCCTCGGCACCCAGCACCGTTCCTCCGGGCCGTACCCCTCCCACTCCACGAGATATTGGAGACCCCCCATCCGACGTCTCGAATCCACGATGGACCAAACTGTGTACGCCAGAGCCCCCTCGATGTCCAGTGGGGGCGGAGGAGTCTCTCCTATCTCACCTTCCTGGAGTGGACCAGCTACCACCGGCCTGAGAAGAGACACATGGAACGAGGGGTTAATGCGATAATCATTAGGCAGTTGTAACATGTAACACACCTCGTTCAATCTCCTCAGGACTTTAAAAGGCCCCACAAACCGCCGACCCAGCTTCCGGCAGGGCAGGCGGAGGGGTAGGTTTCTGGTCGAGAGCCAGACTCGATCTCCAGGTGTGTACACCGGCCCCTCACTGCGGTGGAGATCGGCGCTCGCCTTTTGTCGACGGATGGCCCGCTGCAGATGGACGTGTGCAGCGTTCCACGTCTCCTCCGAGCGCCGTACCCACTCATCCACCGCAGGGGCCTCGATCTGGCTCTGATGCCACGGTGCCAGAACCGGCTGGTACCCTAACACACATTGGAAAGGGGTTAGGTTGGTAGAGGAGTGGAGGAGAGAGTTCTGGGCCATCTCTGCCCAGGGAATATACCTCGCCCACTCCTCCGGCCGGCCCTGGCAATACGACCTCAGAAACCTACCCACATCCTGGTTCACTCGTTCTACCTGCCCATTGCTCTCTGGGTGGTACCCTGAGGTAAGGCTCACCGAGACCCCCAAGCGCTCCATGAACGCCCTCCAGACTCGGGAGGTGAACTGGGGACCTCGATCAGACACTATATCCTCGGGTACCCCGTAATGCCGGAAGACGTGGGTGAATAGTGCCTCAGCGGTCTGTAGGGCAGTAGGAAGACCCGGCATTGGGAGGAGACGACAGGCCTTAGAGAACCGATCCACAACGACCAGTATGGTGGTATTCCCCTGAGAGGGGGGAAGGTCTGTAACAAAATCCACCGAGAGGTGAGACCAGGGTCGTTGTGGAACGGGCAGGGGTTGTAACTTCCCCCTGGGCAGGTGTCTGGGCGCCTTACACTGGGCGCACACCGAGCAGGAGGAGACATAAACCCTCACATCCCTGGCTAACGTTGGCCACCAGTACTTAGCGCTAAGGCAGTGCACTGTCCAGCCAATACCTGGATGTTCAGAGGAGGGTGACGTGTGAGCCCAATAAATAAGTCGATCCCGAACCTCGAGCGGAACGTACGTCCGACCCACAGGACACTGTGGAGGGCTAGGGTCGGTACGCAACGCCCGCTCGATTTCAGCATCGACCTCCCACACTACCAGTGCCACCAGACAAGACTCCGGTAGTATGGGAGTGGGCTCAACAGACCTCTCCTCTGTGTCATACCGCCGGGACAGGGCGTCTGCCTTACCGTTCTGGGACCCAGGGATGTACGTGATTTTAAATACGAACCGGGCTAGAAACATGTTCCACCGAGCCTGGCGAGGGTTCAGTCTCCTAGCTGCCCGGATGTACTCCAGGTTACGGTGGTCAGTCAAAATGAGGAAAGGGTGTTGAGCCCCCTCAAGCCAATGCCTCCACACCTTTAGGGCCTGTACCACGGCTAACAGCTCCCAGTCCCCTACGTCATAATTTCGCTCCGCCGGGCTGAGCTTTTTGGAGTAAAAAGCACAGGGGCGGAGTTTAGGTGGCATGCCGGACCGTTGAGATAGCACGGCCCCTATACCGGCCTCAGACGCGTCCACCTCTACCTGAAATGGTAAGGCGGGATCCGGATGCGCCAGCACCGGAAGTAAACAGGCCCTTCAGTCTCCCAAAAGCCCTGTCCTCCTCAGCTGACCACTGCAAGCGCACCGGACCCCCCTTCAGAAGAGACGTTATGGGAGCTGCCACCTGTCCAAAACCCCGGATAAACCTCCGGTAGTAATTCGCAAAACCCAAGAACTGCTGCACCTCTTTAACAGTGGTTGGGGTTTGCCAATTACGCACGGCTGACACACGGTCCACCTCCATCTTCACCCCTGACGCGGACAACTGATAACCCAAAAAGGAGACCGACTCCTGGAAAAACAGACATTTCTCTGCCTTGACATACAAGTCGTGCTCCAACAGCCTCCTCAACACTCGGCGCACCAGGGCTACATGCTTGGCTCGGGTAGAAGAGTACACCAGAATGTCATCTATGTACACGACCACACCTGCCCCTGCATGTCCCGGAAGATCTCATCCACGAAGGATTGGAAGACTTAAGGAGCATTCATCAACCCGTATGGCATGTCGAGATACTCGTAATGACCCGAGGTGGTACTAAATGCTGTCTTCCATTCATCGCCCCCCCTAATGCGCACCAAGTTATACGCACTCCTGAGATCCAGTTTTGTGAAGAAACGCGCTCCGTGCAATGATTCCGTCATAGTTGCAATCAGAGGGAGTGGATAACTGTATTTCACAGTGATCTGATTGAGACTACGGTAATCAATGCACGGGCGCAACCCTCCATCTTTTTTCTTCACAAAAAAGAAGCTCGAGGACGCAGGGGAAGTGGAGGGCCGTATGTATCCTTGTCTCAGAGATTCGGCTATGTAAGTCTCCATAGCCCTCTTCTCCTCTTGAGACAGAGGATACACGTGGCTCCGCGGAAGCGCTGCTCCTGCCTGGAGGTCTATCGCACAATCCCCCTGTCTATGAGGAGGCAACTGCGCCGCCCTCGATTTACTGAACACAAGTGCCAAATCCTCATACTCAGGGGGAATGTGCATTGCGGGCCCCTGGTTTGGACTCTCCACCGAGGTCGCCCCCACGGAAACACCTAGACAACCGCCCCTCACACTGGGGCAGACCACTCCTTAAGAGCCCTCTGTTTGCCACGAAATGGAAGGATTATGGGTACTCAACCAGGGTAATTCCCAGCACCACCGGATACGCAGGCGAGTCGATCAGATATAGCTGAATAGTTTCCTCATGACCCCCCTGCGTACACATCCTAAGTGGCGCGTGTGACCTCCTAATCAATCCGATCCAACGGACGGATATCTAGTGCATGAACGGGAAATGGGGCGTCAACAGGAGGAGGGAATCTACTCTAACAAATTTAGTCAAAAAGGGAATCAGAGGTGCTACCCGGGAAAAATTGTGTCAAAATCACTCTGCTAGCAAATCTGGCCCTGCTACAGCATTCATTAATTTTCCCCAATAAATTTGGTTAATTAAGGTAAAAACCTCTTAATCTATCAAAGGAAACCCAAAAACTTTGCCCCCCAAAGGATGTACCCGTAGCCAGACCCCGGGAAGCCAAAAGCCGGAAAGGGGAGCCGGTACCCGGGAAAAGCCGGAGCCGGAAACCAGTAGCCAGTACGCCCCTTCTCTGTGGGGTTTAGTGCAAACATTTCCCCACAGTAGAAACAATCTTTTGCACCCCTTTAATGTTTTAATTTGGGGTCCCAAACTTGAGATCAGTAAATATGTTTCGGCTCAGTACCCGGCACTCAGCAGGTTTAATGACGTGTTTTTCCCGGGTTCCTTGGACGGGTTTGGACAATTCGGGCAGGTATTTTTGTTATTTATTGGGGAAATTTTCTTTGGACCTGCCAAAGGCACAGCACTCTTCCGGGGTTTATTAAGGACCCCTTTTTTTTCCCTTGCCTGTCAGCCCGGGGTGAGGTGGGTTTTGGTGGAGGAGTCACACGCGGGAAACAGAAGCAAGTAAAAACCGCCCTTTTATTTTGAAACAAAACAATTTTAAAAGGGGACATTTTTGACCAAAAAAAAAAAGGAGGCGAGTGATACGCACCATGCGTAAAAAAACCAAACCCCAAAAAGCGAAACAAAAACACCATGCGCCCAGACCAAAAAAAATACAAAACCGAGCGGGAAACCCAAAAGGGGACAGGAACAAAAAACACAACACAAATAAAAAAACGGGAAAAATTTAAAAAGGGGAAACATCTTTAACCCAAACGGAAACGGGTTTGGTACAAAAAAGAAAAAACCCAAACAAAATCGATAACAAAAAAACTGGTACTAGTACTGGGGGGACAAAGGGACCCCCGAAGCCTGCCCGAGCAAGGAGGAGGGGGCAAATCGGCCAAAAAACCCGTGCCCAGTCCCCCCCCCTTTGACGTGCGGCTCCAGCGTGCCCGCCCCAAGGCCTAAGGGACACCGGGGGAAGCGGAGGGGGGAAGCGGGGGGGAAACCCACGGGGGGAACTCGGGCGGGGGGAGGGGCCCTAGGATGTCCCCCCTCGGAAACCCAGCACCTTTCCTCGGGGGCCGTCCCCCCCCACTCCCCCGAGATTTGGGGGACCCCCCATGACTTTCCGTTTCCCAAAAACCAGGCCCAACTGTTTTACCCCGGGAAACCCCCCCCTCGATGCCCCAGTGGGGGCGGAGGACCCTCCCCTATCTCACCTTCCTGGAGTGAACCAGCAACCCCCGGGCCTGAGAAGGGGGACACAGGGAAAACGGGGGTTAATCCGAAAATCTTTAAAATTTTTAGGGTAACGGGTAACAAAAACCCCTTCAATCCCCTCGGGAACTTTAAAAAGGCCCAAAAAACCGCCGAAACACCCTTCCCCCGGGGCCCAGGCGGAGGGGGTGGGTTTTTGGTAACCCAAACTATCTCCAGGTGAAACCCCGGGCCCCTAAATTTGGCGGTGGAGACCCGGCGCTCCCCTTTTTGTCGACGGGGCCCCCCCTTGCAGAGGGAAAGGGTGAAAGCGTTCCACCTCCCCAGCCCCCCGGACCCATTTCACCAAACCGAAAGGGGGCCTCGACGGGCTCTGAGCCAGGGTTTGCCAAAACCGGCGGTACCCTAGAAACAAAAAATTAAAAAGGGGGTTTGGGTTTTGGGTGGGGGAGTGGGGGGAAAAGAGTTTTGGGCCATTTTCCCCCGGGGGAAAAAATACCTCGCCCCCTCCTCCCCGGCCCCTGCAATACAAACCCTCAAAAAAACCAAAAACCCGGGTTTCCCAGTTAACCTGCCCTTTTGGCTCTCTGGGTGGTACCCGGGCCCGGAAAGGCTCCCCGGGCCCCCCCAACCCCCCATAAAACGCCCTCCGGGACTCGGGAGGTAAAAACGGGGGACCTCGATCAGAACATTATCCTCGGGTCCCCCCGTAATCCCGGAAGACGGGGGTGAACATTTTGCCTCAGCGGTCTGTAGGGCAGAAAAAAAGCCCCGGAATTGGGAGGAAAACAAACAGGCCTTGAGAAACCGATCCAAAACGCCAGTATGGGGGGATTCCCCGGGGGGGGGGGGGAGAGGGGGGAAGGTCTGTAAAAAACCCCCAAACCGAGGGGTGAACCAGGTCGTTGGGGGAAACCGGCAGGGGTTTTTTTTAAAAATTTTCCCCCCGGGGGGTGCCCTGGGGCCTTACACGGGGCGCACCCCAATAAGGAGAGACTTTAAACCCACATCCATGGCAAAATTTTTGGGGCCCACCAGTACTTAGGGTAAGGTAGTGAACTTGCCCCCGGCCAACCCCCTGGAGTCCAGAGGAGGGTGACTGTGACCCCAAATAAAAAAAAGTCAAATCCCGAACCTCACCCCAAACGAAACCCCCCATCCCGACCCACAGGAACTGGGGAGGGTGGGGTTCAACAACGACCGCCCGTTTTCAGCATCGCCCTTTCCCAAAATCCGGTGCCACCAAAACAAAAACCCCGGCATTTATGGGGTGGGCCTCAATGGACCTCCCCTCTGTTTTTAAAAACCCCCGGGAAAAGGGGGCGTCTGCCTAAACCCGTTTTTGGGGCCCCCGGGATTTACTTGTTTTTAAAAATACAAACCCCGGGCTAGAAAAATTTTTACCACCAAAAGGCCGGGCGAGGGTTCAGTTCCTACCCTTGCCCGGATGAAACCCGGGGTTTAACGGTGGCCCAGCCCAAATGGGGGGGGGAAGGGGGGTGTTGACCCCCTAAAGGGCCAATGCCTCCCCCCTTTTGGGGGCCTGTACCCCCCGGGGCAAAACAGCTCCCGGCCCCCCTCGTCAAATTTTCGCTCCCCCGGGGTTTGAGCTTTTGGGAAAAAAGGGCACGGGGGCGGAGTTTTTAGGGCATCCGGGGCCCTTTTTGAGATAGCCGGCCCCTAACCCCCCAGACGGGGCCACCTCTACCTAAAATTTGGTAAGGCAAAAACCCCGGGGGCCCACCCCGGGAAAGCCAAAATTAAACCCCTTTCAGTCTCCCAAAACCTTCCCGCCCAGTTGACCACTGCAAGAGCACCGGACCCCCTTCAGAAAGACTTAGGGAGCTGCCCCCTGCCCAAAAACCCCCGGAAAACCCCCGGGGAAGTAATTTGCAACCCCAAGAATTTGCTCCCACCTTTTTAAACAGGGGTTTGGGGTTTTCCCAAATTACGACGGCTGACAAACAGTCCACCCCCATCCACCCATAACCCCGGACAACTGAAAACCCAAAAAAAGGAAAGACCGACCCCAAAAAAACAACATTTCCTGCCTTGACATAAAAGGTCGTGCTCCAACGCCCCCCAACACTCGGGGGCACCGGGGCTACATGCTGGGCTGGGGTAGAAGAGTACACCCAGAATGCCCATCTATTACACCCTCACCCTCCCCCTGCTTTGTCCCGGAAGTTTTCATCCACAAGGTTTGGGAAGGGACTGAAGGACATTCACCCAATTTTCGTATGGCAAAACAAAAAAAATCCGTAATACCCGAGGTGGGGTAAAAAATCCCTGTTTCCATTCATCGCCCTCCCTAATCCCGCCCCAAATTTTATACCCCACTCCTGAAAATCCGGGTTTTGGGAAAAAAACCGCCCCGTGAAATGATTCCGTCATAGTCGAAATCAGAGGGATGGAAAAAGTTTTCAAAATTGTTGTTGAGACTAGGGTAAAAATGCACGGGCGAAAACCCCCCATTTTTTTTTCTTCACAAAAAAAAAGTAAGACGCAGGGGAAGTGGGGGGGCCGTGTTCCGCGTCTCAGAGTTTCGGTTAAGAAAAAGTCCCCAAAAGGAGCCCTCTTCTCCTTTGAGACAGAGGATCCCCCTTTGGCCCCGTGGGAGCGCTGCTCCTTGCTGGGATCAATCGCACAATCCCCTCCCTATGCCCTTAATTTTACTAAACCGAGTGAAAAAATCCTCAACTCGGGGGGAATGTGTATTGGGCCCCGGGTTTTGGGGACCTCCACCGAGGTCGCCCCCCCCCCGGAAACACCTAAAACACCGACCCCACACGGGGCAGACCACCAAAAGAGCCTCTTTTCCCAAACAAATTAAAGGGATTATGGGTATAAAGGGGGAATTCCCAGCCCCAAAGGGGATACGCAGGAAACCCGATCAGAAAAAGCTGAATAGTTTCATAACCCCCCTGCGTAAAATCCTAAGTGGGGGCTGGTGACCCCCCTAATCAACCCCGGGATCCCCCCGGACGGCTACTAGGGCATGAAGGGGAAAAAGGGGGGCGTCAACAGGGAGGGGGGGGAACCCCAAAACCTAAACAAATTTCCGATCAACAAAATTCCCAGCTGCGCCTGAATCCTAGCGCCCTTATGCGGGGTGAGGTGAAAACCTTTTGGAAATTTTTACGGGGTTAACAAAAAATGAAACAACAGAGAGCTCTGGGTAAGTGGGGACCCCTATCACCGGGAAGGGTTTCCCCAGTGCTTGGCCGGTTTCCCCCCTCCCCTGGGGAAAAACCCCCCCCAGCACCTAGCCGCGGTGTCCCTCCCCCGGCCCAAACAGGGGGTGAAAGGGGCGGCCCCCCCGGGGTCCTCCTTCCTCCTCTCTCTAGCCCCCCAGCACCCCCAAATCCATTCCCTGGGCCCCTCGGGGGTTTCTGGAGGGAAAAATGGACGCCCCCCAAATGGGAACGTCCGGGGGTTTGGCCGCAGGGTGTCCCCCAAAACTGGTCGAAGGAGGTTGGTATCCCTGCGGGCCAGCTTCGAAAAAACGTCCCCCGAAAATAAAAGGTAGTGGTCGATGGGGGCCCCGTTCTTCCACCCTGCTCCGCCCAGGGTCCAAAATTTTCCGGGGAAAAACCCCGGTGCGCTCCCCCCCCCATGTCGGAGGTAGAAAAGAGCCCCCCACCCCTTTTTCCCCCTTTCAGGGGGGAGGGGTCAAACCCCGGGCCCAAGGGGGCGGGAAAATTTCCGCGTGGGTGATGGGGGCCGGCGTCTATCCACCCCCATTCGGGTTTGGCCCCCACTCCAAACGCCTTCCCCGGTGGGAGAAAGGAAAATGAGGGGAAAAACCCTCTCTTTCCCCAAAGGGCGCCGGGTGTCGGGGGGCCGGGTTTAGACTCCCCCTGGAAAGGAAAAAACCCCTGACACCCGGCTGCGGGGGGCCAATCATACCCCCCGGGGGAAGCGAGACCCGGGAACCCCCCCTTTGGTTTCCGGGAAAACTTGGGGCAGGACTGGTCGAAGGTGGAGGTCCGGGAGGGGAGGTGGGGGAAAACCCCTTTTTACCCATCGGTGGAGCGTGGTTTTTAAACTTTTCTGCAGGGGGGGCCCGTGACCCTTTTTGTACCCTTAGTCCTCCCCGCGGGACGCGCTTTCTCCATAGGGAAATTTTGCGCGTGGGGGGCTCTGCGACCCCCCATGGGGGGTTTTTTGTTTTTCTGTCCGGGAAACCCGGGCCCGGGAGGGGGGTTTGGGGGGAAAGGAGTCCACGCGGGAAAACAGAAGCTAAGTCAACCGCCCTTTTATTTGCACAAAAAAAATAAACAAGACCCCCTGACCTCAAAAAAACAGGGGGCGAGTGATACGCCCCAGTCCCTTTAAAAAACAATACTCCCAAGCGAAACAAAAACCACCCGTGCGACAACCAGGAAAATTTCAAAACATGAGCGGGCACCAAAATGACAGGCGAACAAAAAACCAACACAACCCCACACTAACAAAACAAGAAATTTATAGGGGACATCTTTAAACCCAAAGGGAAACAGGTGTACAATAAAGACAAACCCCAAAACAAACATCGAAAACATACAACTGGTGCTATACCCCGGGCCCAAAGGGACCCCCCAAAAGGGCCTGCCCGAGAAAGGAGGAGAGCAGCCTCCCCCAAAAAACCCTTGACACTCCCAAAGGGGCAAGAAATCCATTCCCCTTTTGGGTTTATTAGGGACCCCCCATTAGTTTCCTGCCAAAAACAGCGCAATTTCCCCTTTGGGGTTTTTGGATTAAAAATTTCGTGAATTGTTTGTGCGCAAAAAGAGCTTTGTCTAAACGTAACGTTAGTAAGCAGCCTGGTCAAGGATGCGATGGTTATGCAATATTGTCTTGAGGCAGACCAAGAGAAGAGGAACAAAAGTAAATATTTAATTTGGAGGTTTAAATATATATCTCTGGTGGCCAAGTTGACCTATTTTAACAAATGCCAGAGGTTTGTGGATAAAAAGTTTAAGATCTTTGATGCAGGATTTTTTATTACAGGAAATAATCAGTGCCACCTGGTGAGGAGGACGGTTATGTTGACATGTAGCCTTTGATCATGTACAACTACACTACCAGTCAAACGTTTGAGAACACCTACTCATTCCAGGGTTTTTCTTTATTTTAACTATTTTCTACATTGTAGAATAATAGTGAAGACATTGTAGTGTATTGAGATTATGATGGTGTTAAATGTTTTTTAAGTGGAACTGAAAGAATGTTGATTTTAGTATCAAGAGGGAATGTTTTAGTGTAACGCCACATACAACAGACAGGAAGTGTGTTGTAGACAGGGGAGACTGGTGATTGGCCAGAAGAGGGAGCATCTTTTTGCATTGTTTATAAATAGGGGCTAGACTACAGAAAGGGCAGAACGGCCATTCCAATCTGAGGCGCCGTTCTCCGGGTGTCATGTCACCTGTCACTTATGCTGAAGCTTGTGATCTGAATAAACTTATGATCAAGGATTCAGTATGAGCGGACTCCTTTGTTTATCAGCAATAATTGCCACCACTCACTCGATACGACAACATCAAAACTATGAAATAACACATATGGAATCATGTAGTAACCAGAAAAGTGTTCAACAAATCAAAATATATTTTTGATGACAGCTTTGCACACTCTTGGCATTCTCTCAACCAGCGTCATGAGGTAGTCACCTGGAATGCATTTCAATTAAGAGGTGTGCCTTCTTAAAAGTTAATTTGTGGAATTTATTTCCTTCTTAATGCGTTTGAGCCAATCAGTTGTGTTGTGACAAAGTAGAGGTGGTGTTCAGAAGATAGCCCTATTTGGTAAAAGACCAAGTCCATATTATGGCAAGAACAGCTCAAATAAGCAAAGAGAAACGACAGTCCATCATTACTTTAAGACATGAAGTTCAGTCAATCTGGAAAAATTCAATAACTTTTAAAGTTTCTTCAAGTGCAGTCGCAAAAACCATCAAGCGCTATGATCAAACTGGCTCTCATGAGGACCGCCACAGGAATGGAAGACCCAGAGTTACCTCTGCTGAAGAGGATAAATTCATTAACTGCACCTCAGATTGCAGCCCAAATAAATGCTTCACAGAGTTCAAGTAACAGACACATCTCAACATCAACTGTTCAGAGGAGACTGCGTGAATCAGGCCTTCATGGAATTGCTGCAAAGAAACCACTACTAAAGGACACCAATAAGAAGAAGAGACTTGCTTGGGCCAAGAATCTCGAGCAATGGACATTAGACCGGTGGAAATCTGTCCTTTGGTCCGATGAGTCCTAATTTGAGATTATTCGTTCCAACCGCTGTGTCTTTGTGAGGCGCAGAGTAGGTGAACGGATGATCTCCGCATGTGTCATTCCCACCGTAAAGCATGAAGGAGGAGGTGTGATGGTGTGGGGGTGCTTTGCTGGTGACACTGTCTGTGATTTATTTAGAATTCAAGGCACACTTAACCCGCATGGCTACCACAGCATTCTGCAGCGATACGCCATCCCATCTGGTTTGGGCTTAGTGGGACTATCATTTAGTTTTCAACAGGACAATGACCCAACACACCTCCAGGCTGTGTAAGGGCTATTTTACCAAGAAGGAGAGTGATGGAGTGCTGCATCAGATGACCTGGCCTCCACAATTACCCGACCTCAACCCAATTGAGATGGTTTGGGATGAGTTGGACTGCAGAGTGAAGGAAAAGCAGCCAACAAATGCTCAGCATATGTGGGAACTCCTTCAAGACTGTTGGAAAAGCATTCCTCATGAAGCTGGTTGAGAAAATGCCAAGAGTGTGCAAAGCTGTCATCAAGGCAAAGGGTGGCTACTTTGAAGAATCTAAAATCTAAAATAAATGTTGAATTTATTAACACTTTTTTGGTTACTACATGATTCCATATGTATTATTTCATAGTTTTGATGTCTTCACTATTATTCTACAATGTAGAAAATAGTAAAAAATAAAGAAAAACCCTTGAATGAGTAGGTGTGTCCAAACGTTTTACTGGTACTGTACGTCAACAATGGCTGATACTTCAACTTTTTCTAATGTTCGCAAGTATGGCCCCTCTATGACTCTGGAAGTAGGAGCCCAACATATCTCTGTATATCTCTGGAGGTAGGAGTCCAACTCAGTACAAAGTAGATTCAGAGGCTTGTATAGGAAAACCCATGAAAAATTATAGAGATAGACGTTTTGACTTTTTTCACTGAGGTACAGACGTTATGACTACTTTCACAGAGATACAGACGTTTTGACTTCTTTCACAGTTTTGTTTTCCATTATTCTTTCAAGTGTTTTACCTGCAGTAATATTGTCAAATCCCAAGCCTCATATGCTATTACCATTAGCAATAGTACTATTAAAAAAAAGCCTTTTTAACATTCCATTCTCTTCACGTTCCTTTGACGCACAGGGATTCGTGCTTGCAGTCACTAAGATTAGTTTTCCTTTCCTGTAAAAAAAAAAAAAGAAATTCCAAAGCAAAGGAAAGCTTTTCATTTTCTCTCCAATTAGTAATGTTGTTGAACTCTATCTTCTCCACAACAGAGTCACAACAGAGACAGAGGGCTACATACTACTGTGCTCCCCCACAGATAAAGATGACTCATTGTCATCAATATGATAAACCTTTCTTTGGCTGTCTAGTAGATAATTAGGTGCTTGACTGCGTCCCAAATGGCACCCTATTAGGGCAGCAAGCCCCGGGCCTATAGCGGTGCAGTAGACAGGGACACGTGTAGTGCCCCATATAGGGAATAGGGTATCGTTTGGGACGCACCCACTGAGGCGCTTATCTCTTCCCCCAAGGCCGGAGGAGCCTGGCAGGTTCAGTCCAGAGTTTGTCTGCCGTGACGCTGGACCAGAAAGAGGACAGTGGAAAGTCTACGGACCACCCAGACTTCCCTCCTCAACTAGTCACCCGTCGGAGAGACAGACCGGACAAGATGGAGTCCTCCAGCAACGGATACCAGAGACCAGGATCAGTGTAATGGACAGGACACTACTAGAACACACACACAATATCAACAACCCTTAAAACACTCTGCAAGACACATCTTACTGTGTGTGTGAGAGAGTGAGTGTATGAGTGTGTGTGTATGATGTGTGGTGTGTGTGTGTGTGTGTATGAGTGTGTATGAGTGTTGTGTGTGTGTTGTGTGTGTGTGTGTGATGTGTGTGTATGAGTGGTGAGTATGAGTGTGGTGTGTGTGTGTTGTGTGTGTGTGTGTTGTGTGTGAGTGTGTTTGTGTGAGTTAGTGTTTAATGTGTATGAGTGGTATTATTGTTGTGTTTGTGTGTATTTGTGTGGTTTGTATTTTTCTGTAGTGTGTATGTAGTGTGTGTTGTGTTGTGTGTGTTGTGTGTGTTCTGTTTGTGTTTGTTTAGTTTGTTTGTGTGTGTTTGTTTGTGTTGTTTGTGTGTTTTGTGTTTGTGTTTGTGTTGTGTTTTTTTTTTTTGTGTGTGTGTTGTGTTGTTTCTGTTTTACGTGTGTATGAGTGTGTTGTGTGTTTGTTTGTTGTGCGTGTGTGTGTGTTGAGTGTGTGTGTATGTGTATGTGTATAGTGTGTATGAGTGTTGTGTGTTTGTGTGTGTGTGTGTTGTGTGCGTGTGTGTGTGTGTGTGTGTATGAGTTGTGTGTGTGTGTGTGTGTGTGTGTGTGTGTTGTGTTGTGTTGCGTGTTGTGTGTTTAGTGTGTGAGTGTTGTGTGTGTGTGTGTGTGTGTGTGTGTGTGTGTGTGTGTGTGTGTGTGAGTGCTGTGAGATTAATGTATTTTTCCTATCGGTGGGAGAGTCAGTCTGCTTTAATTACGTTCTGGGTTGATGTGAC
Source organism: Coregonus sp. 'balchen' (assembly GCA_902810595.1). Classification (NCBI taxonomy): domain Eukaryota; kingdom Metazoa; phylum Chordata; class Actinopteri; order Salmoniformes; family Salmonidae; genus Coregonus; species Coregonus sp. 'balchen'. Next base: position 1,746,903 of record LR778282.1, read on the forward strand.
CCAGCATCTCCCTCTCTCTCCCCCTCTCTCTCTCTCGTCTCTCTGTCTCTCCTCCTCTCTCCCTCCTCTCTTCTCCCTCTCTCTCTCTCTTCTTGTGTCTCTCTCTCTCTGTCTCTCTCTCTCTCTCTCTCTCTCTCTCTCTCTCTCTCTCTCTCTCTCTCTCTCTCTCTCTCTCTCTCTCTCTCTCTCGGGGCAATTCGATTGTTTGACATGTCATGGAAGGAAAAGCCAATGACATGGCTCCTCAAGTACTGAAGTGCCTTCCTGCCTGTGTTGTGGAGTACAGAGGATCAGACTATTATTTGGCTTGTCCCAAATGACACCCTATTCCCTACATAGCGTACTATTTTTGACGAGGGCCCCTATCGCCCAAAACACACACAAACACACACAGGGAAGGACAAAGGGAAGGACACAGGGAGGGACACAGGGAAGGACACAGGGAGGGACACAGGGAAGGACACAGGGAGACACAGGGAGGGACACATGGAGGGACACAGGGAAGAACATGGGAGGGACACAGGGAAGGACACAGGGAGACACAGGGAGGGACACAGGGAGGGACACAGGGAGGGACAAAGCGAGGGACAAAGGGTAGGACACAGGGAAGGACACAGGGAGGGACACAGGGAAGGACACAGGGAAGGACACATGGAGTGACACAGGGAGGGACACAGGGAAGGACACATGGAGGGACACAGGGAGGGACACAGGGAAGGACACAGGGAGGGACACAGGGAGGGACACAGGGAGGGACACAGGGAAGGACACAGGGAGGGACACAGGGAGGGACAAAGCAAGGGACAAAGGGAAGGACACAGGGAGGGACACAGGGAGGGACACAGGGAGGGACACAGGGAAGGACACAGGGAGGGACACAGGGAGGGACAAAGCAAGGGACAAAGGGAAGGACACAGGGAAGGACACAGGGAGGGACACAGGGAAGGACACAGGGAGGGACACAGGGAGGGACACAGGGAGGGACACAGGGAGGGACACATGGAGGGACACAGGGAAGGACACATGGAGGGACACAGGGAGTGACACAGGGAGGGACACAGTGAGGGACACAGTGAGGGACACAGGGAGGGACACAGGGAGGGACACAGGGAAGGACACAGGGAGAGACACAGGGAGGGACACAGGGAGGGACACAGGGAGGGACAAAGCAAGGGACAAAGGGAAGGACACAGGGAAGGACACAGGGAGGGACAAAGGGAAGGACACAGGGAAGGACACAGGGAAGGACACAGGGAGGGACACAGGGAGGGACACATGGAGGGACACAGGGAAGGACACAGGGAAGGACACATGGAGGGACACAGGGAGTGACACAGGGAGGGACACAGGGAGGGACACAGGGAAGGACACAGGGAGGGACACAGGGAGGGACACAGGAAAGGACACAGGGAAGGACACAGGGAGGGAGACAAGGAGGGACACATGGAAGGACACAGGGAAGGACACAGGGAAGGACACAGGGAGGGACACAGGGAGGGACACATGGAGGGACACAGGGAAGGACACAGGGAAGGACACATGGAGGGACACAGGGAGTGACACAGGGAGGGACACAGGGAGGGACACAGGGAAGGACACATGGAGGGACACAGGGAGGGACACAGGAAAGGACACAGGGAAGGACACAGGGAGGGAGACAAGGAGGGACACAGGGAGGGACACAGGGAGGGACACATGGAGGGACACAGGGAAGGACACAGGGAAGGACACATGGAGGGACACAGGGAGGGACACAGGGAGGGACACAGGGAGGGACACAGGGAAGGACACATGGAGGGACACAGGGAAGGACACAGGGAAGGACACAGGGAAGGACACATGGAGGGACACAGGGAGTGACACAGGGAGGGACACAGGGAGGGACACAGGGAAGGACACATGGAGGGACACAGGGAGGGACACAGGAAAGGACACAGGGAAGGACACAGGGAGGGAGACAAGGAGGGACACATGGAGGGACACAGGGAGGGACACAGGGAGGGACACAGGGAGGGACACAGGGAAGGACACATGGAGGGACACAGGGAGGGACACAGGGAGGGACACAGGGAGGGACACAGGGAAGGACACATGGAGGGACACAGGGAGGGACACAGGAAAGGACACAGGGAAGGACACAGGGAGGGAGACAAGGAGGGACACATGGAAGGACACAGGGAAGGACACAGGGAATGACACAGGGAGGGACACAGGGAGGGACACATGGAGGGACACAGGGAAGGACACAGGGAAGGACACATGGAGGGACACAGGGAGTGACACAGGGAGGGACACAGGGAGGGACACAGGGAAGGACACATGGAGGGACACAGGGAGGGACACAGGAAAGGACACAGGGAAGGACACAGGGAGGGAGACAAGGAGGGACACAGGGAGGGACACAGGGAGGGACACATGGAGGGACACAGGGAAGGACACAGGGAAGGACACATGGAGGGACACAGGGAGGGACACAGGGAGGGACACAGGGAGGGACACAGGGAAGGACACATGGAGGGACACAGGAGGGACACAGGGAAGGACACAGGGAAGGACACAGGGAAGGACACATGGAGGGACACAGGGAGTGACACAGGGAGGGACACAGGGAGGGACACAGGGAAGGACACATGGAGGGACACAGGGAGGGACACAGGAAAGGACACAGGGAAGGACACAGGGAGGGAGACAAGGAGGGACACATGGAGGGACACAGGGAGGGACACAGGGAGGGACACAGGGAAGGACACATGGAGGGACACAGGGAGGGACACAGGAAAGGACACATGGAGACACAGGGAGGGACACAGGGAAGTGTTCAGCAGTCTGATGGTTCTGAGCCTGTTGGTATCAGACCTCATGCTCCAATACAGTCTGATGGCTTGTAGATAGAAACTGTCTCTGAGCCTGTTGGTATCAGACCTCATGCTCCGATACAGTCTGATGGCTTGTAGATAGAAAACTGTCTCTGAGCCTGTTGGTATCAGACCTCATGCTCCGATACTGTCTGATGGCTTGTAGATAGAAACTGTCTCTGAGCCTGTTGGTATCAGACCTCATGCTCCGATACAGTCTGATGGCTTGTAGATAGAAACTGTCTCTGAGCCTGTTGGTATCAGACCTCATGCTCCGATACAGTCTGATGGCTTGTAGATAGAAACTGTCTCTGAGCCTGTTGGTATCAGACCTCATGCTCCAATACAGTCTGATGGCTTGTAGATAGAAACTGTCTCTGAGCCTGTTGGTATCAGACCTCATGCTCCGATACAGTCTGATGGCTTGTAGATAGAAACTGTCTCTGAGCCTGTTGGTATCAGACCTCATGCTCCAATACAGTCTGATGGCTTGTAGATAGAAACTGTCTCTGAGCCTGTTGGTATCAGACCTCATGCTCCAATACAGTCTGATGGCTTGTAGATAGAAACTGTCTCTGAGCCTGTTGGTATCAGACCTCATGCTCCGATACAGTCTGATGGCTTGTAGATAGAAACTGTCTCTGAGCCTGTTGGTATCAGACCTCATGCTCCGATACTGTCTGTCTGACGGTAAGGGGGAGAACAGCTCATGGCTGGGGTGGTTGGGGTCCTTGATGATGCTTTGGGCTTTCCTCAGGCACCTCCTAAGGACCTCCCCTCCTGTGTCTTCAGTTGTCCTGTAGGGTAAGGCCTCCCCTCCTGTGTCTTCAGTTGTCCTGTAGGGTAAGGGCCTCCCCTCCTGTGTCTTCAGTTGTCCTGTAGGGTAAGGCCTCCTCCCCTGTGTCTTCAGTGGGTCAAGAGCTGTTTCTGCACCTTGGAGACGGAATGGGAGGGGAGGGGAGGGAAGGGAAGGGAAGGGAAGGGAAGGGGAGGGGAGGGAAGGGGAGGGGAGGGAAGGAAGCCTCCCCTATTGTGTATCTTATTGTGTATCTGAAGCGTTTCGCTGTGACTTCACCCTTAACAATGAGGGACGCTGGGTGCTCTGAGTGAAAGTGCACTTACCCCTGTGTGCAGGGTCATTCTGTTAGCCTCAAAATAACAAAAGGTGGCCTTTTGAATATATGTAATCCATTAGTATGAGATTTCAGGCCATTGGTATATAGATTTTTTTGATAATAGGCAAATGCAACTGAATTGTTCCTGTTTGTGTTTCAGGGTCGCTGCAAGAGCCATGCTGTTTGAAAACTCCCCCTCAGCGGCGCAGACCACACCTGTTGGAAGGTACAATGTCCCAATGTCCCAATGTCCCAATGTCCCAATGTCCCAATGTCCCAATGTCCCAATGTCCCAATGTCCCAATATCCCAATATCTATGTTATCCCAAATGTCTGACCTGCTCAATATACGGCCTACTCTCTACTATTATTCACCTGTTATTCACCCATTAGTCACCTGTTATTCACCTGTTATTCACCTGTTATTCACCTGTTATTCACCCATTAGTCACCTGTTATTCACCCATTAGTCACCTGTTATTCACCTGTTATTCACCTGTTATTCACCCATTAGTCACCTGTTATTCACCTGTTAGTCACCTGTTATTCACCTGTTATTCACCCACTAGTCACCTGTTATTCACCTGTTATTCACCTTTTATTCACCTGTTATTCACCCATTAGTCACCTGTTATTCACCCATTAGTCACCTGTTATTCACCTGTTATTCACCTGTTAGTCACCTGTTAGTCACCTGTTATTCACCTGTTATTCACCTGTTATTCACCTGTTCTTCACCTGTTAGTCACCTGTTATTCACCTGTTAGTCACCTGTTATTCACCTGTTATTCACCCATTAGTCACATGTTATTCACCCATTAGTCACCTGCTATTCACCCATTAGTCATCTGTTATTCACCTGTTATTCACCTGTTATTCACCCATTAGTCACCTGTTATTCACCTGTTATTCACCTGTTATTCACCCATTAGTCACCTGTTATTCACCCATTAGGCACCTGTTATTCACCTGTTATTCACCTGTTATTGACCCATTAGTCACCTGTTATTCACCCATTAGTCACCTGTTATTCACCCATTAGTCACCTGTTATTCACCTGTTATTCACCTGTTATTCACCTGTTATTCACCTGTTATTCACCATTAGTCACCTGTTATTCACCCATTAGTCACCTGTTATTCACCTGTTAGTCACCTGTTATTCACATGTTAGTCACCTGTTATTCACCTGTTAGTCACCTGTTATTCACCTGTTAGTCACCTGTTAGTCACTCATTAGTCACCTGTTATTCACCCATTAGTCACCTGTTATTCACCTGATATTCACCTGTTAGTCACCTGTTATTCACATGTTAGTCACCTGTTATTCACCTGTTAGTCACCTGTTATTCACCTGTTAGTCACCTGTTAGTCACTCATTAGTCACCTGTTATTCACCCATTAATCACCTGTTATTCACCCATTAGTCAACTGTTAGTCACCTGCTATTCACCCATTAGTCATCTGCTATTCACCTGTTATTCACCTGTTATTCACCCATTAGTCACCCATTAGTCACCTGTTATTCACCTGTTATTCACCTGTTATTCACCCATTAGTCACCTGTTATTCACCTGTTATTCACCTGTTATTCACCTGTTATTCACCCATTAGTCACCTGTTATTCACCCATTAGTCACCTGTTATTCACCTGTTATTCACCTGTTATTCACCCATTAGTCACCTGTTATTCACCTGTTAGTCACCTGTTATTCACCTGTTATTCACCCACTAGTCACCTGTTATTCACCTGTTATTCACCTTTTATTCACCTGTTATTCACCCATTAGTCACCTGTTATTCACCCATTAGTCACCTGTTATTCACCTGTTATTCACCTGTTAGTCACCTGTTAGTCACCTGTTATTCACCTGTTATTCACCTGTTATTCACCTGTTCTTCACCTGTTATTCACCTGTTAGTCACCTGTTATTCACCTGTTATTCACCCATTAGTCACATGTTATTCACCCATTAGTCACCTGCTATTCACCCATTAGTCATCTGTTATTCACCTGTTATTCACCTGTTATTCACCTGTTATTCACCCATTAGTCACCTGTTATTCACCTGTTATTCACCTGTTATTCACCCATTAGTCACCTGTTATTCACCCATTAGGCACCTGTTATTCACCTGTTATTCACCTGTTATTGACCCATTAGTCACCTGTTATTCACCCATTAGTCACCTGTTATTCACCCATTAGTCACCTGTTATTCACCTGTTATTCACCTGTTATTCACCTGTTATTCATCATTAGTCACCTGTTATTCACCCATTAGTCACCTGTTATTCACCTGTTAGTCACCTGTTATTCACATGTTAGTCACCTGTTATTCACCTGTTAGTCACCTGTTATTCACCTGTTAGTCACCTGTTAGTCACTCATTAGTCACCTGTTATTCACCCATTAGTCACCTGTTATTCACCTGATATTCACCTGTTAGTCACCTGTTATTCACATGTTAGTCACCTGTTATTCACCTGTTAGTCACCTGTTATTCACCTGTTAGTCACCTGTTAGTCACTCATTAGTCACCTGTTATTCACCCATTAATCACCTGTTATTCACCCATTAGTCAACTGTTAGTCACCTGCTATTCACCCATTAGTCATCTGCTATTCACCTGTTATTCACCTGTTATTCACCCATTAGTCACCCATTAGTCACCTGTTATTCACCTGTTATTCACCTGTTATTCACCCATTAGTCACCTGTTATTCACCCATTAGTCAACTGTTAGTCACCTGTTATTCACCTGTTATTCACCTGTTATTCATCCATTAGTCACCTGTTATTCACCCATTAGTCAACTGTTATTCACCTGTTATTCACGTGTAATTCACCCATTAGTCAACAGTTATTCACCTGTTATTCACCATTAGTCACCTGTTATTCACCTGTTATTCACCCATTAGTCACCTGTTATTCACCCATTAGTCAACAGTTAGTCACCTGTATTCACCCATTAGTCACCTGTTAGTCACCCATTAGTCACCGGTTAGTCACCTGTTATTCACCCATTAGTCACCTGTCATTCACCATTAGTCACCTGTTGTTCACCTGTTATTCACCTGTTAGTCACCTGTTATTCATATGTTAGTCACCTGTTATTCACCTGTTAGTCACCTGTTATTCACCTGTTAGTCACCTGTTAGTCACTAATTAGTCACCTGTTATTCACCCATTAATCACCTGTTATTCACCCATTAGTCAACTGTTAGTCACCTGCTATTCACCCATTAGTCATCTGTTATTCACCTGTTATTCACCTGTTATTCACCCATTAGTCACCCATTAGTCACCTGTTATTCACCTGTTATTCACCTGTTATTCACCCATTAGTCACCTGTTATTCACCCATTAGTCAACTGTTAGTCACCTGTTATTCACCTGTTATTCATCCATTAGTCACCTGTTATTCACCCATTAGTCACCTGTAATTCACCTGTTATTCACCTGTTATTCACCTGTAATTCACCCATTAGTCACCCATTAGTCAACGGTTATTCACCTGTTATTCACCATTAGTCACCTGTTATTCACCTGTTATTCACCCATTAGTCACCTGTTATTCACCCATTAGTCAACAGTTAGTCACCTGTTATTCACCCATTAGTCACCTGTTAGTCACCCATTAGTCACCTGTTAGTCACCTGTTATTCACCCATTAGTCACCTGTTATTCACCCATTAGTCACCTGTTATTCACCTGTTATTCACCTGTTATTCACATGTTATTCACATGTTAGTCACCTGTTAGTCACCTGTCATTGTCTCCTGGGTGTTTCATTTATCATCTGTCTGTCTTTATCTCTCAGTCCATCCATATCCATAAAGACACCAAGGTCATAGATATACAGGATGTCTGTTGACTTTGTAATGTCTTCTGTGTCTCCTGTGTTGGTTCCAGAGACGCCAAGGCCATGTACTCCTGTGAGGCAGAACACAGCCATGAGCTCAGCTTCCCACAGGGGGCGCTCTTCTCAAAAGGTGAGTCACTCACTCAGTTAACACACACACACACACAGACAGCTAATGGGGTGTGTCTACTGTTAAACAGAATGGGGTCCGTCTGTACTGTAGGCTATCTGTTCCTGTGTACAGCAGATATGCCTCAGCTATGTATTTTACCCAGGTCTGGTCAATAGAAGGAACCATATCTAGGCTGTCTGTACCTGCAGACAGACAGGGTCCACCCCAACTTGGCAGGCCTCAGTAATAACTTGACCGTTTACCAGCGTTTTGTGTACAGACAGTGGAAGCATAACAACACTGCTTTTAGCATGACACTCTCACATCCTCTCTCTAAACACCCAGAGAGCCAGCCTAGCCTCAGAGGGATGTGATTACCCATCCTCTCTCTAAACACCCAGAGAGCCAGCCTACCCTCAGAGGGATGTTATTACCTCTCGCCATGTGTTTGGCTCAGTCCCAGGGCAACAGCCTTACAGCAGGTCACAGTAACCTCGTAGTGATGGAAGGCAGTGGAGCAGCTTAGCCGGATCTCATCCCTTCAGCTAACAGAGACAGACAAGGTCAACACTATCCCCCTCTGCAGCAGTCATATTACTGTTTAAGTGTGCCCGTTCCAAATGGCACCATATTCCCTGTAAAGAGGAGGAGGAGGAGAGGGGAGGAGAGGGGTGGGACTGAGGGGATGGGGGAGGAGGGGGAGGAGAGGGGTGGGGGAGGAGGGGGAGGAGAGGGGTGGGACTGAGGGGATGGGGGAGGAGGGGGAGGAGAGGGGTGGGATTGAGGGGATGGGGAGGAGGGGGAGGAGAGGGGTGAGGCTGAGAAATGGGGGAGGAGGGGGAGGGGAGGGGTGGGATGAGGGGATGGGGGAGGGGGGGAGGGAGGAGAGGAGAATGGGTGGACGGGATGGGGGGAGAGTGAGGGGTGAGCTGAGGGATGGGAGGAGAGGGGTGAGGCTGAGGGGATGGGGGAGGAGAGGGGTGAGGCTGAGGGGATGGGGGAGGAGAGGGGAGGAGAGGGTGAGGCTGGAGGTGATGGGGGAGAGGGAGGGGTAGGCCTGAGGGAGGATGGGAGGAGAGGGGTGAGGCTTGAGTGGGATGGGGGAGGTGAGAGGGGTGAGGCGGGCTGAGGGGATGGGGGGAGGAGAGGGGAGGGAGAGGGGTGGGTGCTGAGGGGATGGGGAGGAGGGGGATGGAGAGGGATGGGGGGAGAGGGGAGGAGAGGGGTGATGCTGAGGGGATGGGGACGGGGGGAGGAGGGAGTGACGGACCTGAGGGGATGGGGGAGGATACGGAGTGAGGCTGATGGGATGGGGGAGGAGAGGAGGTGAGGCTGATGGTGATGTGGGAGGAGGATAGGTGTCTTAGGCCTGATGGGATGGGGGAGGAGGAGAGGGGTGAGGATGAGGGGATGGGGGAGTGAGGGGGAGGAGAGGAGAGGGGAGTGGGTATAATTCAAAAAGAACAGACTGACCTGGAGGCTCCCTTGATCATTAACGCTAATTACTCCAGCCTAGTGCGGTTTGATCTGTCATCAATGCTAATTATTCTACCCTAGTGCGGTTTGATCTGTCATCAATGCTAATTATTCTACCCTAGTGCGGTTTGATCTGTCATCAATGCTAATTATTCTACCCTAGTGCGGTTTGATCTGTCATTAATGCTAATTATTCTACCCTAGTGAGGTCCTGTAAGTCGCTCTGGATAAGAGCGTCTGCTAAATGACTAAAATGTAAATGTAATGTAAATGTTTGATCTGTCATCAATGCTAATTATTCTACCCTAGTGCGGTTTGATCTGTCATTAATGCTAATTATTCTTGCCCAGTGAGGTTTCAGCTGTCATTAAAGGTCAGCCTAGTATGGTTCGCTCTCCATGTTTCATTGAACCTGACTGGCTCCAAGCAACGTTCCTCTCTCTCCTCTCTTTGACTGACAGATGTTCTCTCTGTGTCTCTCCATCCTCAGTCTATCCATCTATTGAACCTGGCTGGCTCCAAGCAACGTTCCAGGGAAAGACTGGCCTGATCCCTGAGAACTATGTGGTTTATCTCTAACAACAAAACTGACTGATCCAAGACCTAAACAACCCAACCCAACCCTGATCATTTCATGGTATTCATGGTAACAATAATCTGCAAAAAATGATTGATTGATTTTTGCGAAGACCAAGTTTCCCTATTGATCAGAAATGTAGACATGGGAACGTTGAGCATAGTTCATATAGAATGAGCAGCTATGTGTTATTATCACCTTACTGTTGTATATATCAAGATGAATACTTCTGGTCACATGTCATGCTGCTGGTCCTATTCCTATAGGTTAGTGTTGAAATACTGTATGTTCCAGCTGGGATATGCAGTAAAAACATACATGATTGATAATATCACACTGAACAAAAGAAATATAAACTCAACATGTAAAGTGTTGGTCCCATGTTTCATGAGCTGAAATAAAATATCCCTGAAATGTTTCATACGCTCAGAAAGCGTATTTCTCTCAAAAAAAATCTGTGCGCAAATTTGTTTACATCCCTGTTAGTGAGCGTTTCGCCTTTGCCAAGATAATCCATCCACCTGACAGGTGTGGCATATCAAGAAGCTGATTGAACAGCATGATCATTACACAGGTGCACCTTGTGCTGGGGACAATAAAAGGCCACTCTCAAATGTGCAGTTTTGTCACACAACACAATGCCGCATATGTCTCAAGTTTGGAGGGAGCGTGCAATTGGCATGCTGACTGCAGGAATGTCCACCAGAGCTGTTGCCAGAGAATTGAATGTTAATTTCTCTACTATAAGCCGCCTCCAACATCGTTTTAGAGAATTTGTCAGTACGTCCAACCGGCCTCACAACCGCAGACCACGTGTATGGCGTCGTGTGGGCGAGTGGTTTGCTGAAGTCATCGTTGTGAACAGAGTGCCCCATGGTGGCGGTGGGGTTATGGTATGGGCAGGCATAAGCTACGGACAACAAACACAATTCCATTTCATCGATGGCAATTTTAACGCACAGAGATACCGTGACAAGATCCTAAGGCCCACTGTGAGGCCCATTTTTTTAAAGGTATCTGTGACCAACAGATGCAAATCTGTATTCCCAGTCATGTGAAATCCATAGATTAGGGCCTAATGAATTTATTTGAATTGACTGATTTCCTCATATGAACTGCATGTTGCGTTTATATTTTTTGTTCAGTATAATATACAAAAAAGCCCAGGATTCAATTGCGATTTGTCGGCTATGCACCATATAAAAGTCAAATATCTGAATGAGCTGACATATGCAGGTTTACTGTGAAGCCGGATCTTTGCCTTTAAAAAGTGCATAGAGGACAAAGCGTGATTGGACTAAATCCTGGCCAAACCCTACTAAGATGTCCAGGTATGTTGCCCCATAGACTGTCCTGCTGCTTGTCTGTCTTCAGTGTTACGGTACTAGTTTATTTCCATTATCACACAGTAATCATATGCTCCATTTGAGTAGATTTAGATGAAGGGCATGATTCCCTGACCGCTTCTTAGATCAAACCAACACATCCTTCTGAATCTTTGAACAACCTTTACATTTTGTACGTTTAAATCACAATGTTTATGGGCAATAACAGTTATTTAAAGTGAAAGAGTCAGTGCACCTTTAGCTGGCCACTACCCTTCTGCTATGGTTGACATCGAACCCACACACAGCACATGGGCTGGCATCACAGTTTTAGTCATTTAGCAGACGCTCTTATCCAGAGCCGTTTACCCCAGCAATTAGGGTTAAGTGCCTTGCTCAAGGGCACGTCGACAGATGTTTTTACCTAGTTGGCTCGGGGGATTCGAACTAAGTAAGCAGTGCACTACTTTTGACCAAAGCTCATACGGGTCAAATGGGGATGCACATGCAAATGTATTTTCTACATAGTAAATCACTCAAGTGTTTTTCCTAACTAGTAAATCACTCAAGTGTTTTTCCTAACCAGTAAATCACTCAAGTGTTTTTCCTAACTAGTAAATCACTCAAGTGTTTTTCCTAACTAGTAAATCACTCAAGTGTTTTTCCTAACCAGTAAATCACTCAAGTGTTTTTCCTAACCAGTAAATCACTCATCATGGTACCTGCCACGTCACACATCCAGGAGTTATTCCTCTATTTGGTACTATTCAAGTATTTACCCTTTTAATCTTCACTGTGTATTGAAATAATTGATCACATAAAGGCCAGGATTCGATCCGATCGCGCCTTTGTCAGCTATGCACCTTTTTAAAGCTAATGTTCCAGTGTTCGTAGAGACCACGGAAATTACCTTTAAATGGTGCACTGTCCATATCGTCGATCGACTTGAATCCCGGCCGTAGTTAACTTGTTTTATGTATCGTTACGTCTAAATGATGAATTAGAAGACTGAATGTTTGTCTAATGTCCGATATACTAGGCTCTAGTACGGACTGCGTCAACAGAAGGGGTCCGTCTTGTACTGTAGGCATGGTTTCTGTGTAAAGCAGATATGCCTCAGCTATGTATTGTAACCCAGGTCTGGTCAATAGAAGGAACCAATCTAGGCTTGTCGTACCTGCAGACAGACAGGGCCACCACAACTTGGCAGGCCTCAGTAAAATTGACCCGTTACCAGCGTTTTGGTGTACAGACGTGGAAGCATAAACAACACTGCTTTTAGCATGACACTCTCACATCCTCTCTCTAAACCACACAGAGAGCCCAGAATAGCCTAGAGGGATTGATACCCTCCTCTCTCTAAAACACCCGAGAGCCAGCTACCTCAGAGGGATGTTATTACTCTCGACATGGTGTTTGGCTCAGTCCAGGGCAAACAAGCCTTACAAGCAGGTCACAGTAACCTCGTTAGTGAGGGAAAAAGGCAGTGGGAGCAGCTTAGCCGGATCTCATCCCTTCAGCTACAGAGACAGACAAAGGTTCAAACACTCCCCCTCTGCAGCAGTCATATTTACTGTTTTTTAAGTGTGCCCGTTCCAAATGGCACCATCTTCCTGTAAAGAGGGAGGAGGAGGAGGAGGGGGAGGAGAGGGGTGTGGGGGACTGAGGGATGGGGGAGGGGGGGAGGAGAGGGGTGGGGGAGGAGGGGGAGGAGGAGGGGTGGGACTGGGGGATGGGGGAGGGGAGGGGGAGGAGGGGGGGGACTGAGGGGGATGAGGGGGGAGGAGGGGAAGGAGAGGGTGAGGCTGAGGAAATGGGGAGGAGGGGGGGGAGGGGAGGGGTGGGAATGAGGAGGATGGGGGAGGAGGGGGGGAGAGGAGAGGAGAAGGTGGGAGTGAGGGGATGGGGGAGGAGAGGGGGAGGAGAGGGGTGAGGTGAGGGGATGGGGGAGGGAGAGGGAGTGAGCTGAGGGGAGGGGAGGCAGAAGGGGTGAGGCTGAGGGGCTGGGGGAGGAGAGGGAGGAGAGGGGGAGGCTGAGGGGATGGGGGAGGAGAGGGTGAGGCGAGGGGAGGGGGGAGGGGGAGGAGGAGGCGTGAGGCTGAGGGGATGGGGGAGGAGGAGGGGTGAGGTGCGGGGATGGGGAGGAGAGGGGAGGAGAGGAGGGGTGGGGCTGAGGGGATGGGGAGGAGGGGGGAGGAGAGGGGATGGGGGGAGAGGGGGGAGAGGGGTGAGGCTGAGGGGAGGGGGAGGAGAGGAAGTGACGCTGAGGGGAGGGGGGAGGAGAGGAGTGAGGGCTGATGATGATGATGGGATGGGGAGGAGAGGAGAAGTGAGGTGATGGGATGCTGGGATGGGGGAGGAGAGGAGTGAGGCTGATGGGAATGGGGGGAGAGGGGAGGCTGAGGGGGATGGGGTGAGGAGGGGGAGGAGGGAGAGGGGAAGTGGGTATAATTCAAAAAAGACAGACTGACATGGAGGCTCCCTGACATTAAGCTAATAATCCAGCCTGTGCGGTTGATCTGTCATCAATGATAATTATTCTAACTAGTGCGGTGTGATCTGTCATCAATGCTAAAGTATTCTACCCTAGTGCGGTTTGATCTGCATCAATGCTAAATTATTCTACCCTAGTGCGGTTTGATGTCCATTAATGCTAATTCTTCTTACCCTATGTGAGGTCTGTAAGCGATCTGGATAAGAGCGTTGCTAAAATGACTAAAAAGTAAAAGGTAATGTAAATGTTTGATCTGTCAATCAATGCTAATATCTACCCCTAGTGCGGTTGGATCTGTATTAATGCTAATTATTCGTGCCAGTGAGGTTTCAGCTGTCATTAAAGGTCCAGCCTAGTATGTTCGTTCTCCATGTTTCATTGAAAAATGACTGGCCTCCAAGGCAACGTTCCTCTCTCCTCTCTTTGACTGACAGATGTTCTCTCTGTGGCTCGCCATCATCAGTCTATCCATCTTATTGAAAACGGCTGGCTCCAAGGCACGTTCCAGGGAAAGACTGGCCTGATCCCTGAGAAACTATGTGGTTTATCTCTAACAACAAAACTGACTGATCCAAGACCTAAACAAACCAACCCAAAACCATGATCATTTCATGGTATTCATGGTAAAACAATAATCTGCAAAAAATGATGATTGATTTTTTGCGAAAGACCAAGTTTCCCTATTGATCCGAAATGTAGAGGACATGGAACGTTGAGAATAGTTCATATAGAATGAGCAGGATGGTTATTATCACCTTATGTTGTTATATCAAGATGAATACTTCTGGTCACATGTCAGCTGCTTGTCCATATTCTATAGGTTAGTGTTGAAACTACTGTATGTCAGCTGGGATATGCGTTAGTAAGTTAAAAACATAATGATTGATAATATCACACTGAAAAACGAAATATAAACTCAACAGTAAAGTGTTGGTCCCATGTTCATGAGCTGTGAAATAAAATATCCATGAAATGTTTCATACGCTCAGAAAGCGTATTCTCTCAAAAAAAATCTGTGCGCAAATTTGTTTACATCCCTGTGAGTGAGAGTGCGCCTTGCCAAGATAATCCCTCCAATGACAGGTGTGGCATATCAGAAGCTGATTGAACAGCATGATCATTACAAAGGTGCACCTTTGTGCTGGGGGGACAATAAAAGGCCCACTCTCAAATGTGCAGAGTTTTGCACACAACACAATGCCGCATTATGTCTTCAAGTTTGGAGGGAGCGGGCCAATTGGAAGCTGACTGCAGGAATTGTCCACCAGGAGCTGTTGCCAGAGAATTGAATGTTTAATTTCTTACTATAGCCGAATCCAACATCGGGTTTTAAGAGAAATTTGTCAGTACGGTCCAACCGGCCTCACAACCGCCCCAGACCCAAGTGTGTATGGCGTCGTATGTGGCGAGTGGAGAGTTGGTTGCTGACGTCATCGTTGTGGAACAGAGTGCCCCATGGTGGCGGTGGGGTTATGTAATGGGCAGGCATAGCGACGGACAACAAACACAATTACATTTATCGATGGCCAATTTTAACGCACAGAGATACCGTGACAAGATCCTAAGGCCCACTGTTGGAGGCCCATTTTTTAAAGGTATCTGGACCAACAGATGCAAATCTGTATTCCAGTCAGTGAAATCCTAGATATGACCTAATGAAATGTATTTATTTGAATTGAATGATTTCATCATATGAACTGCATGTTGCGTTTATATTTTGTTGTTTCAGTATCATATACAAAAAAAGCCCGGATCAATTGCCGATTTGTGGCTATGCCCCAGAAAAAGTCAAATATCTGAATGAGGCTGGAAATATGCAGGTTTTTACTGTGACAGCGATCTTTGCCTTAAAAAGTGCATAGAGGACAAGCGTGATTGGACTAAATCTGGCCAAAACCCTACTAAGGAGGTCCAGGTATGTTGCCCCATAGGACTGTCCTGCTGGCTTGGTCTGTCTTCAGTGTTACGGTACTAGTTTTATTTCCATTATACACAGTAATCAAGCTCCATTTGAGTATTGAAGTAGATTTTAGATGTGAAGGGATGATTCCTGACGCTTCTTAGATCAAACCAAACAACATCCTTTGAATCTTTGAACAACCTTTACATTTTGTAAGTTTAAATCACAATGTTTATGGGCAATACAGTTATTAAAAGTGCAAAGAGTCCAGTGACAATTTAGCTGGCCACACCATTTGCTATGGTTGACATCGACCACAAACAAGCAATGGGCTGGCATCACAGTTTTAGTCATTTAGCAGACGTCTGATCCAGAGCCGTTTACCCCAGCAATTAGGGTTGTTAAGTGCCTTGCTCAAGGGCACGTCGACAGATGTTTTTACCTGTTGGCTCGGGGGATTCGAACTAAGTAAGCAGTGCACTACTTTTGACCAAAGCTTCATACGGGTCAACGGGGATGCACATGCCAAATGTATTTTCTACATAGTAAATCACTCAAGTGTTTTTCCTAACTAGTAAATCACTCAAGTGTTTTTCCTAACCAGTAAATCACTCAAGTGGTTTTTCCTAACTAGTAAATCACTCAAGTGTTTTTCCTAACTAGTAACATCACTCAAGTGTTTTTCCTAACCAGTAAATCACTCAAGTGTTTTTCCTAACCAGTAAATCACTCATCATGGTACCTGCCACGTCACACATCCAGGAGTTATTCCTCTATTTGGTACTATTCAAGTATTTACCCTTTTAATCTTCACTGTGTATTGAAATAATTGATCACATAAAGGCCAGGATTCGATCCGATCGCGCCTTTGTCAGCTATGCACCTTTTTAAGCTAATGTTCCAGTGTTCGTAGAGACCACGGAAATTTACCCTTTAAATGGTGGCACTGTCCATATCGTCGATTCGACTTGAATCCCGGCCTGTTTAGTTAACTTGTTTTATGTATCGTTACGTCTAAATGATGAATTAGAAGACTGAATGTTTGTCTAATGTCCGATATACTAGGCTCTAGTACGCTGGTGTACTAGCAAAGTCAACAGTGAATTATATCAACTCAGACTAAACATGTATAATATGCGTTTTGTGTCCCAAATGGCACCCTATAGCCTACATAGTGCACTATCTTTGACCAGAGCCTTATGGACCCTGGTCAAAAGAGGTGCACTATTAAGGGAAGAGGGTGCCATTAGGGACGCTACCTCTGATTCTATTTGTTATTAAAGATGGCGTTTGATATTTAATTTGTACTGTCACAAAATACTAAAGACTAAAGTAATAAATGTGTAACTTGTGTACAACAGAATGTCTTGTTATTTCTCTTCAGTCAAACTGCACTGCGAAAGAAATATAGGAATCATGAAAGTAAAATATTTTCAATTTGGACGTTGTTTACCTAATATCTACTACAGTAAAACTATTTTCGAAAAGTGAAAACAGAGAAGAGGAAATTGCTTCAACTTCAACACCAGACTTGAAAAGAAAGGAGGAGAAAATAATAACGTTATTTGGGCTTCTAGCGGTCAGTTGGAAAGATCTCGGTGTTCTTTTCCATTTAAATCCATTTGAATGTTCAGTGACCTTGAACAATGGTTCTGGAATGATCCTCCCTAACGTTAAGCTCTGCAGGCCACCGTCAAACAAGGAAATGATCGGAGCACTGAAATGTGAAACATTTCTTCTCTGTATTCTTTAGTGAACACTAATGTTACCTTTTAATAACTAACCCACTGTCTAGTCCTCTAGTCAGGCCAACTGATACCTTTTAATAACCAACTGTCTATCCTCTAGTCAGGCCAACTTATACCTTTTAATAACCAACTGTCTAGTTAGGCCAACTTATACCTTTTAATAACCCACTGTCTAGTTAGGCAACTGATACCTTTTAATAACCAACTATCTAGTCAGGCCAACTGATACCTTTTAATAACCAACTGTCTATTTAGGCCAACTGATACCTTTTAATAACCAACTGTCTATTTAGGCCAACTGATACCTTTTAATAACCAACTGTCTATTTAGGCCAACTGATACCTTTTAATAACCAACTATCTAGTCAGGCCAACTGATACCTTTTAATAACCCACTGTCTAATCAGGCCAACTGATACATTTTAATAACCAACTGTCTAGTCAGGCCAACTGATACCTTTTAATAACCAACTGTCTATTTAGGCCAACTGATACCTTTTAATAACCAACTGTCTAGTCAGGTCAACTGATACCTTTTAATAACCAACTGTCTAGTCAGGTCAACTGATACCTTTTAATAACCAACTATCTAGTTAGGCCAACTGATACCTTTTAATAACCCACTGTCTAATCAGGCCAACTTATACCTTTAATAACCAAACTGTCTAGGTAGGCCAACGTATTACCTTTTAATAACCACCACTGTCTATATTGTTTTTTGATTGGTATTACAAACTTATACCTTTAATTAACCAATATTGCTATTCTAGTCAGGCAAACTGATACCTTTTAATAACCAACTGTCTATTTAGGCCAACTGATACCTTTTAATAACCAACTGTCTATTTAGGCCAACTGATACCTTTTAATAACCAACTGTCTATTTAGGCCAACTGATACCTTTTAATAACCAAAACATATAGTCAGGCCAACTGATACCTTTTAATAACCCACTGTCTAATCAGGCCAACTGATACATTTTAATAACCAACTGTCTAGTCAGGGCCAAACTATACCTTTTAATAACCAACTATCTAGTCAGGCCAACTGATACCTTTTTAATAACCATGTTAAAAGGCCAATGATACCTTTTAATAACCAACTGTCTAGTCAGGCCAACTGATACCTTTTAATAACCAACTGTCTAGTTAGGCCAACTGATACCTTTTAATAACCAACTGTCTAGTCAGGCCAACTGATACCTTTTAATAACCAACTGTCTAGTCAGGCCAACTGATACCTTTTAGTAACCTACTGTCTAGTCAGGCCAACTGAGACCTTTTAATAACCAACTGTCTAGTCAGGCCAATATACATTTAATAACCCAATGTCTATTTAGGCCAACTGATACCTTTTAATAGCAACTATCTACTCAGGTCAACTGAACCTGTACTAAACCAACGGTCTAGTTTTAGGCCACACTGATACTTTAGTAACTACGGTCTAGTCAGGCCAACTGATACCTTTATAACCACTGTCTAGTAAGGCCAACTGTACCTTTTAATAACCAACCTTCTAGTTAGGCAACTGATACTTTTAGGAACCAAATGTTAGTCAGCCAACTGATTACCTTTAAATCCCATGTCTAGTCAGGCCAACTGATACCTTTTAATAACCAACTGTCTAGTTAGGCCAACTGATACCTTTTAATAACCATCTGTCTAGTCCTCTAGTCAGGCCAACTGATACCTTTTAAGTAACCAACTGTCTAGTCAGGCCAACTGATACCTTTTAATATCCCACTGTAAGTCAGGCCAAACTGAAACCTTTTATAACCACACGGTCTAGTCAGGCAACGATACCTTTAATAACACCACTATCTAGTCAGGCCCAAACTGTTACCTGTTTAATAACCACCTTCTAGTCAGGCCAACTGATACCTTTTATAACCATCTGTCTAATATAGGACCCAACTGATACCTTTTAATAACCATCGTCTAGTCAGGCCAAACTTATACCTTTTATAACCATCTGTCTAGTCAGGCCAAACTGATACGTTCATAACACACTGTATAGTCAGGTTCAATGATACCTTTTAATATCCCAATGTTAGTCAGGCCAACTCGATACCTTTTAATAACCACTGTCTAGGTCAGGCCAACTGAACTTTTAATAACCAACTGTCTAGTAAGGCCAACTGAACCTTTTAATAACCATGTCAGTTAGGTCAATTGATACCTTTTAAGAAACAACTGTTAGTCAGGCCAACTGAAACCCTTTTAATAACACACGTCTCGTCAGGCAAATGATACCTTTTAAGAACATCTGTCTATTAGGTCAATTTAATACCTTTTAATAACCCCACTGTCTAGTTTTTTTTCCCAAAGGGGGGGGGGGGGGGGGGCGAAACTGAAAACTTTAATAACACACTGTCTAGTAAGGCCAAATGATACTTTTAATAACCATCTATCTAGTCAGCCACATTGATTGACCTTTTAATAACACAATGTCTAAGTCAGGCCACTGATACATTTTAATAACCACACGTTAGTCAGGCCAACTGAGACCTTTTAATAACCCACTGTCTATTTAGCCAAAACTGATACAGTTTAATAACATTGTCTATTTAGCCAACTGATACCTTTTAAGAACACTGTCTAGTCAGGCCAACTGATACTTTTAATAACACACTCTGTCTAGTCGGTAAAAACTGATACCTTTTAATAACCAACGGTCTAGTAAGGCAACTGATACCTTTTAATAACCAAAACTGTCTAGTTAGGCCATACTGACTACCTTTTAATAAACCAAACTGTATATTTAGGCCAAATGATACCTTTAATAACCAACTGTCTAGTCAGGCAAAACTGATACCGTGTAATAACCATCTGTCTATTGGCAAAATGATACCTTTTAATAACCAATGTCTAGTAGGCCAACTGTTACCTTTTAAAACCCTCTGTCTATTAGGCCAAACTGATACCTTTTAATAACCAACTGTCTATTTAGGCCAACTGATTTACCTTTTAATAACAAACTGGTCTTAGTCAGGTCAAACTGATACCTTTTTTTAATTAACAACGCTGTCTGGAAGATACCTTTTATAACCAACTGTTAGTCAGGCCAACGATACCTTTTAGTAACTACTGTTAATCAGGCCAATTAATTACCTTTTGATAACAAAGGTCTAGTAAGGCCAACTGATACCTTTTAATAAACCAACTGTATAGTCGGCCAACTGATAACTTTTAATAACCAACGTCATAGTCAGGCCAACTGATACTTTTTAATAACCAAATGTTAGTCAGGCCAACTGATGACCTTTTAATAACCAACGTCTAGACTTAAGGCCAACTGATACCTTTTAGTAACCTACTGTCTAATCAGCCCAACTGATACCTTTTAGTAACCTACTGTCTAGTCAGCCCAACTGATACCTTTTAGTAACCTACTGTCTAATCAGGCCAACTGATACCTTTTAGTAACCTACTGTCTAGTCAGCCCAACTGATACCTTTTAATAACCAACTGTCTAGTCAGCCAACTGATACCTTTTAGTAACCAACTGTCTGTCAGCAAACTGATAACCTTTTAGTAAACCTACTGTCTAGTAAGGCCAACTGAGACCTTTAATAACAACTGTCTAGTCAGGCCAATGATACCTTTTAATAACCCACTGTTCTAATAAGGCCAATGATTACTTTAATAACCAACTGTCTAGTCAGGCCAACTGATACCTTTTAATAACCATCTGTCTAGTCAGGCCAACTGATACCTTTTAATAACCATCTGTCTAGTCCTCTAGTCAGGCCAACTGATACCTTTTAATAACCATCTGTCTAGTCCTCTAGTCAGGCCAACTGATACCTTTTAATAACCATTGTCGAGTCCCTAGGTCAGCAAACTGATACCTTTTAATAACCATCTGTCTAGTCAGGCCAACTGATACCTTTTAGTAACCATCTGTCTAGTCCTCTAGTCAGGCCAACTGATACCTTTTAATAACCATCTGGCTAGTCCTCTAGTCAGGGCCAATGATCTTGATACCTGTAATAACCATCTGTCTAGTCATCTAGGTAAGGCCAACGATTACCTTTAATAACCAACTTTCTAGTTAGGCCAACTGATATACCTTTTAATAACCATCTGTCTAGTCATCTCAGGCCAACTGATACCTTTTAATAACCATCTGTCTAGTCCTCTAGTCAGGCCAACTGATACCTTTTAATAACCAACTTTTCTAGTTAGGCCAACTGATACCTTTTAATAACCATCTGTCTAGTCCTCTAGTCAGGCCAACTGATACCTTTTAATAACCATCTGTCTAGTCCTCTAAGTATAGGCCAACTGATCCTTTAATAACCACTGTCTAGTCCTTAGTCAGGCAACTGATACCTTTTAATAAACCACGGTCTAGTCCTCTAGTTAGCGACAACTGATACCTTTTAATAACATCTTGTCTAGTCCTCTAGTCAGCACACTGATAAACCTTTATAACATATGTCTAGTCAGGCAAATGATACCTTTTACTAACAACTGTCTAGTTAGGGCCAAACTGATACTTTTAATAACCATCTGTTCTAGTCAGCCAACTGATACATTGTAGTAACCAACTGTCATAGTCCTCTACTCAGGCCAACTGATACCCTTTTAGTAAAACCAAACTGTCTAGTTAGGCCAACTGATACCTTTTAATAACCATCTGTCTAGTCAGGCCAACTGATACCTTTTAGTAACCAACTGTTCTAGTCCTCTAGTCAGGCCAACTGATACCTTTTAATAACCAACTTCTAGTTAGGCCAACTGATACCTTTTAATAACCAACTGTCTAGTTAGGCCAACTGATACCTTTTAATAACCATCTGTATAGTCAGGCCAACTGATACCTTTTAATAACCATCTGTCTAGTCAGGCCAACTGATACCTTTTCAATAACCAAACTGTCTGTAAGCCAACAGATACCTTTGAATTATCCACTGTCTAGTAAGGCCAATGATGATTATACCTTTTATAACCATCGTATGTCCTCTAGTAGGCCAACTGATACCTTTTAATAACCAACTGTCTAGTTAGGCCAACTGATACATTTTAATAACCATCTGTCTAGTCAGGCCAACTGATACCTTTTAATAACCAACTGTTTAGTCAGGCCAACTGATACCTTTTAATAACCAACTGTATAGTCAGGCCCAAACTGATAACCTTTAAATAACAATCTGTTAGTCCTTAGTAGGCCAAATGATACTTTTAATAACCAATGTCTAGTAAGGCCAACTGATACCTTTATAACCAACTGTCTAGTCAGGCCAACTGATAACTTATAACCAACATCGAGTTAGGCCACTGATACCTTTAATAACAAATGTCTAGTCAGGCCAACTGATACCTTTTTTTAATAACCAACTAGTCTAGTCAGGCCAACGATACCTTTTAATAACCATCTGTCTAGTCCCTCTAGTCAGCCAAACTGATACCTTGAATAACCATCTGTCTAGTCAGGCCAACTGATACCTTTAATAAACCTCTTGTCTAGTCCTCTAGTCAGGAAAGGATACCTTTTAATAACCAACGTCTAGTCCTCTAGTTAGGCCAACTGATACCTTTTAAAAACCATTGTACTAGTTCCTCCGTCAGGCCAAACTGATACTCTTTAATAACCATCGTATAGTCCTCTAGTCAGGCAACTGATTACCTTTTAATAACAATGTCTAGGCCTCGAGTTGGCCAACATGATACCTTTTTAAAAACATCTGTATAGTCCTCTAGTCAGGCCAACTGATACCTTTTAATAAACCAACTGTCTAGTCCTTAGTTAGGCCAACTGAACCTTTTAATAAACATCTGGTCTAGTCCTCTAGTCACGGCCAACGAATAACCTTTTAATAAACCATCTGTCTAGGACTCTAAGTCAGGCCAACTGATACCTTTTAATAACCATCTGTCTAGTCCTCTAGTCAGGCCAACTGATACCTTTTAATAACCAACTGTCTAGTCAGGCCAACTGATAACTTTTAATAACCAACTGTCTAGTCAGGCCAACTGATACCTTTTAATAACCAACTGTCTAGTCAGGCCAACTGACTACCTTTTAATAACCATCGGTCTAGTCCTTAGTCTAGGCCAACGATAACCGGTTTAATAAACCAAATGTCTAGTCAGGCCAACTGATACATTTGTATAACCCAACTGTTCGAGTCAGGCACGATACCTTTTAATAACCAACTGTCTGTTAGGCCAACTGAGACTTTTTAAAAAACATCTGTCTAGTAAGGCCACTTGATACCTTTTAAAACAACTGTCTAGTCAGGCAAACTGATACATTTTTACTAACAACTGTCAGTCAGGCCAACTGATACACTTTTAATAACCAACTGTCTAGTCAGGCCAAACTGATACACTTTTAAATAACCCATCTGTCTAGTCCCTTAGTAAGGACAACTGATAACTTTTAAATAACCATCTGTTAGTCAGGCAACTGATACCTTTTAATAACCATCTGTCTAGTCCTCTAGTCAGGCCAACTGATACCTTTTAATAACCAACTGTCTAGTCCTCTAGTTAGGCCAACTGATACATTTTAATAACCATCTGTCTAGTCCTCTAGTCAGGCCAACTGATACCTTTTAATAACCATCTGTCTAGTCTCTAGTTGGCAAATGATACCTTTTTAATAACCATCTGCTAGTCTCTAGTCAGGGCCACAATGATACCTTTTAATAACCATCTGTCTAGTCCTCTAGTTAGGCCAACTGATACCTTTTAATAACCATCTGTCTAGTCCTCTAGTCAGGCCAACTGATACCTTTTAATAACCAACTGTCTAGTCCTCTAGTCAGGCCAACTGATACCTTTTAATAACCAACTATCTAGTCAGGCCAACTGATACCTTTTAATAACACACTGTCTAGTCAGGCCAACTGATACCTTTTAATAACCATCTGTCTAGTCAGGCCAACTGATACCTTTTAATAACCATCTGTCTAGTCAGGCCAACTGATACTTTAATAACCATCTGTCTAGTCCTCTAGTCAGGCCAACTGATACTTAAGTGATAATGTCCGAGAAGCCGGTGTTTGAAGAATATAAATTATCTCTTCTATACAACGGGTTACCAACATATTCAAATAATGATTTACATATTTTAATCAAAACCCCCCCCCCTAAACCATTATTTTGATGTAATTTATTCATACTATTTCATCCTCACAAGATTAGTCCCGACACAAAATCTAGGTTTGTGCTAACCCAAGCAGGGTGGTCGTGCATTCTATCGGGCGTTCGGTTGCAGTCATTTCAGACTTTTGTTCGTATCTAGGGACTGGGTCACGTCCATAGACCCGTCGGTCGTCTTTTTGTTCTGTATCTATACCAGTTGTTAAGGATTTTGTTCCGTTCTATGGAGGGGACGCGACCCAGTTGTTAAGTCTTTTTGTTCTGGATCTAGGACGCGGACCAAGTTAGTTGTTCAGTCTTTTGTTCTGTATCTATGGACGCGACCGTTGTGAAGTCTTTTTGTTCTGTATCTATGGACGCGACCAGTTGTGAAGTCTTTTTGTTTGTATCTATGGACGAGACCCAGTCGTTGCGTTTCTAACTGTTCCATTGCATACTGGATGGCAACGTTCTTAGCCCTTGCTTGCTAAGCTAGCCAACTACAGCTAATCAGTCCGTCAAAAAGTGCAGCCAAGAATAAACAGAAAGTAGACTGCCATTGCTTTGTTAAGCGGTTTTTAGTGACATGTATTGGATCATCAATTAACAATGAGTAATGATGCCATAGAAAAAATGTTGCGCTCGCGTAGGACACTGTTGTTTAAGAGGAGCTAGCCACACAACACAGCTAAACAAACACTTCAAAATGAAGCTAGTGGAAGACGCCAAACTGCGGAACTGTGTTTCGTTTTACCTGTTTTCTATTGATAGTTCTTTGTATATATCCTAAAAAATTATGCGGATCATGATTTCGACTGGCTGAGAAGCTGCCTGCCTCTCTGTCTCGTCCCGAGCTCCCGACACATTCATTCACTATGGGACAGTGAGATCGAATTGAAAATTGAAAAATGTTGCAAAATGTAGGAGAGCAGTTTCAGTTCTCCGATGATTGAAAACGAAATGTTGTCTAAAAGAAATGTGAGATAGAGAACGTTCCTAGCAGGCTTTTTATAGTTGGAGATCCAGTTTAAAATTTGCCTGGCTGGGCTGTGAGACAGTGGATTGCGCAGTCAGATGTGCGAACAGAGTAAATAGGCATATTTTAACGTCATAGAGTTAGCCGGTGGTACTTGTGGAAATTAAGACACAGTCGTCTGGAATGCGGTTTAAACCAATCAGAAATCAGGTAGAACCACCCACCTTATAACCGTATAATTATAATTATAAAAAAACCCCACCCCCTCTATAAGTAAGAACCAAAATAAAAGAAAGCACATGGAATGAGTAGAAATGTTCATTCATTTAACATACCGTATTACTCATAAGTCAGAAGAACAACAATGCAAAAAGAACAGATTCGTCCTTGAATTGTTACACTGAGGCACACAACCCACCTGCACACTCCCTTTCTAGGGCACTTTCAAAATGAAGCAATTTTCCTAAACAAAGATTCATCTGATATTGGCACCCTATCAGAATGTTCAAATTTCTCTTTTCAAAACTGGTTGAAGGATTATGTTTACCATGTAGGACCCACGGTCAGACATTACACCAAATGACATCTTGCTCCAACCAAATTAATCTGAATTTTAAATCATTTAGTCCAGAACATTTTCCAATTCCAATTAATTTAGATATCTTTTTGAAGCTTGAAATTGTAATCAAACAATTACACGGCTGAACACCAAACATTTAAAAAAATTCAACTTATTCTAGAAGAAATAGTGAATCGTTCAAGAGTGCCAATATATTTGACCCCAACTGTAATACGTCATTAAAACTATGATGGTTCACATCAGCGCCAAGCGTATCATGTGTTTTATATAGCACGTCATCAGCTGACAGTACTGTGGACAATGTTTTTAATAATGTTGACATCAGCTGATCGTACTGTGATCAATGGTTTATATATACCGCATCAGCTGACAGTCTGGTCATGTTTTTATTACACTCATCATCTACATATCTGTGATCAATGTGTTTTATATACACGTCTCAGTGACATACTTTGGATCAACTGTTTATATAGCACGTCATCATGACTACGTGTCAATGTGTTTTATAATCACGCACTATCACTGACTTAGTACTGTGATCATGTTTTTATAAGCACTCATCACTGACTTAGTACTGTGGATGTCATAATAAATGAAGCGTCAATGGTTTTATCAGCACGTCTCACTGACAGTCGTGGCTTCATATACAAAGCGTATCAATGTGTTTATATACACTCATCAGCTGACTAGTACTTGTGATTCATAATAAATGAATGGAGGTTCTAAGGTCATGAAACGCAGGAGACGTTGCCATGAAGTTGGCCTCTTACTCACTTCACCTCTCTGAACACCAAACTAGATCCCGAGAGATCTTGTGTCTGTGTTGAACGGACGATGATCTCACTAGATTTCTCATGTAAATCCCCAGTTACAATTCTCTTCTCTCTCTCTCTCTCTCCTTTCTCTCTCTCCCTCCTCTCTCCTCTCTCTCTTCTCCTCTCCTCTCTCCTCCTCTCTCTCTCTCTCCTCAATTCAATTCAATTCAATATACTTTATTGGCATGGCAAGTTAAATTACTTACATTGTCAAAGTATATACACTGTATATAACAAAAATGGTGGGACCAACAGCAATAATAATAGTAGTAGTGGAAATGGGATTACCATTAACAGCAACTACAACAACAATATTAATGAGAATAACAATACATTAAAGCAATAGTAGTCGACCAATCTCAACATGACTGAGAAGACACATGACATGGTATGAAAGCCAAAACAAAAGAGGAAATATTATTGACATTACATTACATTTTTCACTGGCTGTCCCTTGGTTGTGGCTGTTCACCCAATAAATATTTGATTTTTCCTTAATTATTTATAGTTTCAAATTATTTGTACTGAATGATAATTTTGGGAAAGAAAGATTCTCTTAGGTCTGAGTATTTGTCACAGTGTAATAGGAAATGCAGCTCTGTCTCTACCTCTCCCCGGGGGCAGAGTGAGCACAGCCTGTCCTCTCTGGACAGCCAGGTTTGCCTGTGACGACCGGTCTCTATAGCCAGACTGTGCTCACAGAGTCTGTACCTAGTCAGTGATTTCCTCAGTTTTCTATCAGTCACAGTGGTCAGATGGTCTGCCACCATGTACTGTCTGTTTAGAGCCAAATAGCATTGAAGTTTACTTTGATTTTTTGTGGTGTCTTTCCAATAGGTGATATATTTTTTATTTTTTGCTTTGTGATGATTTGGCTGGGCTAGATTTTTCTGAGTGCTGTCATGAGGCTATATGGGGTTGGTTTGGGTTAGTGGTTTAGTGTGAACTGAGCTCAGAACCAGATGGCTGTGAGGGGACTCTTTTCTGTTTCTATCTGACATTTGTAGAGCTGTTTGGGATGGAAAGTGTTGGAAGTCACTTGGTTTGTAGATGGTAGTTTAAAATTTGCGGCTCTTTTCTAATTCGAATAAGGAGGGGGTATGGCCACAACCCAATTTGCTCTACATGCGTATTTTGTTTTTCTTTGCAACTTGCAATACAGTCTTGAAAAACTCTGCATTTGCAGTATTTTGATTGGATGTTTGTCCATTTGGTTAAATTCCAGGATTAGAGATGCGGAGGAGGACGCCAACTTCACTGCCCAATAGAGAAAGAAAGAAATTGAATTCTATAACTGATGGAAAATGTTTGAGCCAGACAGAGATTCTAATTGGAATTTAGCTTTTATATTCCTTTTAAATGGCATAGAATTTGCTCTTCTGCTATGGTCTCTCAGCTCATCACAGCATGTGGGGAAAAAAGCCTACCTGGTGTTTCTGATATTTGTCGTATATATGTGTTAATTTTGGTGTGTTGTGTTTCTAATTAAACTGTTGTCCACAAATTTTGGGGGGAAAAAAATTTATATTTGTCATCCTGATTTCCGGACCTTTTTCGGTATATCATTCTATTCGGGTTTTTTAATTAACGGTCAGGGCCCAGTCTCTGACAGACAGAACCTGTGCAGTGATTAGATGCTGCTGTAAACCCCTCCTTAGGGGGCAGAGGAGACAGTAGCACCAGGTCATCTGCGTACAGGGCAGAACTTGATTGCAGGTTGTGTAGGGTGGGTGACACAGGTGCTGAGATTCTTCTAATGTTCTTGCCACAATTAATCAATGTTAGATGTTTAAATGTGGTGGACTTCTATTGGGCAGCCCTGTTTCACGCCACGTCCCTGTAGAGAAGAAGTCTGTTTGCTTGTTGCCAATTTTAACCGCACATTGTTTTAGTGATCTCTCTCTCTCCAATGACGAGAGAGAGGGAAGGGAAGAGAGAGAGAGAGAGAGAGAGAGAGAGAGAGGGAAGGGAAGGAGGAAGGGAGTAGAGAGAGAGAGATAGAGAGAGAGGAGAGAGAGAGAGAGAGAGAGAGAGAAGAAGGGGACGAGAGGAGAGAGAGAGAGAGAGAGGGAGAGACGAGAAGATAGAGATAGCGCGACGAGAGAGATGGAGGAAGCGTCGAAGGGAAGAGCGAGAAAGGGAAGAGAGAGACGAGAGTGTAGAGAGAGAGAGAGAGAGAGACGAGAGAGACAGAGAGAAGAAGAGAGAGAGAGGAGAGAGGAGAGAGAGCGAGAATAGGAGAGAGAGAGAGAGGAAGAGAGCGAGGAAGTAGATAGAAGGGAAGAGAGATGAGGAGAGGGGAGAGAGAGAGAGACGAAAAGAGGGAGAGAGAGAAGAGAGAGAGCGAGAGAGAGAGAGAGAAGAGGGAGAGCGAGAAGAAAGAGAGAGAGAGAGAGAGAGGGAAGAGAGAGCAAGGGAAGTAGACGGAAGGGGGAAGAGAGAGACGAGGGAAGCCAGAGACGGGAAGAGAGAGAGAGAGGGAGGAGAGAGAGAGATAGCGAGAGAGCGGAGAGAGGAGAGAGAGATAGAGAGAGCAGAGAGAGCAGGGAGAGAGAGAGACAGAGAAGCAGGAGAGGGAGGAAGCGAGGATATGGGCCGAGAGAGAAGGGGAAGCAGAGAAGATCGAGAGGAGCGGGAGAGAGATAGAGAGAGAACCGAGGGAGGCGAGAGAGTAGTAGAGAGCGAAGAGAGAGATGAGGAGAGAGAGAGAGAGAGAAGGGAAGAGAGAGAAGGGAAGAGAGAGGAGAGAGGGCGAGAGAGAGAGGCGAGAAGACGAGAGAGAGACGACGAGAGCGAGGAGAGCGAAGAGGAGAGAGAGAGCGAGGGGAGGAGGCGGAGAGAGCGCGAGAGCGAAGAGAGCGATAGGGAATGAGAGAGAAGGGGAAGAGCGGAGAGCGATCGAGAGCGAGAGAGAGCGAAACAGAGGGCGTAGATAGAGAGAGCGAACCGAATAGCGAGAGGAGAGAGCAGAGAGAGAGCTGAAGAAGGGACAGATAGAGAGAGAGAGGCTAGAGAGGTAGAGCAGGGAAGAAGCGCGAAGGGAGACAGAGCCACAGAGGGAGATACTTTCCTCGCGGGACTCTGTACCCAGAGAGAGAGATGTAGCGCGCGCTCGCTCCTCGTAGAGCGAGATCGAGAGCTCGCTAGCACATCTATAGCTAATAGAGGATCGAGAGAAGAGAAGAGGATGGAGGAGAGAGGAGAGTAGAGATAGAGCGCGAGATCGGAGTTCTCTCATGCTATCTCCTCTCTCTAGATATATCTCTCTATATCGCTATACGTTACTCGCGAGTCGCTATCTGCTATCGTCCTCTCGATCTCTATCTCTCTCTATTCTCTCTCTATCTCTTCCTCTCTGCTCTCCTATTATCTCTCTCTCTCTATCTCGATCTATATCTATACTTTCCTATCTCTCCTCCATTCCGCTCTGTTGTCTCTCCTTTCTCTCTTCTCTCTTGTCCCTCTCCTCTCTCTCTCTCTCTCTCTCTTCTCTCTCTCTCTCTCTTCTGTCTCTGTCTCTGTCTACTGTCTCTCTCAATTTCTATGTCTATGTCTTTATCTTGTGGATCAGGGAGGGGGTCCAGATGGTATTTCCTTATCGTAGAGCACTGGAACATTTATTTTTTCCACATTTCTGCGATATCTTCTTGTACTCCCTTTACAGGTATCTCTTCTAAAAGAGATGTTAACTCAATGAGATAAAAAATACAGGGGTTATCTCATTTAATGGTACATTAAATAGAATGACATTGTGTATTTTGTATGAAAATGTAACTTGCAGAACTTGAGATGTATAAAGGCCTGCCCAGCCATGAGGCAGGGAGTGTGAAATGTATGTAACTGAAAACAAACACAAACAGCAAAACTGGATATACCAGTTTTAAGCTTGCGTCTCAAACAGCACCCTATTCCCTACATAGTGCACTACTTTCAACCAGGTCCCATGGCGCACTGGTCAAACGTAGTGCACTATGTTGGGAATAGGGTGCCATTTGGGACGTAACCTAGCTCTCTTACAAGTCTAGCACAACAGTAATTCTCACAAAGTAAAAACACTGGCACAACTTCTATACACAAGTTTCCACCACCTCAAAGGATAAGAGTGAATTATTGGTAAGGGAGGCACATTAATAATATTTGGATGGATTCACCACAGTTCTAAGAGGAGGTCTGGCTGGAGGATGGAACATCTTTGCCAGCTGTTAGGCCTATTGTACTTCAGCCAGGCCAGACAGACCTTGGAGAGGGAATCATTCTGCCACAAAAATAAATAAATCCCAACTAACACCTCCCCAAAACATTCACGTTTAACTTGGTCCAAATAATACCTCCCCAAAACCTTCATGTTTAACTTGGTCCAAATAATACCTCCCCAAAACCTTCATGTTTAACTTGGTCCAAATAATACCTCCCCAAAACCTTCACGTTTAACTTGGTCCAAATAACACCTCCCCAAAACATTCACGTTTAACTTGGTCCAAATAATGCTTCCCCAAAATCTTAATGTTTAACTTGGTCCAAATAATACCTCCCCAAAACTTTCACGTTTAACTCGTTCCAAATAATACCTCCCCAAAACCTTCACATTTAACTTGGTCAAAATAATACTTACCCAAAACCTTCACATTTGACTTGGTCCAAATAATACCTCCCCAAAACCTTAATGTTTAACTTGGTCCAAAAAAGTCTCCCCAAAACCTTCACGTTTAACTTGGTCCAAATAACACCTCCCCAAAACCTTCACGTTTAACTTGGTCCAAATAACACCTCCCCAAAACCTTCACGTTTAATTTGGTCCAAATAACACCTCCCCAAAACCTTCACGTTTAACTTGGTCTAAATAATACCTCCCCAAAACATTTTCTTAGTTTCAAAGATATGATACCACCCACCGGGCAAAGACCTATCGTCATATCAACATAAAATGTTGGTCGATATTTCATGACGTTAATAGAATATTAATTCAACTCTTCGGTATCTTCTATTCTCCCATGGTGCTTTGCGGTGCAGGTTTGGTTCTCTCCTCTGATTGGTCACTTGGCATGGAAGAGGAGGCGCTTGACCTGAGGTGCAGGTTTGGTTAATTTCTCTGATTGGTCACTTGGCGTGGAAGAGGAGGGTCTTGACCATACCGGCCAGAACCTTGGGGAGCTGGGAGGAGATGACCTCTGACATCATTTCAGGGAACTCAACCTTCATGGCGTCAGCCTGGATGTAGGTACTGAGACAGTACAGGTTCACCTTCTTACAATCTGGGGGAGGGTTTTAAGAGGAGGAGGAGAGGGAGGGGGAAAAGATGGGGGAAAGGAGAGAGATGGGGGGAGAGAGGGGGAGGAGGGGAGTGAAGAGAGGGGAGAGGGGGTAGAGAGGAGGAGAGGGAGGGGAAGAGATGGGGGAAGAGGGAGGGGAAAGAGGAGGAGGAGGGGGGAGGGGGAAGAGAGGAGGAGAGGGAGGGGAGGGAAAAGGGAAAAGAGGGGGGAGGGGGGGGGTAGAGAGAGGAGGAGAGGGAGGGGAAGAGAGGAGGAGAGGGAGGGGAAGAGATGGGGGAGGGTAGGTAAGAAGGAGGAGGGAGGGAGGGAAAGAGAGGAGGAGGAGGGGGAGGGGAAGAGATGGGGGAGGGGTTTTGAGAGGAGGAGAGGGAGGGAGGGGAAGAGAAGGAGGGGGAGGGGTAGAGAGGGGGAGGGGGGAGGGGAAGAGATGGGGGAGGGTTGGTAGGGTCTAGTAGAGGTTAGGAGAGGAGGAGAGGGAGGGGAAGAAGAGATGGGTAGGGGTTAGAGAGGAGGAGAGGGAGGGGAAGAGAGGAGGAGGGGGAGGGGAAGAGAGGAGGAGGGGTAGTGTTAGAGGGAGGAGAGGGAGGGGAAGAGAGGAGGAGAGGGAGGGGAAGAGAGGGAGAGGGAGGGGAAGAGAGGAGGGAGAGGGAGGGGAGGAGGAGAGGGAGGGGGTAGTAGAGCGGAGGAGAGGGGAGGGGAAAGAGAGGAGGAGAGGGAGGGGAAGAGAGGAGGAGGGGGAGGGGAAGAGAGAGAGGGTTAGGTAGGTAGTTAGGAGGAGGAGAGGGAGGGGAAGAGATGGGGGGATGGGGTAGAGAGGAGGAGGGGGAGGGGAAGAGAGGAGGAGAGGGAGGGGAAGAGATGGGGGAGGGGTAGAGAGGAGGAGAGGGAGGGAAAGAGAGGAGGAGGGGGAGGGGAAGAGATGGTGAGGGGTAGAGAGGAGGAGAGGGAGGGGGAAGAGATGGGGGAGGGGTAGAGAGGAGGAGGGGGAGGGGAAGAGGATGGGGAAGGGGTGGTAGAGAGGAGGAGAGGGAGGGGAAGAGAGGAGGAGAGGGAGGGGAAGAGATGGGGGAGGGGGTTAGAGAGGAGGAGAGGGAGGGGAGAGAGAGGGGAGAGGGAGGGGAAGAGATGGGAGGGAGAGGGTGGTAGAGAGGAGGAGAGGGAGGGAAGAGAGGAGGAGAGGGGAGGGGAAGAGATGGGGGGAGGGGTAGAGAGGAGGAGAGGGAGGGGAAGAGAGGGGAGAGGGGAGGGGTAGAGAGGCAGGAGGGGGAGGGGAAGAGAGGAGGAAAGGGGGAGGGGAAGAGAGGAGGAGGGGTAGCGTAGGAGGAGAGAGGGAGGGGAAGAGAGGAGGAGAGGGAGGGGAAGAGAGAGGAGAGGGAGGGGAAGGAAAAGAGGAGGAGAGGGAGGGGAAGAGGAGTAGGGGAGGGGTAGAGAGGAGGAGGGAGAGAGGAGGAGAGGGAGGGGAAGAGAGGAGGAGAGGGAGGGGAAGAGAGGAGGAGAGGGAGGGGAAGAGAGGAGGATAGGGAGGGGAAGAGATGGGGGAGGGAGGGGAAGAGATAGGGGAGGGGTAAACATGTCAACGCTTTATCCTCAACAAATCATGGTCATAATACCTGAAACTTTTATCCAATGATTTACGACTGGGTGTAATAGGCTACGATCCCGATAACCTAGACCTGTCCATAGCTGTAATAGGCTACGATCCCGATAACCTAGACCTGTCCATAGCTGTACAAATAAATATTCAGAGTATTAATGCACAGTTTAATGCCCCTTAGGCCTTAAGGCACACAGTAGAAACACAAACAGGTTCAGTTACACAGTAGAAACACAAACAGGTTCAGTTACACAGTAGAAACACAAACAGGTTCAGTTACACAGTAGAAACACAAACAGGTTCAGCTACACAGTAGAAACACAAACAGGTTCAGTTACAGAGTAGAAACACAAACAGGTTCAGTTACACAGTAGAAACACAAACAGGTTCAGTTACACAGTAGAAACACAAACAGGTTCAGTTACACAGTAGAAACACAAACAGGTTCAGTTACACCAGTAGAAACACAAACAGGTTCAGTACACAGTTAGAAAACACAAACAGGTTCAGTTACACAGTAGAAACACAAACAGGTTCAGTTACAGAGTAGAACACAAACAGGTTCAGTTACCACAGTAGAAACACAAACAGTTCAGTTCACAGTTGAGAAACACAAAACAGGTTCAGTTTACACAGTAGAAACACAAACAGGTTCAGTTACACCAGTAGAAACACAAACAGGTTCAGCTACACAGTAGACACACAAACAGGTTCAGTTACAGAGTAGAAACACAAAAAGGTTCAGTACAAGTAGAACACAAACAGGTTCAGTTACACAGTAGAACACAAACAGGTTCAGTTACACAGTAGAAACACAAACAGGTTCAGTTACACAGTAGAAACACAAACAGGTTCAGTTACACAGTAGAAACACAAACAGGTTCAGTTACACAGTAGAAACACAAACAGGTTCAGTTACACAGTAGAAACACAAACAGGTTCAGTTACACAGTAGAAACACAAACAGGTTCAGTTACACAGTAGAAACACAAACAGGTTCAGTTACACAGTAGAAACACAAACAGGTTCAGCTACACAGTAGAAACACAAACAGGTTCAGTTACACAGTAGAAACACAAACAGGTTCAGTTACACAGTAGAAACACAAACAGGTTCAGTTACACAGTAGAAACACAAACAGGTTCAGTTACACAGTAGAAACACAAACAGGTTCATTTACACAGTAGGCTACAAAGTGCATCTCCGAATGACGCAACACCTTATCCAAACAGGTTTGAACCGGGTGGTTCTTAACGTTTGGATGACGTTGTCTTTATATTATATTCTATTGTAATAACCTTTAGCCTCAACAGTACCAAAGGGAAAAAAAAGTGGCATGCTGGGAGAATGACCGTGGTTTAGTTTCCTCCAAATCATTGATCAGTGATACTTCAC
Source organism: Coregonus sp. 'balchen' (assembly GCA_902810595.1). Classification (NCBI taxonomy): domain Eukaryota; kingdom Metazoa; phylum Chordata; class Actinopteri; order Salmoniformes; family Salmonidae; genus Coregonus; species Coregonus sp. 'balchen'. Next base: position 1,782,090 of record LR778282.1, read on the forward strand.
TATCGTAACCTCAATTAGATAGACTATAGCAAGTCGTGCTAAGGAGAGGCATGTGAAGCAGATGGCTTTATAAAGGAATGAAGTGGACATCTAGAAGGAGCATAAAGAGATCTTCATATTGACGCCTACATCATATTGGACAGTGGCCTCGCTCATCCTACATCATATTGGACAGTGGCCTCGCTCATGCTTACAGAACGCTATTACATTTACATCATTTAGCAGACGCTCTTATCCAGAGCGACTTACAAATTGGTGCATTCACCTTATAGCCAGTGGGATAACCACTTTACAATATGTTTTTTTTTTTTTTTTTTTTTTTGGGGGGGTGAGGTAAGGGGGGGGTAGAAGGATTACTTTATCCTATCCCAGGTATTCCTTTAAGAGGTGGGGTTTCAAGTGTCTCCGGAAGGTGGTGTGTGACTCCGCTGTCCTGGCGTCGTGAGGGAGCTTGTTCCACCATTGGGGTGCCAGAGCAGCGAACAGTTTTGACTGGGCTGAGCGGGAACTATGCTTCCGCAGAGGTAGGGGAGCCAGCAGGCCGGAGGTGGATGAACGCAATGCCCTCGTTTGGGTGTAGGGACTGATCAGAGCCTGAAGGTACGGAGGTGCCGTTCCCCTCACAGCTCCGTAGGCAAGCACCATGGTCTTGTAGCAGATGCGAGCTTCAACTGGAAGCCAGTGGAGTGTGCGGAGGAGCGGGGTGACGTGAGAGAACTTGGGAAGGTTGAACACCAGACGGGCTGCGGCATTCTGGATGAGTTGTAGGGGTTTAATGGCACAGGCAGGGAGCCCAGCCAACAGCGAGTTGCAGTAATCCAGACGGGAGATGACAAGTGCCTGGATTAGGACCTGTGTCGCTTCCTGTGTAAGGCAGGGTCGTACTCTCCGAATGTTGTAGAGCATGAACCTACAGGATCGGGTCACCACCTTGATGTTAGCGGAGAACGACAGGGTGTTGTCCAGGGTCACGCCAAGGCTCTTTGCACTCTGGGAGGAGGACACAACGGAGTTGTCAACCGTGATGGCGAGATCATGGAACGGGCAGTCCTTCCCCGGGAGGAAGAGCAGCTTCGTCTTGCCGAGGTTCAGCTTGAGGTGGTGATCCGTCATCCACACTGATATGTCTGCCAGACATGCAGAGATGCGATTCGCCAGCTGGTTATCGCCTTTACACATCAGTTTGGACATCTTCTGCACTTTATTGATAGCTGGAAAATGCTAAAAGATTCACAGAATATAATATAATAACATCGAAAAGGATTGCATTATAATCCCACTGTATGATTTTCATATCTCATATAGCAACTGAAATAGACTATTCACCACCTGCCCACCGTTCATTAGACCTCCACATTATACCCTGATCTAAAGGTACAGGGGAACATTAGACCTCCACATTATACCCTGATCTAAAGGTACAGGGGAACATTAGACCTCCACATTATACCCTGATCTAAAGGTACAGGGGAACATTAGACCTCCACATTATACCCTGATCTAAAGGTACAGGGGAACATTAGACCTCCACATTATACCCTGATCTAAAGGTACAGGGGAACATTAGACCACATTATACCCTGATCTAAAGGTACAGGGGAACATTAGACCCCATTATACCCTGATCTAAAGGTACAGGGGAACATTAGACCTCCACATTATACCTTGATCTAAAGGTACAGGGGAACATTAGACCACATTATACCTTGATCTAAAGGTACAGGGGAACATTAGACCTCCACATTATACCCTGATCTAAAGGTACAGGGGAACATTAGACCACATTATACCCTGATCTAAAGGTTCAGGGGAACATTAGACCTCCACATTATACCCTGATCTAAAGGTTCAGGGGAACATTAGACCACATTATACCCTGATCTAAAGGTTCAGGGGAACATTAGACCACATTATACCTTGATCTAAAGGTACAGGGGAACATTAGACCACATTATACCTTGATATAAAGGTACAGGGGAACATTAGACCACATTATACCCTGATCTAAAGGTACAGGGGAACATTAGACCTCCACATTATACCCTGATCTAAAGGTTCAGGGGAACATTAGACCACATTATACCTTGATCTAAAGGTACAGGGGAACATTAGACCACATTATACCTTGATCTAAAGGTACAGGGGAACATTAGACCTCCACATTATACCCTGATCTAAAGGTACAGGGGAACATTAGACCACATTATACCCTGATCTAAAGGTACAGGGGAACATTATACCTCCACATTATACCCTGATCTAAAGGTACAGGGGAACATTATACCTCCACATTATACCCTGATCTAAAGGTACAGGGGAACATTAGACCTCCACATTATACCCTGATCTAAAGGTATAGGGGAACATTAGACCACATTATACCCTGATCTAAAGGTACAGGGGAACATTAGACCACATTATACCCTGATCTAAAGGTTCAGGGGACCTGAGGCCTCCATCGTAGTTTCCCTGCCTCCCCAATACATTTGTAGTTCAGTTTAAATTCTTCTCTTACAGTCCTTAGCCTTTCTATGATGTTTTCAAATATAGCATTTTGGGAACGGGTGAACCCTTTTTTTCTCATTCGGGACGATATCTCTTCATAAATAGGCCTATCTTTATTTGATGATCTTTATTTAACTGGCTGGTGTGATTTTTTTTTTTCAGGGCCCGTGATTGTTGGCCAAATGTATACGCTTTGGTTGTCCGGATTCGTTTGCACTTTAAGGATATCCATACAAGGTGCGTCTTTCGACTACCTCCGGAGATGGTCAGGAAGATCTCTAATCGAAATCAGATCGCATTTGATTTGTCTACACCCTGTCTAAAGATGTGGACACAATCAGGATGTGGACAGTGGACGCATGTTAGGAGCAGGTATAAACGGGGCCGGTGATAGAGCAGTGACATAATGTCCTGTACCTCATGCATGGAATCCATGAGCTTAGTGAGATGGTAGAAGCGCTGAGAGGAGGCCATCATGCCTCTCTCCTTCAGATGGATAGCCTTGGTCAGCTCCCGAATGTAGTTCTGTCTCATCTCCTCAAACTGGGCCTGGCTCTTTAAGCCCTCCAACGGAACTATGGAGAGAGACAAGGGACAATGGGTCATCAACCCGGGAACATTATGGCTTCATCCAAAACGGCACCCTATTCCCTATACAGTGGTGCAGCGGTCTAAGGCACTGCGTCGCAGTGCTGGAGGCGTCTCTACTGACCTGGGTTCAATCCCGGGCTCTATCACAACCGGCCGTGATCGGGAGTCCCATCGGGCGGCGCACAATTGGCCCAGCATCGTCCGGGTTAACTCTAATTCACGGAGACGCTACTGTGCATAAAGGTCCAATGCAGGCGTTTTTATCTCAACGTCAAAACATTTCTGGGTAACAATTAAGTACCTTACTGTGATTGTTTTCAATTAAAATTGTCAAAAAGAAACAAAAATACCTTCTTAGCAAATAGCAATTTCTCACGCAAGAATTTTGCTAGGACTGTCTGGGTGAGAAGGGGAAAATTACTGTAGCTGTTATTGGCAGAGAGGTTTGGAACTCTCTTTCTTATTAGTGTAATTAATTGAACTAATTTACCACAAGGTGATGTCTCCATGGAAGGCCAATATTTCATTCCATCAAAACAGGCAAACATTTCAGGCAGTCTTTTCAAACAGCCCTTACACTACAAGGGCATTATCATAATTTTCACAATTTCACAGTATTATTCCAACATCATAGTGTAAAAAAATATATATAAAACAGGACAATTACATTTTTGACTGCACTGGGCCTTTAATCGTATCGCATCATTTCAATCTAAATGGACCATTAGATTTAGAAGAACTTTATTTCTCCTGAGGGAATTTTAATTCCCACATGAGTGAGGAAATATGCAGTGTAGATATGCAGTGTAAATATGCAGTGTAGATATGCAGTGTAAATATGCAGTGTACTTATGCAGTGTGAAATATGCAGTGTGAAATATGCAGTGTGAAATATGCAGTGTAAATATGTAGAGTAAATATGAAATGTAAATATGCAGTGTAAATATGCAGTGTGAAATATGCAGTGTGAAATATGCAGTGTGAAATATGCAGTGTGAAATATGCAGTGTAAATATGCAGTGTAAATATGCAGTGTGGAATATGCAGTGTGGAATATGCAGTGTGAAATATGCAGTGTGAAATATGTAGAGTAGATATGAAGTGTAAATATGCAGTGTAATTATGCAGTGTAAATATGCAGTGTGAAATATGCAGTGTGAAATATGCAGAGTGTGAAATATGCAGTGTAAATATGCGGTGTAAATATGCAGTGTGGAATATGCAGTGTGGAATATGCAGTGTGGAATATGCAGTGTGGAATATGCAGTGTAAATATGCTGTGTAAATATGCTGTGTGAAATATGCAGTGTAAATATGCAGTGTAATTATGCAGTGTAAATACGCAGTGTGAAATATGCAGTGTAAATATGCAGTGTGAAATATGCAGTGTGAAATATGCAGTGTAAATATGCAGTGTAAATATGCAGTGTGGAATATGCAGTGTGGAATATGCAGTGTAAATATGCAGTGTAAATATGCTGTGTGAAATATGCAGTGTAAATATGCAGTGTAATTATGCAGTGTAAATACGCAGTGTGAAATATGCAGTGTAAATATGCAGTGTGAAATATGCAGCGTAAATACGCAGCCACAAAGCCTACTCTGTGTTCTCCTGAAGTACCAGGGAGAAAGTGAGAGAGACAGTGACATAAATTGTGACAATTTGTTTTTTTGATTTACAACATCACTGTCTGCGTACTATGTATTTTTGCTTAATCTTAATCTTTAGCTTAATCTTGGTTTTACTTCACTTTAACTTTGAGGAAATGCCAACTACTCTCATAAAATCTGTTTTCACTTTTTAGAACATACGTGGAAGTCCCTTGGATCTCTTGAGACTTGACCGTGAACTTGTTTTCGATGGGTTCAGTCTCTGTTCATGTAAAGGTCAATGTCAAACTGCTACTTAATAACATCTGCTTCATAAATCCTCCCTTGTCCCAGTCCGTTTTCCCCAGTTCAACAACACGTTATGAAACACTGTATATCTCTAGGTCTAGTGACAATAGATGTGTCCCAAATGGCACCCTATTCCCTATATAGTGCACTACTTTAGACCAGAGCCTGGGCTATATGTGATAGGGTGTCATTTTGGACAGAGATAATAGTGTAACCAACACTTTACCATCTGCTTCAGATGTCTTCTGTTTGTTCTTATTTGATCCTAACAGGAGTCTGTTGGGCCAGGAAGGTTAGCGGAGGGTCATCAGTAGTGTTTTAAAGAGGAAGTGGGACTGTGATGTGTTGTGATGTGTTTACCAGTGTTGAGGAAGTGGGACTGTGATGTGTTGTGATGTGTTTACCAGTGTTGAGAATCATGATGGCTTTCATACAGAGGAACTCTTCTTTGGTGACCTGGAGACTGGTGAACTCCTGAGGGATGAACTGCATGGCCAGACACAGATCATAGATTGGAGATCTCCTCATACGATCCCTGGGAGACAATACAATATTTTAAATTGAGATATATCGTAATGGGATTTTATTGTTTAACTAAATAGTTGGATAAATGAAAAAAAAAAAAAAAAAAAAGGTTTTTAATAATTCAATTCAGATTAATATAGAACATTGACACAACTTACTGGCTGAGGATGAGATCAGGAGCGAAGTACAAGTATTCACTGGTGACGTTCTGGAAAGATCTCCAGCCCAGAGAGAACACCATGAGGTTCATCCAGGAGTACTGGATGAGCGTCATCTGATCGTTGATGTGGAGGCCACGGAACCCTGTCAACAAACCAGAGAAAACAGTATGTGTAGTTTTCAAGAACGTTTTTTACTTGCAATGACTGAGATATGTGGTTATTTCACCTACCATGGTTGAATGCAATGACTGTGATATGTGGTTATTTTACCTACCATGGTTGAATGCAATGACTGTGATATGTGGTTATTTTACCTACCATGGTTGAATGCACTGACTGTAAGTCACTCTGGATAAGAGTGTCTGCTCAATGACCAAAACATTAATGTAAATGTAATAAAAGAAGAGAGAATGACCTTTATTAACCTTCATAACCTTTATCATGACCTTTATTAACCTTCATAACCTTTATCATGACCTTTATTAACCTTCATAACCTTTATCATGACCTTTATTAACCTTCATAACCTTTATCATGACCTTTATTAACCTTCATAACCTTTATCATGACCTTTATTAACCTTCATAACCTTTATCATGACCTTTATTAACCTTCATAACCTTTATCATGACCTTTATTAACCTTCATAACCTTTATCATGACCTTTATTAACCTTCATAACCTTTATCATGACCTTTATTAACCTTCATAACCTTTATCATGACCTTTATTAACCTTCATAACCTTTATCATGACCTTTATTAACCTTCATAACCTTTATCATGACCTTTATTAACCTTCATAACCTTTATCATGACCTTTATTAACCTTCATAACCTTTATCATGACCTTTATTAACACTTATCTACTGTCTACTGTCACCCATGGCCTGGGACAGCGACGGAGGTCGAAGGTTGTCGGGTGAGGTTGTGTCTCTCTCTGGCGGGAGGTAAGCTTGGCTCATATGGTGTCGAGTAAAGCTTAAACCATGTATTTAGATTGTAGGTAGGTATTGTAGTTAGGCATTGTAGGTAGTTTATCTAGGTAGTTATCGTAGGTTATTGTAGGTAAGTATTGTATTCGGCTCGACCCGGTGAAGCATGAGGCTAGCTGACTCACTACCTGGACCAATAAAGCTAGCTAGCTAGCGGGTAGCTACTGGTAACTATTAGCAACTGTGGATAGTTGTTTCCAATGTTATTCCACACTTAAGTGTACCTGTAATTATGCCAGATAGCTACCTACCATTCAGCTGTTTTTCTAACCTCATTATCTGAAGCGTTAACGTTAGGTAGTTAGTAGCTACTGTACTCGAAATGTAGCTAGCTAGTTACTTCATGGATAGCTAACTAAACAATAGCTGGAACGACCTAGCTTTAATATTTGGAGACGCTTTCTCTCCGTTGGGACAGACGCGAACTGGCTGAATCGATTCAGTGGCTAGCTTTGCACTTAACTGGCTAACAGTAGCTGCTAAGGGTAAGTTATAACCTACATTTATTTTTGTTTGGTTTTTACATACTGGTAACCAGAGTCGTTCAAGGGAATTCGGGACATGGGTGACTAGCTAACCTTAGCTTGGCTCTCTGTGTGTTCGTGCCGTGGGAGGAGGGGTTAGTTCGTTGGCAGAGAGCAATGGCTAGCTAGTATGCTAACTATTCTAGCTAACTAACTGGCTGAATAAGTTGATGACGTACTCACTCAAACTGTCAAAACCACCCCAAAACTTTACACAATGTTAGACACGGACACAAATGATCTGCTTGGCGTGTTAACACACTGGTGGTTTGTTGTAACCGAGTATTGGTGCTAAACCGTGTTATTGGAGGCTGGCATGCTAGTTGGCTTTGGCGTCATATGATTCGGTGTACCAAGTTACCTAGCTGAATAAAGTAAGTTAGAGTCTATTCCTAGAAACATTGAACCGCTGTAGTTTATAACAATTATAATTTCTAAAGTGGAAGTTGGGAGAGTTATATTTGAGTGTTTCAGTGAAACGTAAGTGAGGGAGGCCCCGCTCTCTTGCTTTCCCAGATGTTTAGTTCATTTCATTCCGATCTCCTTTGCATTATTGTAGCCTTTCTCTGTAGCCTGTCAACTATGTGTCTGTCTATCCCTGTTCTCTCCTCTCTGCACAGGCCATACAAACGCTTCACACCACGTGGGTATTCTGGTGGTCCCTGCGTGCACGACCCACGTGGAGTTCCAGGTCTCTGGCAGCCTCTGGAACTGCTGTTCTGCGGCCAACAAAGCTGACTTCATCCCAGCCTATGCTAACCTCCAGTCCCTCGACTTCCTGGCGCTGACGGAAACATGGTTTACCACTGAAAACACTGCAACTCCTACTGCTCTCTCCTCGTCTGACCATGTGTTCTCGCATACCCCGAGAGCATCTGGTCAGAGGGGTGGTGGCACAGGAGTCCTCATCTCTCCCAAGTGGACATTCTCAATTTTTCCCCTAACCCATCTGTCTATCTCCTCATTTGAATTCCATGCTGTCACAGTCACTAGCCCATTCAAGCTTAACATCCTTGTCATTTATCGCCCTCCAGGTTCCCTTGGAGAGTTCATCAATGAGCTTGACGCCTTGATGAGTTCCTTTCCTGAGAATGGCTCACCCCTCACAGTTCTGGGTGACTTTAACCTCCCTACGTCTGCCTTTGACTCATTTCTCTCTGCCTCCTTCTTTCCACTCCTTTCGTCTTTTGACCTCACCCTCTCACCGTCCCCCCCTACTCACAAGGCAGGCAATACGCTTGACCTCATCTTTACGAGATGCTGTTCTTCTACTAATAGTCTCCGACCACTACTTTGTATCCTTTTCTCTCTCGCTCTCCTCCAACACTACTCACTCTGCCCCTACTCAGATGGTAATGTGCCCTCGCAACCTTCGCTCTCTCTCTCCCGCTACTCTCTCCTCTTCCATCCTATCATCTCTTCCCTCTGCTAAATCCTTCTCCCTCCGATCTCCTGATTCTGCCTCCTCAACCCTCCTCTCCTCCCTTTCTGCATCTTTAGACTCTCTATGTCCCCTATCCTCCCGGTCGGCTCTGTCCTCCCCTCCTGCTCCGTGGCTTGACGACTCATTGCGAGCTCACAGAACAGGGCTCCGGGCAGCTGAGCGGAAATTGAGGAAAACTAGACTCCCTGCGGACCTGTCATCTTTTCACTCCCTCCTCTCTACATTCTCTTCCTCTGTTTCCGCTGCTAAAGCCACTGCCTCTAACCCTAGGAAGCTCTTTGCCACCTTCTCCTCCCTGCTGAATCCTCCTCCTCCTCCTCCTCCCTCCTCCCTCTCTGTGGATGACTTCGTCAACCATTTTGAAAAGAAGGTTGACGACATCCGATCCTCATTTATTAAGTCAAATGACACCGCTGGTCCTGCTCACACTGCCCTACCCTATGCTTTGACTTCTTTCTCCCCTCTCTCTCCAGATGAAATCTTGCGACTTGTGACGGCCGGCCGCCCAACAACCTGTCTGCTTGACCCTATCCCCTCCTCTCTTCTCCAGACCATCTCCGGTGACCTTCTCCCTTACCTCACCTCGCTCATCAACTCATCCTTGACCACTGGCCATGTCCCTTCCGTCTTCAAGAGAGCGAGATTTGCACCCCTCCTCAAAAAACCTACACTCGATCCCTCCGATGTCAACAACTACAGACCAGTATCCCTTTCTTTTCTCTCCAAAACTCTTGAGCGTGCCGTCTCTAGCCAACTCTCCTGCTATCTCTCTCAGAATGACCTTCTTGATCCAAACCAGTCAGGTTTCAATACTTTTTTTTCAGTTATTTTTTTTTTGTCATTTAGCAGACGCTCCTATCCAGAGCAACTTACAGGAGCAATTAGGGTTAAGTGCGTTGCTCAAGGGCACATCGACACATTTTTCACCTAGTTGGCTCGGGGATTAGAACCAGCGACCTTTCGGTTACTGGCACAACGCTCTTAACCACTGAGCTACCTGCCGCCCCAGTCATTCAACTGAGACTGCTCTTCTCTGTGTCACGGAGGCTCTCCGCACTGCTAAAGCTAACTCTCTCTCCTCTGCTCTCGTCCTTCTAGACCTATCTGCTGCCTTTGATACTGTGGACCATCAGATCCTCCTCTCCACCCTCTCCGAGTTGGGCATCTCCGGCGCCGCTCACTCTTGGATTGCGTCCTACCTGACAGGTCGCATCTACCAGGTGGCGTGGCGAGTATCTGTCTCCGCACCACGTGCTCTCACCACTGGTGTCCCCCAGGGCTCAGTTCTAGGCCCTCTCCTATTCTCTCTATACAACAAGTCACTTGGCTCTGTCATATCCTCACATGGTCTCTCCTATCATTGCTACGCAGACAACACACAATTAATTTTCTCCTTTCCCGCTTCTGATAATCAGGTGGCGAATCGCATCTCTGCATGTCTGGCAGACATTTCAGTGTGGATGTCGGATCACCACCTCAAGCTGAACCTCGGCAAGACGGAGCTGATCTTCCTCCCTGGGAAGGACTGCCCGCTCCATGATCTCGCCATCAGGGTTGACAACTCCATTGTGTCCTCCTCCCAGAGTGCAAAGAGCCTTGGCGTGACCCTGGACAACACCCTGTCGTTCTCTGCTAACATCAAAGCAGTGAGCCGATCCTGCAGGTTCATGCTCTACAACATTTGCAGAGTACGACCCTACCTTACACAGAAAGCGGCACAGGTCCTAATCAAGGCACTTGTCATCTCCCGTCTGGATTACTGCAACTCGCTGTTGGCTGGGCTCCCTGCCTGTGCCATTAAACCACTACAACTTATCCAGAACGCCGCAGCCCGTCTGGTGTTCGACCTTCCCAAGTTCTCTCATGTCACCACGCTCCTCCGCACACTCCACTGGCTTCCAGTTGAGGCTCGCATCTACTACAAGACCATGGTGCTTGCCTACGGAGCTGTGAGGGGAATGGCACCTCCTTATCTTCAGGCTCTGATCAGACCCTACACCCAAACGAGGGCACTACGTTCATCCACCTCTGGCCTGCTAGCTCCCCTACCTCTACGGAAGCACAGTTCCCGCTCAGCCCAGTCAAAGCTATTTGCTGCTCTGGCACCCCAATGGTGGAACAAGCTCCCCCACGACGCCAGGACAGCGGAGTCACTGACCACCGTCCGGAGACACTTGAAACCCTACCTCTTTAACGAATACCTGGAATAGTATAAAGTTATCCTTCTACCCCACCTCCCCCACATCCCCACCCCCCCATAAAAAAAAAGAAGAAAAAAAGTGGTTATCCCACTGGCTATAAGTTGAATGCACCAATTTGTAAGTCGCTCTGGATAAGAGCATCTGCTAAATGACGTAAATGAAGTACATTTGAGTTTAAATGGTTCCTTTATTCACACTCGTCTTGTCACATCTCCTCCCGTTGCTCCCCTCCGGCGCTCTGATTCGCCGGTCTACTGAGCCACCGGTCTGAGCGCACCACCTCGGCAACACCAGAATGGAAACCCAACGCACCCTAATCACCTCCAGCGCACCTGCACCTCATCATCTCATCACCACCCCTCTATAGCCCTGGACTGTTCAGTGTTGTGTTGTGAGATTTTTAGTGCCTTGTCGTGTCCTCGCTCTTTGTTGTTCTCTTGCTCAGTGTTAAGTAAACCTTTACATTGTTGATTCCTGCGTCTGCGTCCTGCCTCTTCTTATCTTCAGTACTCGTCAAACATCTACTGTCATTTGAGTTGAAATGTTTATTAACTTTATTCGTACTTATCTGTCATTTGAGTTGAAATTGTTTATTTCCTATATTTATACATATCTACTGTGATTTGAGTTTAAATGGTTCATTACCTTCATTCATATTTATAAATTGTCATTTTAATTGAAATACATTACATTTATTCACACTCATTTACTGTCATTTGTGTTGAAATGGTTCAGTACCTTTTTTCACACTCATCTACTGTTACCGTTAGCGGTTTTTTCCACCATTGTCCGTGGCCTGCACTACCTACCAGCCAGCTCTAACCTGGACTATTATCAGCCAGTCTGCACTGAGCCCGTTATCGACCCAGAAAATATCGGATTTAATGCCGGAATCACTGAATCACTGGACCTTTATCACAGGATCATCGCAACTATCTAGCTGCAACCGAATGGATGTTGTGGTTGGCTAATCAGCCTTGAGCTAGCCTCGAGTCAGGCCCATCTCCCGGCTATCTACCTCTCTGTCAACCGGACGGGACCTCCTAGTGACGACACGGAGCCCCGCCGATCCATCACGGCTGGTCTGCCGACGTAATCGTCTGTGGTTTCAACAGGCTTACCGTTGCGACGACCATGAAGATCCATCTGCTATCCCCGGCCTGCTAGCACACGCAATTCAACAGCCATGCTTCCTGCTCGCCTGTGCTGTAGCACCAATTCGAACTGCTCTCGGACTCACATATTGCTGTTCACTGGACCTTATGATCACTCAGTTGCACAGCTGATGCCTGCTGGACTGTTCCTTTACCCGGTACCCTGTCCTGTTTTATCTGTTTAGCCTCAGCCCAAACGTTCATCACCATTACCAGTTGTTGTTTTAGCTCTCTCGAATAACACCTGTGATTTCTTTATGCCTCTCTCCCATGTCAATATGCCTTGCCTATTGCTGTTCCAGTTAGTTCTTATTATACAATTTCACTGTAGAGCCCCAAGTCCCTCTCAAAACTACCTCAAATAGCTCCTTTGTTCCACCCCCCATACACACAGAGACCGGCTCAATCGGTGCCTCCAGTGATGCTATCTCTTTCATTGTTACCCAACGCTTAGGTTTACCTCCACTGTACTCATATCCTTCCATATCCTTGTCTGTACATAAAGCCCTGAATCTATTCTACAACGCCCGGAAATCTGCCCCTTTACCCTTTTCCCCGGGTAAAACCCCCCGGCACTAGA